>JAAEAF010000158.1:0-473648 GCA_011037195.1 Triatoma infestans | reverse complement strand
CAGACGGCAAAGGCCATGCCATAATGGCTTTATATGAAACAGTAAATATTTGAAGTATATATTTTTATTTTTGTACTTTGTTCAGAATGTATTATTAATTTACAGAAAGGATGTTATTTTATTTTTAATTTATCTGTTTTGTTTCTTTATTTTCAATGTGAATTATGTTTTGAATTTGGATGTTTTGTAATATTGTATAATAATAAAGCTGTCATTCATTTATTCATTCAAGTATAAGGAGTGAAGAGTAGAATGAAAACATTTTCTCTTACAGGAGTAAGAGAAAGTAAAAAAAAATGATTAGCTAGATATTTGAAGAAAAAAAATGACATAAATTAAGTTTGCCAAGGTTTGGGATTTAAATCTACGATGCTAGCGGCGTGAGGCCAACACTGACCTGTACACAACTGGCTCAAATTTGACAATGCTGATTTTATTTTGACTCAACAAGCTACTGTGCGCCTGCATCCACCAAATAACTTATTTTCTTATAAACAAATTTAAATAAATAAGAAGGATTTTTTAACTCGCAGTTTAAAAACGAAAAACGAAATCAATTTACAAATAAAAAAAAAAAAACTAATCTTATTTATTTAAAAATACATTAATAGTATACAAATTTGCTATATTACAAACAATCAAAAAATGGCAAAAGATTTTGTTTCTACTTTAATATTTTTTACTTCAAATCAAATTTAGACTTTCAAATAAATATTATTTAAACGGTAATAAATGTTAATTTAATTGGTATGTTATTACTGAACAATCTAATTGCAAAGTGTTTGTTTCTGATAGGTTAGGTTATTGTGCACTCAGTTTTGTAGATATTTAGTGGCCACTGTTAGATCAAAATCAATGAAGTTCAAAAAAAAAAATAATGAATTTCGGTGAACAAAGTTCTTATGACGTTTCTGTAAAGAATTTTTATTAATACAAAACCCACTTTTTCATAATTGTGAGACGATGCTGAGTACGATGGTACCTGTAAATAAGTGCTTCTTATAAGTTCCTTTTGGGAAGGCTAATAGATTCCGTCTTTAAACCCCCTTTCTCCAACTTTCCGGAAGTTCAAATTAGCACAGAATGCAAAATATTTCACAAAACCATAAAGGAATGCCTTCTCCTCTGATTCTCAATCTAGAATCTAGACTGCACTCTGTTTTAAAATTCAAAATTTTCGTCGTTGCTTCTTCTCTTCATGGCCGCGCTGGTGTCATCTTCTTGCTTCTAAAAATTGTGGGCCCCCTCACACTCAATTAATTTATTATCAAACTATTTTTATTTACATCGATTAAATTTAATAACCTAATAAATACTTAATTCAATTATTCAATTATACATTCAGTTATCCCATTTCTTTTTTTGTTATTTATTTGACTATCAGTAGTAAATAAAACCAGAATTGTCTTTTGTTCATTTATTTTTCTTTAGAATAGTTTCTGTTAGTTTGCTAAGCTAAATTCGTTACAAACTCTCCATCTTCCTGGAGAAACATAACAGAAACTTTATTATTGTATCGTTTAGGATAAGGAGAAAGTTCAAGATAGAAGGAAAAAGTTTAAGATATGACAAGAAATGAAAGTGCAGGATATAACCATTTCTTTATTAGACTTCTCCTGGATGATCTTTTAAGTCTTTCGCGCTCCATACTCCAGCGAAGCTCCCGTTTTCCGGATCTTCTAATTCACAAGCGGCTGATGAAATTTTCTTTCTCTCTTTTCTTTGTACGAAGCGAGGAGCTAATTTCCCAGAGTAGTACGCAGACGCAGCTGACCATGGGTTTGTCCTTCATTAAAAGTTACCGGTCTTCTTCTGAAATTGTAACTTCTTTGTCCTTTTTCGTAAGCTCGATCAAGCCTATCCGGAACCACTTTATATAAAACGGGCATTAATTTTAACTTTTCCTCATGTCGAGTTCTCTCCAACTGTAGCTCTCCTATTGCTGCTTTATCATTAAAATCAGTGGCTGTGCGAGGTAGTTTAAGCCAGAGTATGCCCTGCGGCCTCATATGTACAGACGTTTTCATGGCAAACTCGAGTTTAGCGAGGTTGGCGTCCCAATTTCGATCTTTTCCTTGACATATGAGGCTGGCATGGTTTTTACAACCCTGTTTACCCTTTCCGTGGATTTGCCTGCGGCTGGTAAACGCTTGTGAACCATGGTTTCACTCCATATTCTTCCAGCATGCTCTTGAACTCGCGTCCCTTAAACTGGACTCCGTTGTCACATATAACCGCTTGTGGCACTCCAACCTGTAAGAATACTCTCTCTTCTATCATTTGAGCCACCTTCTTCGATGTCGCCTTTCTCAGAGGAACTAGAATCGAGTATTTGGGAAAATAATCGCACACTATAAAAGCATCTTGGTCTGCTTTGTTGACAGTGGGAAAGGACCCATCAAATCAGCTGTGATAATTTGCCATGGTCTTTCTGCTACTGTCTGATCGCCCATCAATCCAGCAAGTCCTTGTTGTGATGGCTTCATTGCAAGACATGTAGGGCATCTTGCTATATACATCGCTACGTCGGCTGCTATGCCTGGCCAATAATATTTTTCTTTATTGCGCTGCAGTGTCTTAAATGAGCCTAGATGACCAGAAATTGGGCTATCATGAAAGTCGAACAGAAATTTCTTTCTCTGCGATTTTGGTATTACCAAGTTCCTATGGCTAAGTCTTCTTCCAAAATCTTATGAAAATCCACTATTCTCTTATATAGTGGTGATCCTTCCACTTTCCAACTAGGATAGCTTCAGGGTGCTTGCGGACTTTCAAACACATATCTATCCCAGTCATCTAGCTGGTCATCACGCAGTCCATGGCTGATAATTCCTCTTGATCTTCTTCTATCCTAAATAAAGCGTCAGTGGCTTTATTTAATTTTCCCGCACGATGTTGGATTTGAAAATCAAATTGCTGAAGCTTCTCCAATTACTATCAATTCTAAGATTGTGACTTCGAGATAAGGACGATTGTCATTACTGAAACAGTGATTAATTGTTGGGAAGGCCGTTCGTATGTTTCTTTAACATTTGCCAACCAATTTTGCCATTCAGTATTGTTTCTGCTGGACTGAGGGGTTTCATGCGAGTTGCGCCCATTCAAACTCGCCCCTCTTATGAGTTTCCCTAGTTCCTCTTGCAAGAACAGTCTTCGGTTTTCACAGACTTCTTTCCGCAACGCTCGCAAAATACCTTGCGCTCTGCTTTGTATCAGCGAAAGCAATGTCCAGACTGACTACAATCCAACACTTGCTTCTTGATCTTGAGTTAATCTTTACAGGTTCTTTACTACAAAAGCTTTGGCTAGACGAAGACGATTCGTTTTCGATCTCCGCTAATGCAGCATTTACCTTCCGAAGATTAGATTCATAGGCCAAGTCTGGTTCCAAAAGTGTTTTCTTATGAGAAGGTGTCGTGCATCCGATTCGCCTACGGTTTTGTTCTAAACGATGCTCTTGTTCAACTAATTCCGCCAATCCTGAGATGTCTTGCAAGCCTAATCTGTTCATAGTAGGGGTGTAGATTTCTCCTTACAATTCTGAGCATTTCAGATTCTGTTGGCATTTCTGGGAGTCGATAAAAGTAATTTCGCATCACGCTGACGTAAATCAGCAGCCTTCTAAACACTCGACTCTATAATGCGAATGTTTGATTGTACTAAAATAAAAAATTTCTCACCTCCTTGGTTAAACAGGTCTAAAAAATTGGTTTCTTTATGTGTACTCTCCTAATTCGGTGGATATTTATATGTGAAATTGTCAAGGGGATAGCGCAGCACGCAGTCCCCTCACTAACAAAAATTATTCGCCTGACGTATCCACATTAGGGATAGTCACAGGGGTCAGCAGAACCCTAAAGTGCAATGGGAACGCCTCACCCTGGGGTACCGCCTTCTTGATCACGGTAAAACCCCACGAAAGGTAAGTAATTTCAAAATTTTCCTTCACCAAATTTAACAATATAATTTTATTTAAAATTCAATGGGTAGAAGGGAAAATTATTTAAAACTATATTTTATGAAGTTAATTAAGAAAAATAAATATATAAGGATGAATCACAAGTTGTTTTTTGTTAATGCTTTTCTCGCAGCTGAGTAGATTGGCACTTTTTCTTTAAACTTGGCATGTTTACTTCAACATTATACAGATGGATAAATATACACACTGCAATGAACCTTAACGCTTTAGAAGGCACTTTGACGTCTCATTACCTCAAGATCTTCCCAAAATCAATTAAAAAAAAAACACGATATAATTATCGTGATAATCGCCTAAAAGTTGAAACTCTCACACGACATCTATTTATTATAATTAATATAAATTTAATCAAAAAAATGTCATTAAAATTGTAAACTTATAATGGTTTTAGTTATAATGTTTAGTTGGGCTGGCCATAAAAATAGAGGTGGGGATTTTAATTACATATCTGAGCGGCCTCATATATAGCGCTCTATATTTTAAATTTAAACTAACCAACAGACTCCCAATACCCCCTAAAATCAATTCTTTTGGAAATAAAAATGTTTCAAATAAAAGAGATACGTTTCTTCTATTTATACAGCAAGCATTCCCAGTTTAAATGAAATCGTTACGTTTTCGAGAAAATTCCCCCAAAAAAACTCAAAACCTATCCCATAAAACTGCATTTCGGGTTAACCGATTTCCTTGAACTTTAGAATTCTATCCACGCTTCTAATGTATATGAACATTATGTAAGTGGTAAAACCATATATTATAATGTTACTTTAGGGAAAAGCATTTAGAAAAAAAAAACATTTAGTAAAGTTAAACTTCCGGTTGATGGGTTTTGCCCGAAATCTTCGTGTTTAATGCGGGTGGTTGTGCCTTAACGCGGGAATATCAAGTTTGAGGTTTGCTGCAACTTTTTATTTTTGTGATATTCGGTTAACACAGATATACATACATAGAGACCATTCGTTAAAATCATTTTTTTCATATTCAGAGGTTCGATTCCTTTTTTTATCAATTTCTAAATCCCGAGGAGTGTTTCTAAATTTAAATCAAGTGGCTTTCACATAATTTCGTAATTAGTATGCAAAAAATTTCGTACTTCAATGAAACTCATGCAATTTTTTTTTTTTTTTTTAATGTACTTGTGGCGACAACTTTGGACACCTGCGGTCTAAAGCAGTGAGTGGTCGTACCAAATTCAACTTCGCTCTCTACCCCGTATATTTAGGAAGTGGTTGATTTCTATCAAAAAGGGCGATATCTCATGAATCTTAAAAAAAAAAAAAATAGAAAATGTAACTCAGTGAACTAAAAAAAGTAAAGCATCAGATATATTTTTCCGTGATAGCGCTTCTTTTTTCTTTTCAAGTTTTACTCCTTTGTCCTAGCATAAATATAGAGTTGGTGTGGGTGCGGGGCAAGTATCTACTCTGGCAGATGATAGAACAGTACATTATACTTTACAATAGAGTGCCAATAACATTGAATGCACGCCATAAATTCCATGTAACTCCAAAAATATATATTGTTGTTTAATGTTATTCACACAAAAGTGATAAATTTAAATCTGTGCAGTTAGCATTCCAAGTTTCAAGCCGAATCGGGAAAAACTGAAAAATTACGTAAATAAACATGCAGTAAAATTGAATTTCCGGTTTGATGGATTTTGCCCCGAACCTTTGTATCAGATACGGAGGAGTTGGGTGAATAGAATATCAACATCCAGTGATTTTTTGGTTTTGTTTTTGAGATGTTTTGTTCGCACACACATACAGACCATTCGCTAAAAATATTTTTTTGTACTCAGGGTTCTTCAAAAACATGTATTTCCGTATTTCGGAAATTTGACACGATCATCGCAAGTGTTACAGATGTAAGAGGAAAGTAAAAATAGTAATAAATTATTAAAAATGAAGAAAAACATTTAAAAATAGTTCAGTCTTAAGTATTTTTTTTCACAACGTCCAAGTGACTTAAGGGGAAATAATAAATGAATAATATCCTGTATTTCTGTGTGTATTATGACTCACCGTAAAAAATGTTTAAATAATAAAAATAAAAAGTTTTTGTTTTTGATAAATACAGTATTTATTTAATTGAATAATTGATTCACGTTTTTATTATTATTATTTTTTTTTACTTTATCTCTTTTATTTCTCGATGGGTTGGGACGCAGTGGCCCCTGGTTCCATTCCAGAATCTTTTTAGCTTCTACAAACTATTGTCCGGTGTTATCTTGGAAGGTTCAGAGATTTTGACGCAACTAAAAAACAAAAAATTATAATTGAATTGCTTGTTTGAATAGATGTCATTAACATGTCCCACAAAAACTACTATAAAACTGGAGATTTGATTTCATTCAAGAAAGGTCAGTCAAGTAAACAGGCATTTCCGTTTAGAGTTTTTGATAACACAAGCGACAATAAAAACTATCTCTCACCCTTAGCTAACAGTTCAATGATGAATATAAAAAGAAAATTCAAAAAACGGCGCCGTCAAGTGGCAAGAAATGTGAAGAAAAAAATGATTGGTTGAGACGCGCATTAAAAAAAGTAGGAGGGGTCAATGCATGATTCTAGCTTTCTCAT
This sequence comes from Triatoma infestans, assembly GCA_011037195.1. Classification (NCBI taxonomy): domain Eukaryota; kingdom Metazoa; phylum Arthropoda; class Insecta; order Hemiptera; family Reduviidae; genus Triatoma; species Triatoma infestans. The sequence continues at coordinate 467,087 of JAAEAF010000158.1, read as the reverse complement.
TAGCCAGGTCATACATCTACGTATATTTCACACCTTCACATCTTCACTGTGAAAAGGTCAGTTATTTATTCCTAATTATATCTTAGTAAATTAAAGTTTAGAATTTGTTTATTATTTTTTCTCCCGTAAGTATGTTATAAATTATCGAATCATGTAGTAAAAAAAAAGAAAAAAAATGTTGTATAACAATATGAAATAATAAAAACATTTATGGCAAATTTGTTTATTTTATTCATAAAGAATGAGGAAAAGAAAATAGGCAGAAAAAAATTGATAACTTTTCTTGGAAAAGAAAATAAAAAATAATTGTACGTTGTGCAGTCTAAGGACTTGTTGGTCCGCTATTTTCTAATTCAATCTGTGCGTTTAGTGAACTAAATTGACTTGAAAATCTCAAAATGACTTTCTTCCATTGCAATTCATAAGTTTGGATTGACCTAGTTTTACTTTCTCTTACTGCTGTAAGAGGAAGTAATGCGATCTTATCATATTTTAGAAACAGTTTTCTCTAAAAATGCATATTTAGATGTCCAAGTGGGCGGGAAAAAATTCCAACGAACGGCTCAAAATGTGTGCTTTATTTGAACAGTATATTCCTCCCCTCCCCCCCAATCGCTGAGAGTCAAATTTAATATTCCATTTAAGTACCATCACAGTGCTTTGGTAGTAGACTGCTCAAGCTCGTTCACATGATATAAATCTCCAACTCTGTTCGCAATGATCTTGATGGTTCCTTTAGTATCAATTACCAGTGCTTTGCCCTTTTTGAATAAAACTTCAAAATTTTGATTTGTAATTTCCGCAACTGGGATAAAATTCGTTCTTAAATCTGGAACATACAATACATTATTCAACAAAATACTTTTAGATTCACCAAGAACTTCAGTAGTAAACGCCTCTTTTCCTACTGTGGAGCTACTATTTGCTAGGTTCAACTTAGCTCTAAGTGTATTTTGAGCTTCCATAAATTTGTTTCAATAAAGTTTATTACAAAGAGGCGAAGTAGCTCCGCTAACAAGACACCATTTACGCAGCTTAGAAGAGTTGGCGCAATAGCTTTTTTCATGCGTGAATAGAAAGACTCTGCATTATTCCGTTCCATTTTTTTTTTTTTTTTTTTTTTTTTACACTCGACTGCTTTATGCTCTATTTTACTGCATCTATGGCAACGAAATTTAGATTCGGTTTTACTACTGAATCGCAGGGAAGGGATTAGCTGAGTGGTTAGCGCTCAGTGGTTATGGACTCACAAGCAGAGGTCTAAGGTTCGAATCCAGGGAGCTAACGTTAGATTTTCTCTTCCTAGGAGCTTTTACAGCTTACTGACCGGTTTGATGAACTGTATTGTCTGTGACAGTGTAACGAGAGACACTGTCTGGAGGCCGATAATGCCCTGAGATAGCTCCGGGAGCCAATGACCATAAATGTTGACGCATCTTAAATTTAAAAAAAATAAAACTAGTTGAATCGCTCAGGGGTGGGGTCAGGATTGTGTTCATTTGATTATTAGTTACGGATTCTTTCCTTTGGTTTGCACCATTTATTAAAATATTTCCTACTATACAAAGCGTTCTGATTCCAACAAATATTAGATTCATTTTTCTGAGCGTCGCTTTTTTTCAATCATTTTTACACGCAATGACTCTGGAAGTAGCAATTCATCATGAGATTCTATGGCGCAACGGAAATTTTCAGAACTTTTGGGCAGGCTAAATAGTAGAATTATTGTTACCATGTTCGGGTTAATATCTACTTCCATTTCCGCTACTTTATCAACTGCGTCAAATAATTGATTAATGTATTCACGCACGTAATTTACCTTCTTCCATGCGTTGTAATGTAAGCTGCTTTGAGAGTGTAGTTTTTCTTGCGGGCCCTTCTAGATTGATATATATCCTGGCTAATTTTTGCTATACTTCATCCCTTAACCTGTTAAATCGCTTGATCTGTTTTAATTCTGAAATACAAATACATAAGATAATGTTTGCTCTAGCCTTACCATCATTTTTGATCCATTCTGACATTGCCCTTATCGATTCCTCATTTCTTCATTTCAAGTATAGGTTGTTTGAATTCACCATTAACACATGGTTTTTAATTTAATAAAGCTTCCATTTGTATTTTCCAAGTTTTCCGTAATTTTCCTTGTTCAGACTTCAGTTCTATTTGAATTAGAATTCATCCTGAAAAGCAAACTAAAACTAAAATGAAATAAAAAAACTGATATTGATGCAGTCCATTCTTCCAGGTTATTTCTTCTAATGCACATCATTAGGTTATTCCAAATTTCATCCAGAATTGTTTTTCTTGTTGATCCGGGCCGATAACCTATTAGCTGAGTAGTGAATAAAAGGCAAATAAAGTTAATTAATAAATGTGTTTATTTAATCACGCATGAGTATTTAATATTTGTAACTTTTCATTTAAACTGTTCAGCACCTATATTTTACATTTCAGTATATTTATATATCACATGATAGACAAGTTAATATTATAATTTTTGCTATTTCAGATGATATTATTTTGGCTCGCTCCTTACGGATCGCATTGCTGGTTAGATTTAACAATTTGTTTATTAATATTGATTGATTAATGATTTTTGTTGATTAAAATGACTTTTAGTCTTGATTTTATATTTTAAAGCGCAAATTTTTGGAATAAATTTTTCTTTTTTCGCCGAAACTGTACGAGAGAGTGAAACAAATAAAGATCGGCCAGCTGATCGCTCTATTATTATTTATTGTCAACATAGATCTAAAAAAAAATGCAGCTGAACCTAATAATTTCATTGATAACAATAAATTAAAAATACATTTATCTTTGCGCACATCATAATTTGCTGTTGGATCAATTGTCAGTAGAAACACACTTAATTTGTCGTACTAAATACGTATTTTGTCTTCAATTACACCACTTTTATCGTGCTTAATATGCCGTTAAATAGATGTATTGTGCTTTCTAATATTCCTCAATAAGTAAAGTAATGCCTGTATTTTCAGGCGGGCTTAAATGACTAACTACCAAATTTAGTGTCGTTGGAGGGGGAGGGGGGGCGAAAACATCAAATACTATTAACTATACTTTACCATTAACATTTTTTTTTACGAATTAAAATTAGGCCGTTATACGCGGGACTCGAACTGGGCCTCCCAGTTACAAGCCCATGCTCATAACCACTACACCAACACCAGTTCCTATTCCTCAACAGATATCTAGTAAAATTGCGCAGTATTATGAATTTTTTTTTTGCAATTCTGAACATCTTCCCTAAGAGAATTATCTTCCCAAAATGACGTAATAGTTACGGGTGTATGGTTACACTGATTATGCGAACTCTAAGTAATAAAATCTGGTCACTATTTTTGCTATTTCCTTTTCTAGTAGGTAATAATAATAGTAATAATTATTGTTAAATCTACCTTTTACCATAACTTCGGCATAGTAATAAAAACATATGCCTTCCTTTACATATTCATAATAAGAAAGTTCGTGGGGTCGATCGTAAAACTGGTAATTGGAGGTAACATTGTTGCAATTTACTATTACTTTCGAGGCTAAACTTTTTTTATGAAGTAAAAATATCGGACATTTACGAGTGGTGTAAATTGTATTTTTATTGAAACCATATTTTGATATGAAATTTCTGATTATTTTCAACCTTTAAAGATGAATATTTATTTTATTAACTATTTTTATGGCAGATATGATTAGTAATAATTTCACATGTCAAGACTTTTAGGTATATATATCGTCTCTGATGATCTTTATATAAAAATGTACCAGATATATGCAGAAGACCGATATATATAGCTTATTATATAAATTAAACAATTGACAGTTTAGGTTTAGCGAAAAACTGAAAAACACTTTGACTAAAGTTATATACATCCGGTTAACCATTTTAATTTTCTCTTACTTCCGGTAAGAAGTATTACGATTGTGTCAAATTTGAAATAATCACATCAAATAAAAAATTAAAAAGAATTAAAAGAAATAAACAAAAAATCTCAGAAGCTGGTATCTTCAGTTGCTTCACATATTTGGTGAGGGAGGTACGGATCCACCGATATTCTTAGCAGCAGGTTCGGCAATCCGGACGACCCTTCCAAGGTTACCGGGCCGGAGTCTCTGACCATTCTACTACTACTACCTCCTAAAGTAGAGGGGGTTACAGTATTGTATTGCTTGTGCAACCTGCCTGAAAGGGGCAGTATACAAATCGAGCGTCTTTCTTGTGTAGCTTCAGAACGTCTGTGCGTTTTGTATCTTTCTCTCACATTTGGGATTTCTATTTAAAAAAGAATTTTTTATATTTATTTAGCCGATCTTTATTACATTATAATAAATTCTTTAATTTCCTTAAAAAATAAAGGTAAGGTTTTTAATTTTTATAAGTAATATGAAACTTTTATTTCTTAATGTTAAATCAAATCTTCTTAAATTCTCAGAATATACATTACTATTTTATGGAATTCCAAAATTTTGTATTTAATCCTCAATAAGAATAGATGGAGTTGCTATTTGCAATATCGTCTTTAACTTAGCCGCTGTTAGAAGTGGAATGCGTCAAGTTCGTGGATATTTGTAGAAAAACAAGTAATAGTAGAATAAAATAAAATAATAATAATTTCATAGGAAGCCTGAATTTGAAATAGAGTTCAAGAATCACTAAATATCATACACGAAAGTTTCAGTCAAAAGCTGTAAAAACAAACATCACAAAAATATTAAATTTGTTTTTCTTCAGTAAAATTTAATGGTTTTTATAAGAAAAAAATCTGGTATACGACTTTCTCTTACTCTAATTAATACAATTTAATGAAGAAATTTTCTTTAAAATTGCAAACGTTATAATGTTTAGTTGGGCTGGCCATTAAAATAGTAGTGGGGATTTTACTGTATAAGTGAGCGGCCTTATGTAGAGCGATCTATGTCAAAATCAAGAAGGATTGTGCAAATAATTTAAACTAACTGACAAACCTCCAATATTCCTCTAAATTCAATTTTTTCAGAAAAATGTTTCAAATAAAATTGATACGTTATCTGTGCATCAAACATTCCCAAGTTAAAAAAAAAATCGTTGTAACGTGTTCTAGAGAAAATTCCATCAACTCCAAAAAAACCTATTCTGTATAATTCGCACTTTCGGTTAACTGATTTTCATCAAATTTGGAATTCTATCAATGTATTTAATGTGTAATTATATTATGTAGGTGGTAAAAACCATATACTATCCTAAAGTGGTGCTTTAGAGGAAACCATAACGTTACTATACCCCCCCAGAAAAAATCCCCCATCAAAAATTCAATTATCTCGATAAACTGGAAATAAAACCATTGACTAATGTCGCACTTCCGGTAGACGGATTACAGCCCAAAATCTTCGTGTCGGATACGGTGGTAGTACCTAATCGGAGGAATACCGATGTTTGAACTTCCTGTGACTTTTCTTTTTTTTTACTTATTCCGCTATCACATACACATAGACCATTCGCTAAAAATTTTTTTTTTTGTATTTTCAGGTGTATTTTGCGTTTTGCAAAAATATATTTCCGGCGGAAACTCAATTTCGAACTGGCGCGATCGCCTTTACTACCTTTTTTCATTAGGAGTAAGAGATAGTAAAAATTGATTAACAATTCAAAACACATTGCTGTTGTAAATGATGTATGCATTAATTTAATACGTTAAAAGATTTAAAAAAAATATTATTCAAACTAATCGGAGTAATTTTATGTTCTCAGAAAAATATTTTGGCGGACTTTTCATATTCGTGAAATTACAGGTTAAACCTATATATATACATCTGTGATCGCCACTGTCGAGAACGACAGTTTCAGCCAAATCTTCCTCAAAAGAAACATTCGTTTAAGTATTGCATTAAATTTTAAATTTTATAATTTAATAGGATTTACTTTTTCCACCGAAATGCATGTTTTGAAACACCTGTAAGTACGAAGGACGTTTTTTTTATGTGAATAATATATATATAGATTCCAGATATAATATACGCAATAAACATATTAATATGTTTTTTTGCGTATATTAGTGAAACGCAGAAAGTTGACATTATAACACATATATACGTTGTGAACGGTCAACAAATACTTTGCAATTTTCGGAAAAAAGGGCTTGATTTCATTATTATCTTAGATATTTCATTTATACGCTTATCACCTTCTATTCCTAACATTTTCCCAGGAAAATTGATTTGATCAGGGGGGTGGGGGGTCTGGAGGAGCTGCAACTTGGGTTGGTTGATTCGTGTTTCTTGGTCTTCAATTTTATAACCTCATAAAATGAACTATGATTTTAACCGCCGTAGCATTTATTCATTGCTTCATTATTTTGTTCTAACCGGTTTCGGACTCTCACCCATGGTCAGAGTAAGGTTTTCAATGAATTCGTGTCGAGAGATAACTTCAACTAGATGTTTATATCACACACCACACTGGTTATAAAGTTATAATTCTATTATATAAATGATAATGTTATAATTAAACTTCTATAATTATACAATCGACCAGTGTGGTGTATGATATAAACATTTAGTTGAAATAATCTCTACACACAAACTTGATAGCCTCACTCCGACAGTGTATAATGAGATTCCGAAACCGGTCAGAACCAAAATAATGAAGCATGGTACCATGGATAAAATCACAGATATTATCCAGGATTACAGAGAAAAGCATAACCTCCCCTCCCCATCATCACCAAATTTTCTTTAAAATAACCTTCTCTTACAAAAAAAGGTTCCAACCAAAGTGATACTTCTTATTACAAGGGGACCTCAGTAACAAATTTAATGAAATCAGTCGCTGTAATTATGGAGAAAATCCACAAGAAAACTTGAAAAACTAATTTTGGCAATATATTTGATTATAATTAATATTATCAAGATGAAGGAATCATATATTAAACTGAAATAGCATTTTAAAGGAAAACATAACCCCACCACTCCCCCTTAAAAAAACACATAACTTTTCCCAGAGAAATGTTTCAACTAAAAGTTGTGTAATTTATATACTAAGTTTAAAGAAAATGAATTTTCGAATGCCGTACAAACTACACATTAAAATGAATTTTCATTTTCACATACACAACAACCTACTGCCGTTCTAAGAAACTTGTTTTTCTTACTCAGAAGACTTTAAAATTATGCATTTCTAGTGAAAATTTATGACGTATAGATGACATGATCATAGTAAGGGTAAGTAAAATAAATAAATAAAAAATATAAAATCTAGTTTATCCAATGCAGTATTTAAATTCTGTTACAATCTGCCGGTTATTATCTATTATAAGATTAGCGAGTCGGGCAATTGCATTTTTACTTTCTCTTACTCCTACTAAGAGGAAGTATTGTAATCGTGTTTTTCGATATCGAGTTTTCACCGGAAGTATCCGTTTTGAGGTCCCCTAAGTCCAAAAAAGTTGTTTTTAACAAATGGTCTATGTGTGTTGTTTAGGTATTACCATGGGATCTGACAGTATGTTATCTGTCAAAATTTCTCAACCGGAAGTACCGCTTTACTGGTTGTTTTTTTTACTTTTTTGCGTTATTCTCAAAAATGGTCCCGACTATTTCCTTCAAGCATGGTATATCAACTACACATACAAAGAGCTACAACTTTTATTTGCAACATTTGTCTAGGAAAATTCATTTAAGAGTACTTTTAGGGGAGGGGTGGGGTTAGGTATCAACTAAAGTGCTATTTCAGTTTATTAGACAATTCTGTCATCTAAATAATGTTAATTAGAATTGAATATGTTGTTGAAATTCCGAGTTTGAAAAAAATCGGATAACCGGTATTGAGTTTACTTGATTACGTCACTAAATGATTTTTGTCACATTTTCGCGATTTTCTTGAAACTACTTATATAAACTAAACATACAAAGATCTACAACTTTTATTTAAAACATTTCTCTTGGAAAATTCAGTTAAGGGCACCTTTAGGGGAGGGGTTGTGATTCTTTTTTTTTTACTTTCTCTTACTCCTAGTAAGAGGAAGTTATTGTAATCGTGCAAAATTTTCGATATCGAGTTTTAACCGGAAAGGAAATATCCTGTTTGAGTCCCCTGAGCCAAAAAAGTGCTTTAGCAAATGACTGTGTGTATGTGTGTCTGTGTGTCCGTGTGTCTGTGTATGTATGTGAACAGCATAGCTCAAGAACGAAAACCCGTAGAAAGTTGAAACTTGATATTCCGTCTAGGTATCACCATGGCATCTGACAGTGGGTCATCTGTGAAAATTCCTCAACCGGAAGTACCACTTTACGTGTTGGTTTTTTTACTTTTTTGCGATTTGCTCAAAAATGGCTCCAACGATTTTCTTTAAACTTGTTACATCAACTACACATACAAAGAGCTACAACTTTTATTTGAAACATTTCTCTGGAAAAATTCATTTAAGGGCAGTTATGGGGAGGGGTGGGGTTACGTTTTCATCTAAAGTGCTATTTCATTTTATTAAACAAATCTATAACCTAAATAATGTTAATTAGAATTAAATATGTTTTTGAAATTGCGAGTTTGAAAAAATCGAATAACCGGAAGTTCGTTTACTTTATCACTTTGCTAAATGATTTATTCTCTTTTTCGCAATTTTCTCAAAAATAGCTCAGACGATTTTCTTGAAACGTCTTATATAAACTAAGCATGCAAAGATCTACAACTTTTATTTAAAACATTTCTCTGGGAAAATTTATTTAAGAGCACTTTTAGGGGAGGAGTGGGGTTACAGCTTCCTCTAAAGTGCTATCACAGTTGATTATACGATTCTATCATCTAAACAAAATTAATTAGAAATAAATAGATGACCAAAATTCCAAGTTTTAAGAAATTTAGTAAACCGGAAGTGCGCTTATACTGAACAGTTTTTTCATTTTCGACGAATTTCGTTAAATTGGGTACACAAATTATAACATTTGTCAATTATAATTTTGAGAACAGGAGTAAGACAAAGTTGTGTGAGTGTTACACACGAGATTTTACTTTCTCTTACTCCTAGTAAGAGGAAGTATTTTACTAAAGTGCTACCATAGTTGATTATACAATTCTATCATCCAAACAAAATTATTAGAAAGAAATAGATGGCCAAAATTCCGAGTTTCAAGAAAATTTGTAAACCGGAAGTGTGCTTTTACTGAACAGTTTTTTTCAGTTTCGACGAATTTCTTTAAATTTGGTAAACAAACTATAAAATTTGAGAACTGGAGTAAGACAAAGTTGTGTGAGTGTTTCACACCTGAGATTTTTTTGTTTTTACTTAACCTTCATTCGTAATCCTTTCTAATGAAATTGATACTTATATTTATTTTTAATTAAAGTTGTTGGTGTAGTGGTTATGAGCATGGACTTGTAACTGGGAGGTTCCCAGTTCGTGGCCTGCGTATAACTGCTAAATTTTTATATTCGTTTAAAAAAATGTTAGTAATGAAGTAGGTACTTCCGGCCCCCGTCCGCGACCTTAATTTGGTAGTTGGACGTTAAGCCCGACCGAAAAAATAGGCATTACTTTAATATTAATTATAATTGCATTATCAATTTATAGATTTTAATTTTAAAACAATTTGTTGAGTAAATACGATGAGTCAAAGACATTATATGACCGTTTCATCTCAGATATTTTTATTTATTTTGTTATTGTAATACAGAAGTGACTCTTCCACCGCCATCATTGTCTTGAAATAAATGCCTCTATTGTCATCTCCCACGATTTGGTATTTAACTTTACAAAATATCTTGTTATTGTTTGTACATTTAGAAAATTTATTAAAAACATAATAATAATGTTTAATGATGCTAAACCATATTTCTTTGTTGAAAATAGTTTTATTTGAAATCACAAACACAATTTCCCAGATAACTAATGGAAAATTACCTGCGCGGAACATTGTGACATGCAACTCGAAAAAAATAACCGGACATTTAATCATACAACTTTTGATGTATATTGACAGTTTATTAAGCCTTTGATATGCTATTATAATAGTTCGCTAACTTTAAACTTGTGAGCCTTAAAACGAAGTATTGTTTTTAGGAGATAATTGCTACTAGAATTTTCTATCCAGAAAGTTTCGAGAAAACAGATGGGTGCGATAGTCACACTTGCGGTTAAACCTCACTCCTAGTAAGAGGAAGTATTGTAATAGTGTCAAATTTTCGGTATCGAGTTTTCACCGGAAATACACGTTTTGAGATCTCCTGAGTCCAAGAAAGTGGTTTTTAGAAAATAGTCTTTGTGTGTGTCTGTGTATGTGACCAATACAGCTCACAAACGAAAAATCGCAGGAAGTTCAAACTTAACATTCCGTTTAACTATTACCTGGAACTGGAATTCCTCAACCGCAAGTAGTACTTTACTGATTTTTTTTTTCAGTTTTTTGTGATATTTTGGAAAACGGCTTTGTATGTTAACCACACCTACACAACAGCAACAACTTTTCTTTGAAACATTTCTCCGGGAAAATTCATTTAAGGGCACTTTTGGGGTGGGGATGAACAAGGCTTTCCTCTAAAGTTTTTTTCCCTACGCCATGACTTCGGCTATTCAGCCATTCTGCGTCGCGAGTACAGAACTTAGACTGCGCTGACAATTGAGGTCGTTCGTTTAGTTGGATAAGCAAGAAAATCAAATGATTGGATGTACGTGTTTTTGGAAAGTATTTTTTTCAGTTTACTACTAATTTCTCCAGAACGGGTTCAGTGATTTTCTATAAACTAAGTGTGTGAACTATCCATACAAAGAGCTACAACTTTATTTGAAACATTTCTCTGGGTAATGTCATTTAAGTGGATTTTGGCCGAGGGGTGGAGTTGTGTTTTCCTCTAAAGTGCTATTTCAATTTATTAAATCATTGTGTCATTTAAATATATTGCCAGTATTTCGAGTGCGTTTTTACCTGAATAGTAATTTTTCAGTTTTCGCGATTTTCTCCATAAAAAACACCGACGAATTTCATTGAATTAGTTACACTAATGGTGAATATAAAGGTCACTTTTGTTTGAAATTTTTCGCGAGAAATTTATTTAAAGAAGTATTGGGGAAGGGGAGGAGGAGGAGGTTATGCTTTCCTCCAAAAAAGTCATTTTATTAAGTTTAAATTCTCCCATTGAAATAAAACTGAGGACAGACATTTAGTAAACACTATAAGTTTGAAGAAAATATGTCAATTACAGTTTTATTAACTGCAGTAAGAGAAAGTGGTGTGAGTGTTTCACACCAGATTTTTCAAATAATAAGATGAAGAACTTCATTAGCATCACAATGAACCACGAGCTTAACAAACGTAACAGTCGTTAAGCTCAAGGCTCTAAATTAGCGATGAAAACTAGAACAAATAAAAATCTAACAATTACCCAAACAATAACTGCCAAGGGGACGTGTATCAATCAATATGCAAGTTACCAATAAAAATTAATTTTTTTTTTTTTTTTAATGACTACCGTGAAGTTTTTTTGTAAGATGATTGCCTTGAAGTCGGAAAGTTGTCCAGTTATGCAATGTGTGAATGATTTTTATTAATAAACTAGTAATAATGAAATTTGAAATCCAATATCATATTTTGCTGGTTTTCGATGGAAAATTCGTGATAACTGTTTGTGGAGAGGGAAATTTCTCTTTTAATTCATTCTGTAATATTAACATATTTTACTCGTGGATAAGTTCTGGGGGTAGTTATAACTTAGCTCGTTAGTAGCCACTTTAGCCCTTTAGCTCAATTATCTACACAATTTTAAAGGCGGTCAACACAGCTTGTAAAATTTCAAACATTAGACAAATTACTGAATTCGAATTTTTGAGAAATTCGGTAAATAGTAAGTCGCGTGAGCTCGTCATGTAATATTATTTAGAATTAAATACGTAAATAGGGGGTTAGGGAAGGGATTAGCTCAGTGGTTAGCGCCTTGGGACTTCCACGCGGAAGTCCGCGGTTCGAGTCCAGTGCTACCCTTAGATTTTTTTCTTCCTAGGAGCCGCAACAACTCACTGTTCGGTGATGGGCAGTGTTGTCTGTAACGCGAGAACACTGTCCGGAGGCCAGCAGTGCACTGAGCCTTCTAATATAGAGCTTCTAATATGTTTTTTACTTTCTCTTACTCCTAGTAAGAGGAAGTAGGTACTCTAAGCGATTCAAATTTCCGATATCGAATTTTGCCGGAAATACACATTTTGAGGTCCCCTAAGTCCAGGAAAATAGTTTTTAGGAAATGGTCTGTGTCTTTGTGCACAGCCATAGCTCAAAAACGGAAAATCACAGAAAGTTGAAACTTGTTATTCCCTTTAAATATCACCAAGGAGGAATCCGTATCTGTAAAAATTCCTCAACCGGAAGTACCACTTTTTTGGATTTTCTCGGAAAATGGCTCCAACGATTTTCTTTAAACTTGTTAAACCGAATTATATATATTAAGATCTACAATCTTTATTTGAAAAATTTCGTTTAAGTTTGCCTTTGGGGAAGCGAGGGGTTATGTTTACTTATAAAGTGCTATTTCAGTTTAATTCACAATTCTATCAACTAAATAATATTATTTAGAATTAAATATGTAAATAGGGGGTTAGGGCAGGGTTTAGCTCAGCGGAAGTCCGCGGTTCAAGTCCAGTGCTACCCTTAGATGTTTTTTCTCCCTAGGAGCCGCAACAGCTCACTGTTCGGTGATGGACAGTGTTGTCTGTAACGCGAGAACACTGTCCAGAGGCCGGCAGTGTACTGAGAAGACTCCGGGCGCTAACGACCATAGACTTTGACGCGCCTTAAATTAAAAAAAAAAAAGTTGCCAAAATTCTGAGTTTGAAGAAAATCGTTTACCCGGAAGTGCGTCTTTATGGAACTGTTTTTTATTTATTTGCGGTTTCCGGTTTTATACGTTCTTCACCATTAGAACAACGACAGATTTCTTTAAATTTGGTGTCCTAATTATCAATACAGAGACCAGTCATTTTTGTTGGAAACTTTTTTCTAAGAAAATTCATTTCAAGAATTTTATGGGGCGAGAGGGAAGTGTAAGATTTCCTCAAGAAAATGTCATTTTATTAAATTTAGCTTCTTCCAAAGAAAGTCGTGTGAGTGTTTCACATCAAATTTATTTTATTTACTCGATAGATAGCTTGCTTCATTTTGTGGTCATTAAACCATAGGCTTTTCACAGAGCAAAATCACTTTTTACACCCTGTGTGTGATTTTTGCTGAGTGGAAGCCCCCTTAGCGATACCACACTTGGTTTAGCCTTGAGGAAGCATCCACCATAATTTTTGAACTATTCTACGGGGGTCCTCTCATTTAATATAAAATTAATTTACGGGATATAAAGCTTCCAGCTAAACGTGAATTGGAGTTTGGAGAGAGTCTTCAAAATATATACTTCCTGTGAACAGTTTGTGTCGTAAATGTTATCCACTAGTAATACAATTCATAATAAACTGCATTGGAATGTAAAAAAAAAAAATTAATAGGCAGAATAGTACAGGATGTACAAACTCTGTACAAACTGTCTGTCGGTTATGCATTCTATTTTATGTGCTCAGTGAATAGAACTTGCATTTTCATTACTCTGCGCTCTATTTTAAATTTTTCACTTAAATTTTTTACTTTATTTTTAATTTTAAACGAATATTAATTATTGTTTTTCATAATTTATTTATTTTTAACTAGATTTTATTAATTGAAAGAAATTTATATTTTTTTGTTTGCTGATATTACAGTAGACACAAATTTATCAACGTATTTCGTACCTTATGGTGGAAAACAATTTTTAAGAAAAGCCTTTGAATTCCAGTGTTTTCCAAAAGAAAGTTTCTATATAAACAATGAAAGATCATTGTTTGTGTGTAGTTTATTTTAATAAAATTAAAGAATATCTGTGGAGATGTTTTTTCAAAAAATAAATTCTGATGTGAAACAACCACCACTACTTTCTCTTACTCTCTTTCTCATATTCTCACTTACTATACTTTCTCATTCTCTTACTCATATTTCTCACAACTATCTAGTAAACTTTTTTCAGTAATTTGTAAACAATGAAAGTGATGTGTGTAGTTGGTGTTCCGAGTTCAAACTGTTTTTTGTTAGTCATTTTACAGACAATAAACAAAAAAACAAACTCAAAAACTTATTTAATAAAAATCGCCATTCAGTAAAAATTCCGATTAATCGATTTTTTGTTTGTTTGTAAAGTTTTGTAGGCTCTTCAGCGTGAAGTTTGAAATTCTAACAGAGCTTCTAGTATACATTAATATTGTATCAGTGGCAAAATCATAGAGCGTACTGAAGTAGTGCTTTAGAGTTAAGCCTAACGCTACTGTTGCCCCCCCTCAGAACTCCCTCCAAAAAAACAAAAATGTTTCAAATAAAAGTTACAGGTATTTATGTGTGTAGATAGTATACGAAGTTTAAAGAAAATCGTTAGAGCTGTTTTCAAGAATATCACAAGAAACTACAAAAAACCAAAAACAAAAAAAAATCAATAAAGTTGTTTACTCAGTAGGAATTGATTTAGCCCGAATACTTCCTGTTTGATGCGGTAGTATTTCGTAAACGTAATACCAAGTGTGAGCTTCCGGCGATTTTTCGTTTTTGTGATATATTTTATTCTTTCTCTATCTCTCTCTCACGCACTCACAAACACACAAACACACACACACACACACACACACACAATTCGCTAAAATACATCTCCTACTCCTCTAACTAAGAGGAAGAGAAAGTAAAGAGAAATTATTTTAAATCTTCTTATGCTTCCATTCAACTAACAACTGTCAGGTGAATTAAATTTTATCTTTTACCATCATCATGTGCTGAGATAATTACTTGCACACGAAATGAAGTAACAACCTTGGACTTAATGATAATGACTTCGCGCTGATTGTCGATTATCTGTAAAAGTAAAATTAAAGTTATGTCTGACTGTCTGTTGTAGTTTTTTCTTTCTTTATTTGTTCCTTTTTAATAATTTTTTTTTCACTTTCTCTTACTGCCTGATGGGAGGAAATATTGAGATCGTAACCTCCTCTGGTTACAAAAAAAAAAATCTGGTATGAAACACTCGCACGACTTTCTTAAAAACGAAATATGAAGTTTGAAGTTTCTGCAATTTTTCACTTTTGAGTTATCATATATGCACCCAGCATATACTGGTTGTAACAGCAACCTCTGGCAATACTTCGGGATATGGTTTTTCACTTTATTTGGAACAAAACCTTTCTAATAAACCATGGTCCGAATCGTTCGCCTTCAAAAGTTATTCTTCATTTTCTAAAATTTTCAATTTTCTTACTTTTTCTCATAAAATTGATTATATCTCAAGAAGTTTTTTACATATCTCATATTCAATTAAACCTTTGAAAAAAACATTAAATTTCCTATAAGAAAAAGAAGTTTTATTATAATTGAATTAATTATAAGGTTTTTCAGAGACTTTAAACTTAACTCACCAGCGCTTCGACTGTTAAAAACAACTTTTCAATAGTATTTTCTTATAAATTTCTTTAAGGCTAGCGTGTGGTCCGGTTACAGAAAAAATATCTACATTTCACCAGCTTTCCAACGATAATAATATCATGGGGTTTCTTTCTTGTTTTCTTAAAGAAAATGCGAAATAAATGTAAAAAAAAACACAAAATGAAAATTGAGAACTGTTACAAAAATATCCTAAGATTAATTAATAATCCTGGAATGAACTTTGGAATTGTAATCTCACGATAGAAATCCGTTTAATTCTAATAAACAGGAACATTTAGTCGTGATTTAGCTGGTCATACATTCAAAATGCCACAGTTCTCTATCATAGAATACCGGGATATGGTTTTTATTTATGGGTTTTGTAATGGCAGCGCGTCGGAAGATGCAGCTGATATGCTAGCCGTTGGCCTAACAGGCGCGGGCCTAACAGGAAACCATACAAGCACGTATCAAAGACTAGGGGAAACCGGTTCTATGAGAATAAACTACCGAGGAAACTTTGATCGTTCTGACGAAAATTGACGTGTTGGTGGCCACCTGACTGGACCAAAACGATCTATCCATCTTCCAGCATAATGTTTATTCATCCAGTCTCTTAAAACTCTTGAATTATGCGCAGGATAACCGTCCATTTGAAACCAGATTCCAAGCCTTGTTGCTAATGGAATGTTTTCTAATGCAGCAGGCAGATCGTAAACCAGCATGTCATGAAAAGATATAGCATTAAATCGATTATCAATGATAATGGCGGAAGAACGTGTCGACCTATGATTCCCATCCAAACATTAATCTTAAGTTGGTACTGGAAGCCGGTTGATCTGGTTGCACGGGGATTCTCGTCACTCCAATAGTGCATGTTGCGGGTGTTTAAAGAACCATTTCGAGTAATCGTCGCCTCATCGGTCCACAAAATGTTTTGGGGGAAACGGCGATTCTGGGCTGTTTGTTGTAGCAGCCAAATACAGAATTGAGTACGACAGGCGTAATCACATTCTAGCAAATGCTGTACTTGCTGCACGTGATACGGATATCTACCATCCCGTCGAAGATATCTGGGCACCGTCTGATTTGACAAACCTAGCGACAATGCCACTCTGCATGTGCTAAGGGTAGAATATTCGTCAAACACATTTAAGATGCGTTGATATGAATTTTCGTCAGAACGATCAAAGTTTCCTCGGTAGTTTATTCTCATAGAACCGGTTTCCCCTAGTCTTTGATACGTGCTTGTATGGTTTCCTGTTAGGCCAACGGCTAGCATATCAGCTGCAGCTTCCGACGCGCTGCCATTACAAAACCCATAAATAAAAACCATATCCCGGTATTCTATGATAGAGAACTGTGGCATTTTGAATGTATGACCAGCTAAATCAAGACTAAATGTTTCTGTTTATTAGAATTAAACGGATTTCTATCGTGAGATTACAATTCCAAAGTTCATTCCAGGATTATTAATTAATCTTAGGATATTTTTGTAACAGTTCTCAATTTTAATTTTGTTGTTTTTTACATTTATTTCGCATTTTCTTTAACAAAACAAGAAAGAAACCCCATGATATTATTATCGTTGGAAAGCTCGTAAAATGTAGATATTTTCTTTATAACCGGACTATACGCTAGCCTTAAAAAAATTTATAAGAAAATACTATTGAAAAGTTGTTTTTAACAGTCGAAGCGCTGGTGAGTTAAGTTTAAAGTCTCTGAAAAACCTTATAATTAATTCAATTATAATAAAACTTCTTTTTCTTATAGGAAATTTAATGTTTTTTTCAAAGGTTTAATTGAATATGAGATATGTAAAAAACTTCTTGAGATATAATCAATTTTATGAGAAAAAGTAAGAAAATTGAAAATTTTAGAAAATGAAGAATAACTTTTGAAGGCAAACGATTCGGACCATGGTTTATTAGAAAGTTTTTGTTCCAAATAAAGTGAAAAACCATATCCCGAAGTATTGCCAGAGATTGCTGTTACACCCGGTATATATATATATATATAAGTTACTTTTTCCGACTCAGAGAAATATGTATTTCCGCTGGAAATACTATATCGAAAATTTAACACGAATGTAATTGTATTTATTGCGATTACAATATTTCATTTTAAGTTAACAGAGTTTGAGAAAACACTTAGCTATTTAGGTTGAGATCGTGTTAGCGGTTTGTTATAAACTGGCGTTTCGCCCATATTGCAATAGGCTTCTTCTGGGTCTGTAGAGTGGAACTAACACTCAATATTGGTCATTCTCAAGCTGAAGAGCTAACTATTTTACATGACAATGGCGGCGGAAATCTTCTTTGGTAAGAATTATATACCAAATTATAGCAATTGTTGGCCGTTAGAATGATCACATGTATCTATTAGTTGGCTTATCGGCTAGGAAGTATCCAAGAAAACACCAAATAATTTTTTAGTTTTTTTTATTTGAAACCCGACGTTTCGGCAAATATTGTTTACCTTCTTCAGAGGTATCTATACAGAAAAAATATACAAATAAGAATATAGCTAGCATAAACAAAACAATAAGCAGAACAACAGATATGAAACAATAGAACAATAAAAATAAAAAGTAGTAATAACTCAACAAAATACCAAGGTAATTACACAGATACATAATTTAGAGAAATTCTAGCAAAATTACAGACCTTAGAGTGAGAGAAGTTTGGAAGTCTTGTGACAACATGTTTGATCAATTATTTGGTGTTTTCTTGGATACTTCCTGGCCGATAAACCAACTAGGTAATAGATACATCTGAAAGAATTATATTTAACAGATTTTTGAATAAAACCTTTCCCGCAGCAAGAAATGGAGTGGACACTTTTTCAGTGATTTTGGCGTCGTTGGAGATAAAAAAAACCCTATGGCGCAACATCCCATGAAGGGCCAAAGGCTTGACAGGCGGCGATTTGAATGGGGGACGTGTGGTAAGCACGCCGCAGTTCCCACGCTACTAAGTGTAGCTTCCCACTTTTTATCACGATGCTGGGTCAACACCGACTTTGCCTTCACGGGAAACGAACTCTGAATTCTCGCAGAGAGGCGAGTGCGCTAGCCATTAGACCAACGCGTGAGGATTCCTTGGGGATATCAAGCCTAATAATGCGATGAGTAACACTTGGACACTTGGAAAACACACACACACATAATACATGATGTTATATTGCTCGGGTTTAATATACCCACAAAGACAAAAGTAGCTCAGGTTAAACAATACCCACAAAGGCAACACGTAGCTCATCACTACACGCACACAAACACACACACCTACACTTAAACTCTATACAGTCGCTTTCTATATGCTAATACTGAAAACCCATGTTCGTAGTGGATTTGGCTTTATACCATTACGCTCTACATACATCTAGCCTCTAAACAACTAGGGGTCAAATTAAGCTGAATCCCTAAATAGTTACATTCATTCACGAACTCCTTTCAAGAGCGACGACCGCAATGGCCGCAGGCCTTTCACCATTCTGAAATACCAAAATTTTATACATTTCCAAGTTTATCCTTAAATTCCAATTTGCTAAATGATATGACGAAAGGTGAACCATTGGTAGTAGCTATGGCCAACTTGATCATAGCCCCCACTCGTCTGTAAATATGCCTCCTGATATTGTTGAAATAAGGTTGAATTGTGTACCATAAATAAAAACTTTCGGGTAACAATTTTTGGAAACTACTTCGTCTTACCACTATAAGACTGCTCACTGACCACTTAAGACTGCTTACTGGCCACTATAAGACTGCTCAATGATCACTATAAGACTGCTCACTGACCACTATCAGACTGCTCACTGACCACTATAAGACTGCTCACTGACCACTATAAGACTGCTCACTGACCACTATAAGACGAAGTTCCACCGCTCTTCTCAAATTTTCGAAATTGAGTTTCAATCGGATATTCCAAATACATGTTTTGATTTTTCCTTCCACTTTTATTTTTATGTGGGTCCTGCTTTTTTGTATAAGACATTGTGCTAAGAACAAATACCTAAAACAAATATATGAATGTATGTAAGTGCGTCTATCGTATTTTTATGCTACCAGAATAAAATTCTGAATGAAAAACATCAGTTTTATTTTTTCAAGGAAAATTGTTATTGAGTTTTGATGTTTGGGGTGGGGGGACAGCAACAGTTAAGGTTGACTCCACCAGTAGATTCTACTACTTACATAAAAAAAAAAAATAGCATTGGTAGAATTGAAAATTTGAAGAAAATCAGGTAACCGGAAGTGTGACTCAAAAAACGAAATATCAAGTTTGAAGTTTCTGGTATTTCCCATAAAGGGATGTCATCCCTTTACCTAGTTTAAGAGTTTAGTATTTTAAAAATACGTCTCAGTTAGTGTGAAACTAAGTTGCTCTGTGCGAGTCTGTGTTGTCACACTGTCTGAAAAACGCATCCTGAAGATGGGCGAACGCCCGAAACCGGTCGATGACCACAAAATGAAGCAGGCTACCACGGAAAATGTCTCTGAACCCATTTTTGAGTTACCTTATGCACACACATAAATATAATATATATATACACACACAGAGAGATCAATATCCTCTAAGAACCACCTTTTCCAATTCAGAAGACTTGTCAATTTTATAATTATTTTTATTTATACTACTAAGAGGCGTGTGTGTGTATGTGTGTGTGTGAGTGATACCAGATTTTTTCTTTTAACGAACCATATTCGAGTATTCACCTGTTGACATTGACATTCACGGGTATATTCACGGATAGTAAGGAAATGTCATCAATTTATAACCAGTTTTAATTCGCAAAGAAACATATGTACAATTCTGAAGCATCCATATTGATTTTTTTTTGTATTTATCTCTCTGCTACAGATGTCAGTACGAGAATGGTACAAAGGGAAAAATGTGCTGCTATCTGGTGGCACAGGATTTATGGGAAAAGTATTGGTGGAGAAATTGCTAAGAAGTTGTTCGAATATTGGCACTATTTATATTATATGCAGAAGTAAACGTGGTCTAACACCGGCACAAAGAATCGCTGATTTTGCTAAAATACCAGTAAGTGTTTTTATTTTGGTAATATTTGTTTCAAGGTTTTTTTTTGTAATAATATAAATATTCAAAATGAAAGGTAGGTATTTTATAATTTGAAATTTTTCTATTATTTTCCTTTCGTTTCAAAGTGTGGAAACTTTGTTTCGTAATATCTTGGATTTCATCACGTCAAGGCATGCATCTTTTCATTGATTCTGCTCTGTTTCGAATAAAACATACAGGCACACATCAATATTTAATATCAATGGTAATCAAATAAATAAGAAATTAGGAAAGTGAAACTAAAGCATGATATATGTTGAATATGTGGATGGGTCCGCAATGCTGGATAATACCTGGTATTTTATCCGTCTTAGCATTCATATTTCTTTTATTCCTGACCGGTTTCGGATTTTCATCCAACATAAGAGTACATTTCAAGTTCGTGCAGAGAGTTCACTTCAACACAGTGTTTCTGTTACACTCGACAGTTGTTGGTTTATTGATTGTATGTATGTGTGGGAGGTTATAAGATTTATGTTACCGGTCAGGAATAAAAGAAATATGCATGCTACGACGAATAAATTACCAGATGACACATGTGTTTATTTAAATCCACTTATTTATTTATATCATCATCATCATCATCATAATCGTGCGCCTTAGCAGTGTGAGGCTTTTTTATTTACACTGTAACCTTGATCTTTCTCTAGCTTCAGGGGTTCTTTGGTTGAAGAAATACACCACTTAATGATTTTTGGTTCATCCGTATATTTTCAAGAATAAGTGAGATACCTTATGTAACTTAGGCGAAACCATACAAAACTCAGACAAACACCAGCTAAAATTATACCAATAAATTGTAATATACATATATAGATAGTTTCTATGATACGCTAAATTGAAAATACATAAATTTATAGGAAGCTTACCGCTGGGCGGTGACGAAATTTTCCCTGTCAAGGTATTGTCCTGAGGACCAGTTACTGACCTTCAAAAATTCGTCTATGAAAGATACGAAACTTTTGGTTTTACCCTTCTAACGTACTGAAGAAAAATTGAAATAGTGGGAACCGTTATACGCTTCCTTGCGCAGTCGTATATTCGAAAATAGAAATTTTAAAAATTGATTGCAGAGTGCAGCACCAGACGAACGGCCTCTCTAGCGGAGGAAAGAGGTACCACGAGAGCCGTTACACACCCCCTCCCAGCGGAGAAGCTCGTTCGGGTGGTCGAAATGGTTTTAACTTGGAAGGATGCCATAATCCAAGCAACCTCCCAGTCGAATCTTTTAATTTACAGGATCCGCCAGCTGTTACGGAAGTAACCGTATATGGACCCTCATACTTGGGATTTAGCTTGGCAGCCAGTTTGTTAGCGGCCGAAGACAACTGAAAAGTCCTTTTAAGTCCTCCTGGTCGAAAATTATTTGGGTGACGCCTCATATTATAACGGCGACACTGGGCCATACTAGCTTTAAGAGAATTTTCCTCAGCAATATGATGTATCTCCGGCAATTTGCTTATTTTAGTGGCCCAGGAAGCTATTCCGCCCTCATTATTTTCGAGAATATCATCTGGTGCACCCCCATTTATTGGCCTTAACTCCCTACCGAAATTAAGGAAAGCTGGACTGAACTTTGTGGAATCTTGTATAGCAGAGTTTATGGCAAATTGGATCTCTCCCAGTCGGTCGTCCCAGCGTTGGTGTTTTTCCCCAAGATACGTCACGATAAGTTGCTTGATATTCCGATTCGACCGCTCAGTTGGGTTTGCCTGAGAGTGGTAGAGAGGGGTCGTTTCCCTTCTAATCCCAAACTCTCCTGCCACCTTATCTATGAGTTTACTAACAAAGTTCTTTGCGTTATCTGAAATCAGTTTATGTGGTGCTCCAAATCTATAGAGGATTCGAGACTTCAATTCGGAGATAATATTAGAAGATGTCGCTTTCCTAAAGGGACATAGCTCTACCCATCTACTAAATGTATCTAGAAACACCAGCAAGTATACGTTGCCTCGCGAACTTCTGGGATAGGGTCCCATAATATCTACTGAGACGATCTCCCATGGCTGTTGATTATAACGAGGATACATTAGTCCTCGTGGGGGAGTGTTAGGAGGTTTCACCTTTTGGCATACCTCACAACGACTAACGTATTGGCTAATATCCCGGTAGAATCCAGGCCAATAATACAACCTGCTAACTCTGGCATATGTCTTATCGACTCCCAGGTGACCCGCCTGCGGGATATCGTGGTTGTCATGCATTATCTGTTGTCGAAGATGACGAGGAATGACGACCTTCCATTCTTCACTAGGGTTTTCAAGTTCACCCTTCAAAGGATTTTTCCGATGGTACAGTAAATGACCATTTTGAACCGACCACCGCGGATGGTCTACCGGAAACTTTTGGACCTGGTACACTTTCCGATTATACCACTCGTCGGGAGATACCAAAACGTCTGGAGAGGAGTCAGGCACGCGAGAAGTACTGGGGGTTGACGAAGAAATAACCCCGGTGGCTAGCGTGGCTATACGCGATAACGCGTCGGCAACGGTATTAAGCTTACCCTTACGATATTCGACTTGAAAGTCGTAAGGTTGCAAGCGAAGGGCCCATCTAGCCAATCGACCAGAGGGGTTTTTCAAATTTAGCAGCCATTTTAAACTCGCGTGATCCGTAATCACCTTAAACTGATATCCTTCCAAATAATGCCGATTCTTTTCGATGCCAAATAAAACAGCGAGGCATTCCTTTTCTGTTACACTATATTTTCGTTCGGCCGGGCTCAAACTGCGGGAGCTAAAAGCAATCACCCTTTCTTCACCGTTTTGTATTTGGGTCAATACAGCTCCAAGGCCTGTGTCACTTGCGTCGGTTTGTAAGGAAAAGGGCTGGTCGAAATCTGGCCTAGCTAAAATAGGAGCTTCGGTAAGGGCCTTTTTTAGAGCCTGGAAGGAGGCTTCTTGCTCCTCCGACCAGTGCCATCGCGTTTTCCGTTTCAGTAATGTAGTCAATGGCGAGACGACGGTAGAGAAGTCTTTTATAAACCTCCTATACTATCCCGCCATTCCTAAAAACCTACGAAGTTCTTTAACATCTCTGGGTGGTGGAATTGACTTGACTGCTCTAACTTTCTCGGGATCAACGCTCATACCTTCCTTGTTAACCCGGTAGCCTAAGTATCTGACCTCCTTAAAACCGAACTCGCACTTTTCAGGGTTGATACGCAAGCCGGAAGCTTCCAACCTTTTGAAAACTTCCTTCAGCATTTCCAAATGTACTTCAAAAGTTGGCGTACAAATTAAAATGTCGTCCAAAAATACTACCACGCATGGATAGAGGTCGGGACCGAAGATTGAGTCTGCTAATCTTTGAAAGGTAGCGGGTGAATTGGTTAGCCCAAAGGGCATAACCTTGAACCGAAATAATCCTCTACCCGGCACCGTGAAAGCAGTAATGTCTTTACTATTTTCATCCGCTTGAGGAACCTGCAAAAACGCTTGTCGAAGATGAAGTTTGGACAGATATCTCGCTAGTCTGAGTCCGTCCAAAAGAGAAGTCATGTTGGGCATGGGATAGGAATCTTTGGTAGTAACTTGGTTTACCTTACGAAAATCGATACAGAAACAATAACTATTTTCCTTACGTACCATTACCACTGGAGAGGACCACGGAGATTGGCAAGGCTCTACCAGACCTTCCTCTAACATCCTATCTAACTCCTGCTGCATAGCCTCGAGTACTTTAGGGGAGTAGTGATATGGGCGTTGCTTGATAGGTTGAGCATGCTTCACATCTATCTTATGAGTTATGCGAGTCGTTAGCCCCGGAGAATCTTGAAGAAGTAATAAGCCTTCCTTTACGACTTGATCAAGATCTCTTTTTTCAGAAGTCTGAAGTGGACAGACTCCACATATATTGGATATAGTGCCCTCGGAAGGCGTCCACAAGGGTGGAACATCTTTACGAAACGAGAAGAGATGATTAGGATCCTCTTCAAACCACCAGATCGCTT
Organism: Triatoma infestans; assembly: GCA_011037195.1. NCBI lineage: Eukaryota > Metazoa > Arthropoda > Insecta > Hemiptera > Reduviidae > Triatoma > Triatoma infestans. Next base: position 442,592 of record JAAEAF010000158.1, on the reverse strand, counting down.
CACGAAGATTGGTGCATATGCCAGCTCCAATGCAAAAGTCTAATCCTAATAAAAATTTTAGAGGGAGTGATGGCAGAACATATAGGTTTGTGCGAAACGTCCTTTCGCCAACTGTAATCGGGACCAAGAATTGTTCCAAAATATTATCGGTACTACCGTTGGCGACACAGACCTTAAACTCGGGAACTGACTCGGCAGCATATCCCAGTTGTAGGAGAACTTTTACCCCTTCCGGCCCAGCATAAGAAATACTGGAACCAGGGTCAAACAGAGCTAGGAGGGCTAAGTCACTCTCGCAGTTATCTTTTCCTATATGGAAGTCCATATATAGCTGTTTTGGTAAAGGAGCTACCTGTTGCGATAATGATGTGCGACGAGAAGTTAAAGGAATTTCTTCCTTACCAGACGATACGGTACTGGGAAAGACGACAAGAGATGAAGAGGGATGAGAGAAGATACGCTGGAAAAGACCATTATTTGGTGAGGGTCTAATAAGGTGAGGGTCAGCAGAGACTACGGGAATAGGACCGACCCTTACTTCCGATTCCCTACCCCATTTTCCGGAGTACAATTTAGGCAGGAATGTATGGAAACTCCTGGGCTACCGCATCGATAGCAGAATAACTTCCGAGGTAGATGACATCTGGAATATACATGAGATCCACCACAGTTCCAACACTTTAATTTCTGTTTGGGTTGACCAGGTGTTATAACCTGCGGCTCTTCAGGGACACTTCTTCCAGTTGAGTTTCTACCGTTTCCTTTACTAGAAGGGGCTTTATGCGTTGAGTTGGATTTGCCTTCGGCAGGAAGTGCCTGAGTTCTCCCTTGGTCGGTGAGGGGATTTAGTTTGGCTGCAACAGTGGTCTCGGCCGCGTAACAACGAGTGGGAACAACACTAAATATCCCAGCGGGCTCTTTCCTAGTAGTCGAATGACGATTCTTCTTAGATGACCTAACGGGCTGGGATTTCTCCTGAGTGTTAGGTTTACCCGATCTACCATCTTGTGCCATCATCTCACCAACTCTTGCACGTTCTGTGACGAAATCGACCAAATTACGATAGGTAGGGATTTCTTTAGACTTCCTCCCATCTTCAAACGCTCTTCTGGTTCCCGGATCTAGATTCGAAAGAGCTAGATGTAGTTTAATAAAATCACCCATGTCTTCTATACCTAAGGCCGATAATGCATTGAAATTATTTTCATGTGCGGATAAAAATTTCTGTAAATTATTGGATGATGAATTAGTTAAGGGGGTAAAACTCGTAATTTCTTTGATATAAAAGTTAGCGAGTCGTCTTTTATTTTGATAGCGAGATACCATTGCTTCGTAAGCGAGAGGATAATTGGCTTCTTCCAGGGAGAACCCAGAGATAAGTGAAAGGGCTTCGTCACGTAAACAACTGCGTAAATAATGAAATTTTCTTATCGTCGGTAAAGAGGGTTCTCTATGTACCATAGAATCAAACAAAGAATAAAATCCACTCCACTCCTCTAATTTACCGGAGAATATAGGTAAATCAATTTTTGGAAGCTCCGGAGAGACGGAAGATGAAGTGGTGGGCACAACCACCGGTTTTACCTCACCGGAATGGCTTGCTCTTACCGCTCGGAAATAGTTAGCTTTAGTGGTATCCACTAAATCGATAAATGAGTTCTGCACTTGCACAGTTTGGATCTTATTTTTAGCTTCCTTAACGGTAGCATTATAGATCCGAATGTTGGACTGCAGAGTTTCGAACCTTGACTCATAGTTGACTAGGCGGTCATAAATAGGTTTGAAGTCGGCTGCGGTTTCACCACTTAAAGATTTGGACTTTGTGAAAATCGTCTGGACCGCTGCAAAAATATCTTCTCTTTCCGCCATAAGAACAACCGGGTCATCCATTGTCGGAAAAGAAATAGTAACTGACAAATTAAAGTATAGTCTAGCAACTAGACAATATTTCTTATAGAGACTATATTTCAATATAGAGACAAAGAGACAATAGGGAAGTTTCCCTAAAACCCCGGTAAGCAACCTTTACAGAAAACAACAAAGACAAATTAAAAAACTTAAATATAACTACAAAATATAAGCTAAAGAATCGTAAACACACTATAAAGTAAATTGAATTAAGTATAAAACAAAGCCTAATTTATTACTTCTAGATAGAATCTGAAATTCAAATCAATATTAATGTATGTATATACATCTTCAATAATTTTCTATAAGATTAGATGAATGTGAGTTTCAGCAATTAATTATTACAGCTTTTATAATTTGAAATTTTCAAAGTATTAAACCATACGTCTACTTATAAGAAAAAAAATGAATGAATGAATACTCTTACAACGAAATACTTTTTAACTTATCTATAAAAGATGTGTTTAAAAATCTGATAATATTATCCAGACAAGAAACTAAAATTTCAAACTGAGTTTCAATTTTACGAGATTCCAATTTTTTTTTTCTCAATATTATAGATTATAAATTTTTCCAAAAATAAAAAGTATTTCTTAATTGGATTCAGTTATTATGTCACTCTGAATGTCTTTTAGTTACGCCAAGTGAAGAAAAATCATAAATGAAAGTAATTACGAATAATAGTAATGTTTTTTTTCTTTTAAATACTTATATAGATATATATATATATATATATATATATATATATAACGATAAAGATCGCTTTGATACAAATCAAGTGAACGAACTAAAACAGCAGAGTTATCTCTAACTTCGAGTAGACTTCGTACTTACTGACTGTAATAACAAAACTACTACTCTATTCACGGAAATTAATCTTACTACTAATCTTTCTGAAATTATATTCTTTTCTAGTACTCTCTTTAAGTATTTACACTTTCTATAATATGCTAAACTAAGTTTGCAATAAAAATTTAAAGATAGTCGCTAATAAAAATAGTATATTATTATTATTAATTTATTTGAAGAACAAATAAATGAGAAAAGATTTCAATAAATTTTTAATTTTAAACCCAATGATCACCTCAAAATTATTATTTAATCTACTCAGTTTCTTTTCAAATTTTCACGATAATTAGTTTTCAATAAAATTACACTTTAAAATTTTCTTATTTACTGTTCACAGTTTTAACTAAGGTTTAATCTGAACAATAATTTGATTTTTTTCGGTTGAGAAGAAGACTTATCTTATTAAAGACGTAACCTCTTTCTTATTCTGGAAAATCCATTTTCTATTCCAGTCCCTGTTCGGGCGCCATAATTGTTTGTGTAACCTGGATATTTCTCTAGCTTCAGGGGTTCTTTGGTTGAAGAAATACACCACTTAATGATTTTTGGTTCATCCATATATTTTCAAGAATAAGTGAGATACCTTATGTAACTTAGGCGAAACCATACAAAACTCAGACAAACACCAGCCAAACACCAACTAAAATTATACCAATAAATTGTAATATACATATATAGATAGTTTCTATGATACGCTAAATTGAAAATACATAAATTTATAGGAAGCTTACCGCTGGGCGGTGACGAAATTTTCCCTGTCAAGGTATTGTCCTGAGGACCAGTTACTGACCTTCAAAAATTCGTCTATGAAAGATACGAAACTTTTGGTTTTACCCTTCTAACGTACTCAAGAAAAATTGAAATAGTGGGAACCGTTATACGCTTCCTTGCGCAGTCGTATATTCGAAAATAGAAATTTTATAAATTGATTGCAGAGTGCAGCACCAGACGAACGGCCTCTCTAGCGGAGGAAAGAGGTACCACGAGAGCCGTTACAACACCTTATTAAATTATCTTTATTTAATTACTCAAATATTTTAATTAGTCAAATATCTAGTCCTTTATGCAATTTAATTTGCTTAATCACCTATCCCTCCCTCCTAAGCGCTTAATTATATAAAACCAACGGTAACCGATCAACATTTCTACTAGCCACGCTCTAAAACAATTTACTTTCATAACTACTTTTTTTTCTATTATTTAATCTACTTTATTGTTTTATCTATTTGGGACTCTAAACCTACATGATGAGGAAATTAGAAATGGAATATTCTAGATAGGGATTGAACAAGAACTTCAGCAAGACGGAATACATGGCTGCAGGTACTCGCGGAAGAGGATGATCTGCGAGTTGATTCGGAAAAAAAGGACAACCGTGTAATATCAGGATTAGAAGATAGTGGCGCATCACAGACCGAGATAACAAAAAGATTTTGGGTAAGCAAGAAAGGGCACAAAGATGTTGCATCCAGTTCTATGGAATACACCACCCCATAAAAGAAAAAGATCTTTCACTCCATATCCTTCTTTTCACCGCTGCAAACTGGACAGCGTCGCCAGAAATTTAAAAGAAAACTGAAAAAGTGCAGAAATGGATTGTTGGCGAAGTTCTGTGAGGAAAACCAGATTATATAAAATGAGAAATGAGGACATAGGTTTGATGAATATCAGAAGGAGATATCGAGAAGTAAAGAAAAAAATATTAATATAGAGCAATTAATTACTGTAGTATTGTAGTAATATCCGAGCAACTTCCGACCTTTGGATTAAGAAGTAATAGTCTACTAACCTTGTATGGACTCAATATCCCACGTTTTGTCAGACAACAGCCACAAGCCACAGTACCATGGAAACAGCTAAAAAATAAAACATCAGAAATAGAAAATAAATTGTAACTCTTAGAAGTATTAAAGTATCAAAAATGATACTGTACACAGATATATCTAGAAACCTTCAAGCTTGTGGTGCTGCAGTCATCTTAGAGGACGGAAATATGATTTGGATTACCGTTAAGTAGCATATATAGTAGAATTATATGCAATCTATATGGTCTTGACTAATGTGTAGGAAGAATCTAATGTGTGCTCTGGGTTTCGTCAGCATTCTAAGGAACGAATATTCATTTATTGGGTGCTCGGTGCCCGAATTCTGGGATCCAGGGCAATATTGCTGCCGACGCAGCCAAGATGGCAGTAACAATGGAGAGGAACATGCTGAGGACATGTTCCGTTTAGAAAAGTGGCATATTTACCAATGTTGACAGAGGAAATGGTCCGCGGTATTAAACAGTTAAACAAATTTTCACGCAAATCAAGAAAAAGTAAAAGATACAATGCAGGTCTGAAACTCAGCATCTAGAACCATCAGGGAAAGGAGATAATTGTGACTCGTTTAAGAATAGGCTAAAGTTATCTGATGCCGGGCGATCAAATTCCGTTTTGCAACACTTGTAATGTCCGAAGAAATATTCGTGCAACATGTTAAAACTTAATGCGCTTTATACCAACAAAATAGAACATTGAACAAGATTCTCAGTTCTTTAACAGAAGTCCTGAAAGCTGATATCGACCCGATGATAAAATTTTTTTAAAGATATTAATGAGAAAATTTTGTCGTAATCATAAACTTAAATCAATTTGTAAGTACTTTGTATACATTGTAGATAACGTAGTTTAGACTTCAAGGCTTAAGATTTAGAGATAGAGGAAAATATCCTATCTCGAACAAATAGTACATGCTTGTTTGTTATGAGGCTTGAATGAATAGCGTGAGTATCTTTATTAGAAGAAAGTATTTACTGGAGAACTTGTCGTTATGAATGAAAGGAAATCAAGATAGTGAGAGTAAAGTGTGAAAATGCAAGATAATAATAGCAAGGTTCATTGCTAAGAAAAAAAAGAAGAGAAAAATAAAGAAAAAGCTGTTCTCTACCATCCGGCTTGACTGATGGTTTTCCTTCAATAGTTGCAGGAGAGGTCGATCTAGAACAGCATTGGTGAGATGTGATAGAGAAGAGGAGATGGCAGGTCCCGTAGTCTAAGTCAGTGGTTCTCAACTTCTTTTCGGTCCATCTCCCCTTTCAAGTTCTTGGTTTCATCCATCACCGCCCCTACACCATTTAATAAGGAAGTGGTTGTACCAATAGATCGGGACTACATGTATGTATTATTTTCCTGGTTATCCTCCTTTCTTTTGTTAAAGGTACTTTGTACGAACTCTTTTTTCCCTCCCCTTACTTTTGGGTCATTTGTTTTGTAATTTTTATTTTTTTCATACTTTTCGCATGAATCGTTAATTGATTATTAGTATAAATAATATTCCCCTTTTGGATGTCGTTAGTGGGCCCGACAAAGTAGTTATTATGGACGACAAATTTGGAGTGGGAACTACAGAAAAAGAAAATCACAACAAAAGGTTCATTGAACGACAAATTAAGCGACAAACATGTAGTTTCATGACAAAAAATAAAATGATAAAAATAGCGGCAAAAATATTTAAATGAAAGAATGAAATATGTGATTCGAACCATATAGTATGTACATTCGAACTTAATGTTATTTATTGTTATGTTATGTTACATTGATCGCATGTATTTTACTTGCTTCGGTTGTTGCGCATTTTTTTCTAGCGAGAATGACGTATAGTACTACAAATATATATAATATCTAGTAATTAGTTAGATTGTTTTAGGGGATTATTGCCCTGCCAGCTGAAAGATCGATTGCATTGTGTTGCCGGAGCCTTGCAGTGCACTGCCCGCCTTTGAGCCGTGTTCTCTAGCTACAGTGAGTTGTAGAGTTCCCAGGAAGAGAAATCTAAGGGCAGCATGCTGGATTCGAACATGGGACCTCCGCGATGCTAGTCCAGCTTGCTACTACTGAGCTAATCCCTTCCTTCTCCTTTGGCTTATGCCAATTAATAGGGACGGAGACCATAGTTTACGTACTGTGTTTTTCGTTGTCTGTAAAGTGTAAATGTATATAGTTGAAGTGTATTAAGTGTGTACTGTTCTGACGAAGTGATGGAGCGCTGAGCTGTGGTAACCCGTGGGGTCGTGTTTTTCTTATGATACCCCCTGGCCGATCAGCCAACTAAGAGATACATCTGATCATTTCTAACGGCCAGCAATTGCTACAATTTGGTACCAATGATATTCTTTAAACTACATATACTATCTAATAAAAATGAATCCCTATCACTTTTATTTGTAACATTTTCCAAGGAAACGCACTTCCGGTTATCCGATTTTTTTCCAAATCGGAATTTCAACAACATATTTAATTCTAATTAACACAATTAGAAGGCAAAATTGTCTACTAAACTGAAATAGCACTTTAGATGAAAACCTAACCCCACCCCTCCCCCAGATGTGCCCTTAAATGAATTTTCCCGAGAAATGTTTCAAATAAAGCTGTTTAGTATATTTAGTTGATATACCAAGTTTGAAGAAAATCGTTGGGAGCCATTTTTGAGAAAATCGCAAAAACGTAAAAAAAAAACTAGTAAAGTGGTACTTCCGGTTGAGAAATTTTGACAGATGACCCACTGTCGGATTCCATGGTGATAAGTAAACGAATTATCAAGTTTGAACTTTCTACGATTTTTCGTTTTGAGCTATGCTGTTCAAATACACACAGATACACACACAGACCATTTGCTAAAAACCACTTTTTTGGACTCAGGGGACCTCAAAACGGATATTTCCGGTGAAAACTCAATCTCGAAAATTTGACACGATTACTAGGAGTAAGAGAAAGTAATATATGAAATTACATAGTATTTTGTCGGGGCCGTAGTATGAGTTCGTGTTAACCGATTTTTCATGTTAAACGTTTTTCACTGTATTAAATGGATTCGAAAGTACAACTTTACTGAATAGTCTTCTTTTTACATTTTTTTGGGGGAATTTCTCGAAATCGTTTAGAATGATTTCCTTTAAACTTGATATGCTAACTGCACGTATATAAACGTATCACTTTTATTTAAAAAGAAAAACAAAAACTATTTAATTATTAGAAGAGCAGTCTAATTTAATGATTAGAACTATTTAATGATCAGCCTCTTTTACAGTTTTCCAGTGCTACTTGTTATTTAATGATAGAAGAAAACCTAGAGTGCAACAGCCCGCGAAGAGCCAAGGTGCGATTTGTATTGAGGGAGCGTGTGATAAGCACGCCGCAGTTCCCTCGCCGTTTAGTTCCTGCCTTTGCTACCTAGGTGCGTTACTTTACCTTCCCTTTAGGTACCTTCCCACTTTTTCTCACGATGCTGGGTTAACACCGACTTCGTGAATCGAACTCTGAATTCTCGCACCAAAAGCGAGTGCACTAGCCACTAGACCAACGCGTGAGGACTTTATTTGAAACATTAAACACGAAATAATAATTTTGAATAGTTGTGTAGGATTTGTGGCGTTTTACTTTTATATCCATTTGTTCCTCGTTCCTTACTCTTATATTCTTTGGTGAAAGGGCAAAGGCCGCATAATAATCAAAGAAATCGATTAAACCATTTATTTAATAACTAAATATTTTTTTTAGAATCTTTTAATTCTTTTTTCTCCAACCTAATTTTCTTTCACCGCCCCCCACCAGCACCGGTTAAAAAGAAAAATCAGAAAATTTACACAGCGTCTTCTAAAGCAACCACGATCTAAGAACAAATGATTCTTCTTAATGTATTTTTACTTTCTCTTACACCTAGTAAGAGGAAGTAGATATTGTAATCGTGTAAAATTTTCGATATCGAGTTTTCACCAGAAATAAACTTTTTGAGGTCCCTTGAGTCCGAAATAAAATCATCATCATCATCATCCCGAGCTCAACAATCCATTACTGGATCCTGGCTACCTCAAGAATCGCCCTCCACTCCTCTCTATTCCGGGCGACCGCCCATCAATTCCTGATACCCAGGGATCTGGCGTCACCACTCACACCATCCAGCCATCTCAATTTTGGTCTTCCCACTTTCCTTTTACCGACTGGTTCTACACTAAACAGCTTCTTTGGGGGTTGGTCTCATCCATCCTAAAACATGGCCCGCCCATCTCAGTCTTGCTAAGCGAATACTTTTTACCACATCCGGCTCTTTATATAAGTTGGCCAGTTCATGGTTGTGCCTTATTCTCCAGTCCGAAATAAAATGGTTTTTAGAAAATGGTCTGCGCTTGTGTGTGTGTGTGTGTGTGTGTGTATGTGTGTGTGTGTGTGAATATAACTATGGGGATCCAACAGGAACTTACCTGTCAAAATTCCTTAACCGGGAGCTCCACTTTTTTTGCGATTTTCTCGAAAATGGTTCTAACGATTTTCTTTAATTTGATATATCAATTACACATTATACTAAGAGGTATAATTTTTATTTGAAACCTTTCTCTGGGAAAATTCATTTAAACATGTTTTTTGGGGGGCGGAGGGTTGTGGGGGTTATGTTTTCTTATAAAGTTTTATTTTCGTTTACTATACATTTCTATCACCTAAATAATATTAATTACAAGTAAATATGTTGCCAAAATTCTGAATTTGTAGAGAAAATCGGTTGACCGGAAGTGTGTATTTACTGAACAGTATTTTTTTTTCCAGTTTTTTACTTTTGTCCGCAAAAAACATCGACGGATTGTTTTAAATTTTATATACTAACAATGATTTCGGGGGGGGGGACTTATAAGTTTATTGACACTTTTTTTTCCAAAAAGTTCATTTTAAAGAAGTTTAGGGTGAAAGGGGGAAGTTATGCTTTCCTCAAACAAGTCATTTTATTAACTTTAGACTCTCCCATTGAAGACAAATAAACATTTAATACAAATTATGTTTGAAGATAATTTTTCAGTTATAGTTGTGTAAACTGTAGTAAGAGAGTGTCGTGTGTGAGTGTTTCATACCAGATTTTTATTCTTAATTTTAAAGATTTTTTTTTAATTTTAAGGAATTATAAAAGAAATTATATATACCAAACAGGTGGCTTTCGTTTCTTGTGTAATAATAATGTATTTTCCAACGTATATACAACATAAACATGAACTAAAGACCAAACTATAAGGAGAATAACAGCGTATGAAAATAAAAGCAGCAAACTAAAATTCAAAACGTAAAAAGAAAAATTCACTGCTCAATACAAAATACCTCACAAGTTATACACAAACAATATCTAGACGATCATAAGACTAAATTCACAATATAAGTTAGAACGATCAATTATGTACTTAATTTCAATTTCCTCAAGCTGAGACTGTTTAAGATATAAAAGTAGACATGATATAATTTTTCAACAGAAAAACAATGTCTAATATGTTAATAATGTTGTTATAATCATCTGAGTTCTTTATATATCTGCTTATTATATTGATCTAACATTAGGGTACAAACGACAATTTAATAAAAAGTGAGCAACATCCTCTTTGCATTCTCGAGAACAACACAAACAATGTTCTTTACCAAAAAGCAAATTTTTCTCCTTTAATATAATAATCTGGTATGATGTTTGGAAGCCAGACGTAACTGACAGACTGCTCTGATTTTATTGATATGAGAATTATATAAAACATATGGACTGTGAAAATTAAAGGAACAGATATTTCTATAGTACATATTATAACCGGAATTAATTACTTTGTCAATGTCCTTAATAATGAGATTATTGCTGATTGCTGCTATTATGTTATTAAATTCAGTTTCTATTAATTAAGGACTTTCAGCGAACCAAACGTCCGATCTACCGTTGGTAGATAAGCATTCTTTTAGCTCAAGGGCCCAGTTAAATGACAACTTGATCCTCGAGAATTCAGCTAATCTGTTATAACAGATTTTTGGGATTCGCTGACAAGATAATGCTATAGTTGCTCTTGAAACATATTTTTACTAGTTGGATTAAAGAGCCCAGATTTAGTGAATAATGTACCCAAAAATTTAAAAGATTGTCTAAATTTGCTCTCCCACATTATAGAATGACTCTTTCACGGCTTTATCACGATATTATAATATGTAATAATATTGGACCATTTAATATTTACTTTTAAATGATTTAAGACATATAATAGAATCCGAAGAGAGGGCCTCACTCGCTACTTAGGCCAGACTAGAGTGGGAGATTCTGCATATATATATAGCTGCGCTAGCCTTACAGGGGACAGTCCTTTAGAACAGTTTTTACAGCAGTTACAACGCGTCAGCAACCAACTACTACCCTTCTCTTCACTCATTCTAAATCTCTCGCTATCTAATTTCTATTTACGTGTAAAGTCCTGGCAGTTTTGTATCTCTAGTTGATTATACAGTGTTCAGCATTCATTCTCGCTTATTTCTCAAAAATCCTTTCTCACTCATTTCTCTCCTTCTAAAACCTATTAAAGAACAATACTTTTAACAATTTTTTTTTAAGACCTGAGAACTTGACAGCAATAAAACGTCATCAGCATACACTAATGTATTCCAGTCATTCGATTCTAAATCATCGATAAAAATTCGAAAAGTAAAGCTGATACTACTTGTTACAATCTCTTTCGAGACTTTCACTTCATCAGTAGATGAATGATCAAGTCTAATTTTAGTACTTGCGATATTATAAAAGTTCGTTTAAATATAAATAAGCATGATAATTCATAATATACATGTTTACTATCTTCTCATTATTTAACTCAATACCATATCTATCTGAAATTTAGTGTTTCCTGTCGATCTATTTACATATTTATTGTTTTAACCATCTTTTAGCATTACATTATTTCATTTTTGCTTATATCTTTGTATATTCTTACGTTTATTATTATTTACATTTGTTGCTTACTCATCAAATTTCCTATCCCCCCCCCCCCCGTTTTTTAAAAATCCTTGCAGTGACACAACAGCTATTACACCAACGCTTGTTAACATCATTTTTTAAAAAACTTCATTTCAATAACTGTTCAAGATTCATTATTTATTATATATGAATATTATGTTTCAAATTAATTTCTACCTATTCATCTTTTCGTAATTATACCCGTGCATCCTGCCAACATGATCAGAAATACCTGACGATAGATGCAGAGCCAAAACCATCAGAACCAATAAAAATAACAACCGTGCTACGACAAATAAAATCCTAGATGTTATCAAGTATTGTAGACTCAACCTCTTCTTCTTTTATTTAAACTTTGATTGGTAGTTTTCTTTATGCTTCTAGCTTTTTGGACCATTATTGAAGGAAAATCCTAAAGCTTTACAGAAAATTGTTGCTGTTGAAGGTGATATAACTGAGGAAGATTTAGGTTTAAAACCGGAAGTACGTCTAGAATTGCAACAAAAAGTAAATGTTATATTCCATGCGGCAGCATCATTAAAATTGGAAGCAGGTTTAAAAGAGGCTACAGCTTTCAATCTAAAAGGGACTTTGAGAATGTTGGACTTGGCACTTGGGATTAAAAATCTTGAGGTGAGTTTTTTTGATTATTTTTTTATTATTATTATTATTATGCTTTTCTCTCTCGAGTGGAAAGAGAAAGTAATGCGATCGTGTCAAACTTCCGGATTTTGAGTTTTCTCCGAAATGCCTACAAGTTTTGAGGTCCCTTGAGTACGAAAAATAAGTTTTTAACGAATGGTCTGTATGAGTGTGGAACAGAATATGTCAAAAAATGGAAAGTCACAGGATGCTCTATATTCCGTCTAGGTACTGCCATCGCATCAAATTATCTCGGAACCCAATCTAGCTCCATCTTTTTGAGTTCGGCGAAACTCACGGATTCAAAGTATCTGAAGCCAAACCGGACATTATTCCTGTAGAGAAACAAATGATCATGTATACAATATTACGCTACATGATAAAAGACATTGCTAGAATTCTAAATAAAAAAAACAAAAATCAGTCAACAGAAAGTGGTTATTTCGTGGAACAGGTTTAGGATAGTTTAAGATTTTCTAAAAAAAATGGCTCCAACGATATTCTTTTAATTTAGAATCTAACTTGTACGAATTTAGAATCTAACTTGTACTGGTATAAACGTATCACCTTTGTTTATTATTATTTAAAGAAAGCTCCGCCTTCTCCATGTAACAATAACATGCGGAGCAAGGTGAAACACTGTTGCAAAACTATTTTTTAACCATCGCATTAAGAATTTTTGGTTGCATTATTGAGCATGAAATTAGAACATATACAAAGCTCTTTGATATCATGCTTCTAAAAATTCCATCATAAACGTTTAAGTTTTACCCCCATTGCCGAAGTACACTACTGGAACAACAGACTTAATTATTGAATATTACTATTTGCTAAGTCGCGCCACCTTTGAGTATTGACTTTGCTAATCCCTTGCCATTTCCAAATTATTATTTCCTTTTTTTCTTTTCATCGCCCGCCTCGTTCTCACGCTTCCCCACATTTTTCCTCTCTTTCTCTCTTGGTGATGGGATTGTCGGCGCCTTTGTCTCTCGGGGCTTGCCCCTTTCTTGCCTTCCCACACCCTTCAAACATCCTCTATTTCCTGTAAAATTTCTTCACTTGCTTTCCATCTCTCTCCCATCCAACAGTGTTTGTGCCGTTCTCTTCTTCTGTCGTCCTAATTGTTAACCGTTGTGTGTCAGTTCATAGTTCGCCTTGTGCTCCGATTTAGATCACATTGTGCGCGCCTTCGCCTTACAAGTTAACATTTATTATCTTGTAAAATTCGTCTTCGCGCCACCCTCTTCAGGAGCACTCATCTTCCGCGCCATGGTTGCTTCCCTCTTCAGGAGCACTCATCTTCCGCGCCATGGTTGCTTCACTACTCTCAGCAGCTTCAACAACAGCGTCACTCGATTCACCGATCCCTCTCTTTCCTTTATCTGCGCCTCAGCTTCCTTTAGCTGTTTTCTTCATCTTTTACATTATTACTTGCTTTTGTATTTTGTCTCCACGCTCGCCACCGCACCTGGGTGTCTGCCGCGCAGACACTATTATTGAATTAGCGGACCTGTGATGTGCGAGCTTTAACGAGATGACCTTCAGATGATGATGAGAAAGATGAAGTATTTCTACACGGATTGGGCAGCCAATGTTGTGGAAAATATTATTTTATCCGAAGAGAATAAAAAAAGGAATGTTTTATTCTGAAAGTGGAGGGTATACTCGCCTATGAGGCTGAAACATGAACCATTTCTCAAAGAGTCTGCTTGAAGCTGAAGGTAGTAGAGATAGAGTATTGGAGAACATGTGTGGTTGGGTCCGCAGAGCTGGAAAGCATCAGAGATATCTTCTTTGATAGCATGCTTCTTTTTGTTGTCATCGACCAGTTTTCGGGCGTTCACACGTTACCAGGATAACTTGATAAACAGTGTGTTAACGCAGATTTGCACAGAGCAATACCTAAATGCTAAAAGTTATCACACTGTTTATCGAGACATCCTGACGATGGGCAAGAAAATGTTACTGGAGGAGATGTTTGCGAAACACCAGAATGGATAAAATGAGGAAGGAGAAGGTCGTTAAAGTAACAACAGAAGAAGGGATTACAAGAATGAAATTAACATGGTATAGGCATCTTAGAAGAATGGGTCGAGAAGAAGGAGGATAGATTGACCGGTAAGAACATATGAGGAGGAGATTGAGGAAATGATGGCTGGAAAGGGACTGAATGTTGGAGTTTGGTTAGATAGGGAATTTGGGAGGGAAGGAATGACCTCAAGTAAACTAAACTAAGAATTAACGGTTCAAGAATTCTCAACAGTGAAACCAAAACTGTCTGGCCATATTAACGTCTGTCCCTATTATATCACAAACACACATAAACCACATAAAATAATTCAATGGGAATTTACATTATGCAGTTGTTTTTTTTTTTCAATATTTGTCAAAAGTTGCTAACATGGTTTTACATACACACACCATTCGCTACTAACTTTTTTTTGTTATCGATCTCCGGAGACTTCAACATATTGTATTTCCGGTGAAAATTCCATTCCAAAACTTTGGCACACGATCGCAGTTTATACAGTGATAGCAGTAAGAGAAATTTTTAAAAAATGGTTACTTAAATATTTAGATTAATATACTAATATAAATTAGTGCCCAATTGAATTTCGAGAATATATTATTAATATATTACTGGGAAGGTAGCGAGCTGGACTAGCAATGCGGAGGTCGTGGGTTCGAGACCAGCTGTGCTGCCCTTAGATTTTCTCTTCCTAGGAGCCTCTACAGCTCACTGTCCAGTGATGGACAGTGTTGTCTGTAACTAGAGAACACTGTACCGGAGGCTAGCAGTGCACTGCTGAGAAGGCTCCGAGCACCAATGATCATTGATGTTGACGCGCCTTAAATTTAAAAAAATGTATATATTATAAAATTATTTCTATATACGAGTAACTTGGATCGTTAGAGCAAATTCTACGAATAATTTAGATCGTTTGAGTAAAAAAATCTGGAGTAAAAAACACTCACACCACTTTCTCTTACTTCCTGTTAATACAATTTTATATAAGATGAGAAATTTTCTTTACATTTCAAGTGTTGCTCATTTATCCTAACATAAATATAGAGGTGGTGAGGGATAACTACCAGCCTTACTAATCTTGACAGGTAAGATAAGTGATGATTATATTGCTGTACACTAGCGCGCTCTAAAAACACTGAACCAACTACTAATTATAACACGAAATTAAGGCCACAATTTCCGCACAACTAATGAAAATCTTTTTTCTTGGAAAAAATATTTCAAATAGAAGTAACACGTTTTTACCTGTGAAGTTTGCATACGAATTTTTAAACGAAATCGTTTACATTCGTTTTAGATAAAATTCCATAACCAATTCTATGAAGCCGGACTTCCGGTAAACCGTATTTCGCCAAATTTATGATTCTAGCAATGTTTCCTATGTGTATTTCATTGAACAGGTTTAGGATAGTTTTAGATTTTCTAATACATGGTTCCAACGATATTCTTTTAATTTAGAATCTAACTTGCACAGATAAATCCATCATAAACATTTAAGTTTTACCCCCACTCCCGATGGAACAGAATGTGTCAGATGGAAAAATCATATAGTAATATTAAAGGGATACTTTACAAGAAAGCATAACGCTCCTGTTCCCCCACATCCCCCAAAAAATCAATTATTCCGGAAAAATGTTTAAACAATAAAAAAGTGGTAGCCAATGTATGTGTAGATACTATAGGAAGGTTAATGAAAGTCGTTGGAGCCGTGACAATCACTACAAACAAAAACAAAATGAATAAAATCGCACTTCCGGTTGACCTAAATCTTCGTTGTATGATTGCCGTGGCAGTACCTAAACGTAATATTAACTTGGAGCTTCCTGCGACTTTGTTCGTTTTTGAGATATTCTGTTCACAACTCACTTATACAGGCCGTTTGCTCAAAACATGTTTTTCGTATTCAGAGGACCCCCAAAACTTATATTTCCGGTGAAGACACTGTTTCGAAAATCTGTCCCGATCGCAATACTTCCACTTACTAGAAGTAAGAGAAAGTGATAATGGAATAAGGTGTATTTGGGCCTTTAGTTGTGGACAATATCTGAGATTCCATTAGACATGAAAAAAAAAAGAAGAGAAATGGTCTGTAACGAAGAATCTAAACCATTGTCGTTAATTATTCTAGTTAATTAATCATGAAACGTATAATAGTGTTACACTACTTTCTTATTAAACTTATTATAACTTGCATGCTTTTTATTAGTTAAACACTAGCTGCTCATACATATTATTGTGCAGGCTGTGCATTCTTACTTTCTCTTATCCCCCTAATAAGAGGAAGTGTTGCGATCATGAAAAGTCGTCGAAATTGAATTTTCTCCGGAAGTACATGTTTTGAGGTCTGCTGAGTATGAAAAAGATACTTTTAACGAATCTTCTATATATATATGTGTGTGTATAGAGTCTGTATGTGCGTGTCACAAAAACGAAAAATCGGCGCAAGTGAAACTTAGTATTCCGTATCACCATCGCATCTTACACGAAGGTTTCAGTCACCGTCTTCCAGCCGGAAAAACAATTTTTCTTCTTCAGTTTTTCTCGATTTTTCTAGAAAACGGCTCCAAATATTTTCCTCAAACTAACTGTACTAACTAAAGATATAAATGCCAATCATTTTAATTTGAGACATTTTTCCGGGAAAATTGTGGATTTTTTTGTTTGTGGGAGGGGTTCTAGGGGAACAGTAAGGTTGAGCTTTCGTCTAAAGCATCGTACTTCAACCTTTTCACTCCTGCGGATCAGTGAAAAATAGAACTACATTTCGTTGACCGATAGAAGGCTAAAGATTCAACTGCAGCCGAATTAGGTCGAAAGTAAACGAAAGTCGTTCAGTACATGAACGTACAGAATACTAAATAATTGTGGTGGTTGGTTCCGCAGAGCTATGGAACCTTCAGAGATATTTTCCATGATAGCCTGCTTCTTTTTGTGGTCATCCACTGGTTTTGGGCGTTCGCCCAACATCAGGATGTTTTTTTTTTCAAAATATTGTGATAACATAGACTTGCCCAGAGCAAATTCAATTAATGCAATGGTTTTTTAAAAGTGTTTTTGTTATGACTTAACGAGGTTAAGGAAGGAACAATACTCCCCTTCGGTAAGAATGCTAGATAGTGCAGGTTAAGTTACATACAGTAAATACAAAAAAAAATTTGGAGTGAACCACTCATACGACTTATTCTAACTCCTATTTATACAATTATTTACAAAACACATTTTTTTTTTAGAGTTCAAATTTTACTGATTTGTTCTAACATGAATATAGTAGTGGTGGGGAGACAGGCGGCAGGTAGGGAAGTAATTAATTACATTGTAGCCCACAAGAGCGCAATAAATAGCCACAATTAACCAAAAGAAAATTTGAAATTTAACGCCACAAATACTGCAAAATTATTTAAAAACAATTTTTTTTGAAAAAAAAAAATGTTTCAAATAAAAGTGATCGGTTTATTATCTGTGCAGTTATCATTTCAAGGTTACAGGAAACCACTGATGTCTAATCTTGTTGCGAAAAAACTACGAAAATCTCAAAAATCTATTCAATAAAACTGCACTTCCGGTAATCCGTTTTCCTTAAAATTTGGAGTTACAGCAAAGCTTTTAATGTATATTATATTATATAGGTGGTAGAACCATACATTGTACTGAAGTGTCACTTTATGGCCAGCCCAAATCATTGTCATTTTGTAATTTTAAAGAACATTTTCTTGATTAAATTGTACTAATTGGAGTCAGACAAAGTCGTGTGAGTGTTTCACATCAGATTTTTTTTTTTTTGTAAGATTCTGAGAGGAATTGAGAGGTAGGCATAAATTTAAAGTTACGTTATTGTGCGAGAGGGTGGTGCCGTACTAGTCACTTTCAGCTAAATATGTACACTCGCTTTACGTTTATTTATTTGTAATGTACATAGGTACTAGGACGTTTAGTAAATATTGCCAGTTTAAAGGAAGATAAGTTATTAATTAGATATTGTAATGACTGCAGTATGGTTATGTTGTTGGTCACGGTGCAAAAGAAATATGTATTCACCGTAAAGAAATTACACCGCCAACATAATCATTATAAAGTGACTATTTTACAAAAATAATAAAACGTACTAATTATTTAATAACAACAATGTTATAATTAGTATACACGTTTTTTTTTTTTAATGCGAGGCTCACAGTAAATACAAAAATAAAAAACAGATAAATCTATATATTTACATATTTGATGACGGCCTTTTTCAAAGCGAGAAATTCCACACTTGTTTTCTTTTATTACTTTGTAAATAAAGTTTAAGTAATATATTATTAAATAATAATAAGAACTTAATTACGTGCATTGATAGGAAATCCCTAATGACGGCAGCCTGGCCTTATTCGCGAACACTATGTTACTTCGTATTTCCGTTCCTTCTTGAAGGCTAGCTTAACACCGATTGAATAATGTTGTACACTTAACGTGGTTCAGCCTAAAATGTCTATAGTGGCCTAAAAGGTCATCCATAATGTACACGTGTATAAGTGTGGATACTAAGCTACACTTTGTTACAGGCCGACCTGAAAACGTGTATTTCCGGTGAAAACTAAATTTCGACAATGTGTCACTATCGCGGGACTTCCTGCTTATTAACAATTTGAGTGAGTAAAATTGAAGAGCACAAAGACGCTTATTAAAATTGAAATTGCTATCTACTAGCTAGACGCGTGTTTGTCCTGTCGATATTATAATTATTAATGTTGAAAATTATCTGGTAAAGTAAAGTAATACCTGTAATTTCAGGCGGGCTTAACATCCAACTACCAAATTAGGTGTCATGGATATTGGGACGGAAGCACCTACTTTATTTAACATTTTTTTTAAACGAATAAAATTTAGCAGTTATACGCGAGACTTCATACTGGGGACCTCCCACTTACAAGTCCATGCTCATAACCACTACACCAACACGCGCCATCGGCTTTTTTTATGGATTTTTTTTTTAATTATTAGCATTAGGTCTCTCGGCCATAGCCGTGTACAACCTTTCAGTTTACTGATCTTACAGTCTATCAGACCTACAGCTAGTACTGTTTATCCACAATCCTAATCAATAACAAGCGTACTTTTTACAATGTTTGGTAATTTATAACTATAATAGATCCCTAAAACTATATTCATTCAAAACAATCATAAATACATGATTGGTAATACATACATGCACAGTAAGACGATCATTCATATTATATTCTAAAAACAAACTAATTTACCCATTCAACACAACCTCTCCAACAAATACATTCATATAATAAATACAGACAAACTAACAATCATTCAAACTAATTTCATAAACCAAGAAGTGGGGTGGACTGCTCGATATTCCTCGTACCCCATTATACTTTTTTTTTCTTTTTTTTTTTTTTTTGAAATTTACAACTATAACAATAGTTATAACAAGTAAATGTGATGATAGTTGATGCAGTAACAGGATGTTTAGATTAGAGAAGCCACCCAGTGGTGACACTCCGTTATCATGGGACCCATTATACTTAAACCTAAATTACAATTAATGTCTCTCTCACAATGTACGCTTCAAAGTTTGTTACTTGTAAGTTTATTTCGTCTTTATTTTTTATATTTTTATTTTGCAATCCTTTATAAATTCAAATATAGCATTCATAGTCTCCTGTATTGGTTCTATTAATATACTTTTATAATAAAAATGGTTATCCAACCGTTTGGATAGCTCACTAAACATCTTGTTTCTCTCCTCTTCGTATCTAGGACAAATCATGAGAATGTGCTCTATGCTTTCAGACATTTGACATTGGGTACAATTCGGGGAGTTCCCTATATTCATTTTATTTAAATATGCCGTACATAAGCCGTGGTTTATCCTAAGACGACTTATGTGCTTTATTCTTTTGAATTATCGATTTTCCATACCAGGGGTTCTTTCCAACTTTAGGGTTAATTGATTTGTAAAATAATCCTTTTCTTCCGAGGTATATTCATATTGCTATTCCTTAAGTAAGGAATATTGATCTCGGGATACAAGTCTGTGAAAGGAACTTTCATATATAACATTTCTCCTTCCTCTACGACTCTCTTGGCTAAAAAGCCAGCCTTTCATTCCCTTCATTCCCAGCATGGGCTCTTATCTACATCAATTTGATGGTTCTCTCCTTCTCTCATAACATTAAACTATCTGTTATTTCCAGCAAAAGGTGATTTGTCTGCACAGATATTTTCATATTTTCTAATGCGACGGTGGCACTTTGGCTATCTGTTAATAAAACCGCATCCTTAGCAGATATAGATTTTAAATATTTCAGTGCCATTAATATCACACTCATCTCGCAAGAATAAATACTAGTTATATCTGGTAATTCAGTTTCATTTTGAAGATCGTATGCAGTACTTTCACTTTTTTCACTACATTTAGATCCGTCTGTATAAATGAATCTAGCTGTAAGCCACTCAGGCTTTTTAATGGATAAAATCGGAGAGAACTGAAATAACTTCAGTAAAAACGCACTTCTGTTCAACCAATTTTTTGCAATTTTGGCAACATATTCAATTCTCATTAATTTAATTTATTATAATAGGATTTATGTATTTCTAAACTAAAATAGCAAAGAAGAGGAAAAATAGCCCTGGCCCTCTCCCAAATGAATTTTTCCGGAGAAATGTTTCAAATAATTGCAGCTCTTTGTATGTGTAGTCGACATTCTAAATTTAAAGAAAATTATTGAAGCCATTTTCAAGAAAATCGCAAAAACTGAAAAATCCATTCAGTAAAGTGGCTTCCGGTTGAGGAATTCCAACAGGTAAGTTCCTCTTGGTTCCCATAGTGATACCAACAGGGAAAGCATTTTGAACTTTCTGTATTCAAAATGCGTTGTTTTTGAGTTATGCTATTCACAGACATACACATTTTCTAAAACCCACTTTTTCAGTTCAGGGGACCTCACAACGTGTATTTCCGGTGAAAACTCGATATTGGAAATTTCAGACGCTTATAATTCTTCCTCTAACTACAGTTTGAGAAAGTAAAAACATAAGTTGCACTTCTAATTCGTGGATTATTGACGGAAACCTTCGTGCTTAAATGGATTATCAACGATATTTCTGCGATTTTTCATTTTCGTCTTAGTCATATACAAAACAAACAAATAAACCAAACAAACTGTTATTAATGAAGAAATGTTTTAGCACCTGACTCAGCCAGACTAACAGCTGACTTAAAATAATAGTCTTGTAGTCTGCATACAGATGCATATATATACTAAGTATAAATTCTAAATTAATGACCTGCTTGCCTGTTTTCTTTACTACAACTGACATTCTCAGAAACTTCATATGTAAATTGATGTGCCCACATCGTATATCCATCCAATCAAGGTTATTGATATATATATTTTTTTTTTTGACCTCATACAGTGTAATCACAATAATATGATAATTATACAATTTTAAAATACCAAATAAATAACTATAGTTCATAATTAAGCATGCGCATTGCAAATTACATTTCTAGTAATTATTTGCTTACTTAATGTGATAGTCGTGTTAAGGAGTTTATGCCTTAATTGCATTATGACAATGATTAACATACTTTTGTTCTTAGCTGTACCCGGAATCGACAGAATTAACTGCATAATATAGTATATATAATATATATATACAATGCTAATAATATAAAGGATGTGTTTACTAGCAAAGGCTTTTTGTAGGGAAAACTCTCAACTTATTTTTCAAACTGCCTTTTGTAGAATGAAGTATAAGGCAAAAATAATAATTTGGTGTAAAACAGAAACCACTTTACCTTATATTGTTTCAAAGACTTTACAATGGGCAGACTTTCTTTGAACTTACTACTTTTTATATTTAGAATTATATTTTGTGTAATGTAAATGGTAAACCGTGCATTATATTAGAATGGCGTTTTAGTGGAAAGTGCGAGAATTCAGCGTTCGATTTCCGTGAGGGGAAACACGGTGTTTACCGAGGATGATGACTAAAAGTGGGGAGCTACAGTTAGTAGCTGCGAACCTAGGTAGCAAAGACCAGAACCAAATGGCGGTGGAAAACATACCCACAATATGGTTGAGTAAATATCTAGATATACATGTGATATACATTGAATCGTGTATAAAATTCAATTATCTTTAGAAGAGCTAAACATATGAAAAATACAGAGACGATGTGTGCATCCTGTAATTTGTACATAGGTAACATTATTTTATGGTTAAAGTAAGTCCTCCTCATAATTGCAAACTACATACAAGAGGGCGATCTTTGGTGTTTTCTGTGGAGGTACGGCCCACAAACTATATGATTCAACCCTTATCCCACATAAGGCCTCTTATTTACACATTTCCCCTTAAACCAAGGCCTTATAGAAATTTTAGTATACATAGATTTATAAAATATGCCTTTAGGAGAAAGAGAGTGGGCGCTTCCACTTCAGGTTTTTCCAAGGAACCAGCCATAATCAGGTTAATAGATGTTCAACTTTACAACTATGAGTTATCCTGTTTTTACTTAATTGACAATGAACATGTCCAAGGGAAGTAACAAAAACTGATTACTCTCTCTTTAGTAAGTTATTGTCCACAATGAAATAATAAAGTGAAATTAACTTTGCTGAGATATATGTATATACATTTATTTTTAAATATTTCGTTAATTTAATGCAGGCAGTGTTGCCAAATTAACCGGTTTTTGAATTATTTTTGGAAATAAAAACAAAACCCAAACTTGAATTTTACTCACTTGCGAAATCATTTAAAAAAAATAAAAATAAAAAATCTGATGTAAAACACTCATACGACTTTCTCTTAATCCTATTATTACAATTTAATTAAGAAATTTTTTTTTTAATTGCTGGGCAGCGGTATACCTGGGTGGCAGCCTTTTATGGAGCGCTCTATGTCAAAATCAAGAAAGCTTGTGCAAATTGAAATTTTAACTAATTGATACAGACCTTCAATAACCGTCTAAAATCAATTTTGTTCAGATAAATATTTCTAATATAGGTGATACATGTCTGTGCAGTGAGCTTTCCAAAAATATCTCTCTACACTTCCGGTTCACCGCTATACTATTCATTGAACACGTCACACAGTGTTACTGTGGCCACATTCGGCCTGGTCTCTGCATCATTAGTGAACAAATTTTTTTTTTTTAAGAACAGTTAACAAAAATTGAACATGTAACTAGTTACTAGGAGTCAGAGGAAATAATACTCTGATTAAAATAAAAGTGATGCGTATTTATCTATGCAGCAAGCATTCCAAGTTTAAAGAAAATCATTGTAACCTGTTTTTTTTTTTTTTGAGAAAATCCCCAAAAAAACTCAAAAACCTATTCTATAAAACACTTCCGGTTAACCAATTTTCTTCAAATTTGGAATTCGACCAATGCTTCTAATGTGTATTAACATTATAAAGTAGTATTTCAGCGGAAAGCATAACGCTACTGTTCCCCCCTGAACCCTCCCTTCACCACCACCCCAAAAACAATTTTCCCGAGAAAATGTTTCAAAAAAAAAGTGATTAGGTATTTATTTAACTGTGTAGATAGTTCACGAAGTTTAATGAAAATTGTTGGAGCCATTTTTGAGAAAATCGCAAATAAGTGAACAAAATTAAATTCAGTAAAGATGGTTCAACTTCTGGTTGATGGATTTTGCCCGAAATCATAGTGCCTGATAACGCATCAGCCACCGCGATTAGTACCTACCCCGAATACCAAGTTTGAGCTTCCTGCAACTTTTCGTTTTTGAGATATTCTATTACATATGCAGGCCATTTTCTAAAAAACACTTCTCTTTTTTTTTGACACAAAGGACCTCAAAACGGGTATTTCCGGTGAAAACTTGATATCGAAAATTTGACACGATAACAATACTTCCTCTTTCTTATTTAGTAGTAAGAGAATGTAAAAACATGATATTATGTTTTAATAATTAATTATTTTAAAAAATAATTATATATTACGTAATAATGGGCATATTTAATAAATGAGGCAGCACATTCCAAAAAAACAAATTTTCCGAAGTTCAAGAACAGAATCATGACGTATCTACTTCGTATTATTATACATTTACTTTCATATATAGAAAAAACAAAAACAAAAACAAAAATAAAAATATAATCATTTCCTACATAAAAACACTAACTCTATAGTCCAATTTAAATTTATTACTTTTATTTTGCTCTTTCATTGGGTATTTCTGGAAATACATATATATATAAAAAATACGTTAAGGTCAGCAGATGTGATTTCCTTCTGGTCGCTGTGTGTGTGTGTTTTTTTTTTGTTTTTTTTTGAGGGGGGACGCACCTTATTTTTAATTTTATTAATAACAGATGTTTTGTATTTTTTTGTATTTTATTACTATTTGTTGTTTTATATGTTTACAAGTCCTTGATATATCTAATTAAAAAAAAAAAATTAGAATTTTGTTGTGGTTTTGATTACATCATTATTAGCAGAACTATTCTCAATTAGTTTCAATAAATTAATGTTTTATAATGGAAATATCTGTCGAAAAATGGCTACAATTTTCTAACACTTCTATTTAAAATATTCTCCGGTAAATTTAACTTTTTGAGGGTTCTGGGTTAGAGTGTCATTCCATAAAGTACATTAATAAAAGTTTTGCTTTAATTTCTAAGTATGAAGACGTTAAATTGCAAGTGTTATTGGCGCTGATTTCTGTACTATAATGTAAACACATTCAAACTGAGTTACTGAGTCAACATTTCAAGATTAAGAAAGCAGTGAGAGAAAGTTGTGGATTCGATTTTATTTATGGTTTATGAACTACATCATTATTAAGTAAAAACTTTTCTCAATTATTTACAACAATTCGTAAGCTTGTGTTTTGTAACAAAAAAAAAAACTCAGGAACTAAAACATGATACTCGGATCATCGCATCCAACAAGAACGTTTCGCTCAAAAATCCGTCAACCGGAAATGGGAATTTAGTGATTTTTTTTTTTACTTCCTGTTACTTGTAGCAAGAGGAAGTATTACGATCGTGCCAGATTTTCATCACAAAAAACGAAAAGTCGGAGCCAGTTCACTCAACCTTAGTATTCTATTTAGGTAATAGTACCCGTTGGGCGAGTTCTGCGAAGGGAAGGACAACTTATAGGTATCTTCCGGACATATTGGCTGGCAATAGAATAGTCCCGACAGATATTTCATATGCGGTCTCCAGAACTGGATCCGGGCATGGGCAAATAAATGACAAGTGGTTTAGAATGGGGCAGGTAGGAGATGGTCGATGTCGCTGTGGCGAAGAGGAGACCGCTGAACACATAGTTTTAGACTGTAAGCTCCGTACAAACTTGAAGCGAGGTGTTGGATTTCATGTGAATCTTAGCAACGACACTCTGCCCTTGCTTCTGGAAAATGAGACGGCATATAATGCCTTCAAAAGGGTTTGCGGAATCTGCTCTATCGCGGCGTATGTCTTGGGGCTTTTTCCCTTGGGTAGGCGGAGTGAATGTTTTGTGTGATAGTAATTTATTGCTTGTCTGTGATCTGTGTACGTTAGATCGGTTAGCTGTAGAATTTTAGATGACCTATCAGGAATATGGAGTAATGAGAGGTCCCTTAGGCTAGTCTTGCAAGGTATCACTGTATTTACGGAATGTGTAAGGTTTGTATCTGTACTAGGTTATATTGTGGAAAACTTGTTAAAGCATTCAGCAAGGGAAAGTAAACAAAATAGTGGGATTAAAAAGAAGTTAAAAAAAAAGATAAAGTATAAATAAATAATGCGTTACAATCGTGATTTCCATTTGAAATTTATTTATTTATATTAAACAAGAATGTTTTTATCTTTTAATTTTTGAATTCTGCTATTATTGATAGCTGGCATACCGTGATTTTACAAATTGTTTATTTATTTTTTACTTTCTCTTACATCTAAACAAGAGAAAGTATTGGGGTTCGGGTCAAATTTTTGGAAATTAATTACACTTTTAATCACAAAGACAAAAAAGTGATAACAGCCATTACTTTTTCTCTATGGTAAATTTAATATTATTCAACTCTAACTAGCCCGAGATCTGGTGGGTAATACATGAAAATAAGAACTTATTTTAAAACAAATCCCAGATACTAATTGATTTGAGGTTATACTAAAAGTGAGAGCAGGTTACAAAGAGAGGAAGTGATTTGACTAGAATTAAAAGTACGTTCTCAGTATTTTTGCAACTTCTACTTCTTTTTTTTTCTTTTTTTTTGTTTACATTGATATAAGTTAAGAACCAATTCAATGCGGTTTGCCAAAAAAAAAAAAAAAATTATTATTCAACAAGTGTTGGCTGCAAGGCTGCAAATTGTTTGTATATTCTCGGTGCACTCGTGTGGTCAATACCTGTACTAGAGTATAAAAAAGCATTGCTTTACTCACTGTTGTTAAATAACTATTAACCACTGTTCTCTCCATGTATGATGTGTTTGTATTTTTCTATGTGTATTTATTTATTCATTTATTCCGTGTGCTCCATACATTTTCAATTAGAACGTTTTAAAGATACTAGGAGTAAGAGAAAGTAAAATATATATCTATCAAACTGAACTTTGCAAACAAAAATTGTAAATTAAATTGATGTAAAACACCAGTTTTTTTTTTTTTATTTCACTTTGTAACGATTTTCTGGGAAAAATCTGGGTGAAACACTCACACAACTTTCTCTTACTCCAGTTCTCAAAATTATAATTGACACATTTTATAGTTTGTATACCAAATTTAACGAAATTCATCGAAAACTGAAAAACTGTTCAGTAAAAGCGCACTTTCGGTTTACGAATTTTCTTGAAACTCGGAATTTAAGCAATCTATTTATTTCTAATTAATTTTGTTTGGATGATAGAATTGTATAATCAACCATGATAGCACTTTAGAGGGAGCTGTAACGCCACCCCTCCCCTAAAAGTGCCCTTAAATAAATTTTCTCAGAGAAATGTTTTAAATAAATGATGTAGATCTTTGTATGTTTAGTTTATATTACAAGTTTCAAGAAAATCGCGAAAAAGTGAAAAAAAATCATTTATTAAAGTGGCAAAGTAAACGCACTTCCGGTTTTCCTTTTTTTTCAAACTCAGAATATCAACAACGTATTCAATTCTAATTAACATTATTTAGATGGCAGAATTGTCTAATAAACTGAAATAGCACTTTAGATGGAAATGCCCTTCCCCCAAAATGATGTTCCCGGAGAAATGTTTCAAATAAAAGTTGTAGTTGTTAGTAGGTCTAATTGATATTCCAAGTTTAAAAAAAATCGTTGAAGCCATTTTTGAGAAAATCGCAAACAACCCAAAAAAAACTAGTAAAGTGGTACTTCCGGTTGAGGAATTTTGACAGATGATCCACTGATGATAACTAAACGGAATATCAAGTTCAGACTTTCTACGATTTTTCTTTTGCTAAAAACCACATTTTTGGACTCAGGGGACCTCAGAACGGATATGTCCGGTGAAAACTCAATATCGAAAATTTGACACGATTACAATACTTCCTCTTAACTAGGAGTAAGAGAAAGTAAAAAAAACTAGGCTCCTACAACTTTCATATACATTTATAATCCTATCAGTTTTAAAAAAAACAATATCGTGTTTAGATAAATCCGATTAACCCAGAAGTGTGACTTTTACAATATGGGTTTTTTTCTCTGTAGTTTTTGCAAAAAGTTTCCGGAATCTGTTCGTATATAATACACATTATCTCTATTTGAATAATTTTCGGGTAAAATTGATTTTAGTGGTTTCTGGGGGAGTTGTAATCTTAGGCTTCCCTTTATAGTAGCACTTTAGAATAGACTACCTTTGATGGAAGTTTAGCTGAGTCGTAGAGCACTGGACTCCCGCGCAGTGGTCCCTCGGTTCCAATGCAACAATGCTGCCCTTAGATTTTCTCTTCTCTAACAGCCTGTACAGCCTACTGCCCGGCAATAGAGAATATTATCTGTTGCTAGAGAACACTGTTCGGAGGCCGGCATTCCATTGAGAAGGCTCCGTGGCCACACAATAGATTTTTCAGGTCGTACTGCACCATCCCTCTCCTAAAAATTCTGAATTTAAAAAAAAATTTGGCATTTCTAGTGAAAGTCGGATTTGAACATTTACAGAAATTAAAATTGTCCATCTTATAACTATAAGAGAAAGTAAAGAGTGAAACAACTAAAAAGTTTAGTGTACTGGACAGACAGATGTACGGACAAACAGCTTTGGCTTGTTAAAGAGTTTATAAACTGTGACATAAATAAAACATTTTATATGTATACATAGTTTCTTCATAAAAACTATTAATTATAGTTGTAATAAAATAGGAAGTCCTTATATTTCACAAGGTATTTTTAGAAAATTAAGGTTAAAGGTTAGAAAAAAAAGTTACGATGGCCAGTTTATACGCTAATGAATATACTTTCTTCAAATTTAGTTGTGAATAAAAGATCTCCCACAATATCCATTCATCGATCAAGGTCAACAAAACATTGTAAACACTGCCCGTCCCTCCCCCCCTCAGAGTATCGGTATTTACATGCAACTATCGCTTTCACTAAAATGGTTCCTCATGAATTTAAATTATATACTCATCTGAGAGCAAAAACCGGACGTACGTATTCTTTTTTTTTTTTTTAATTTTAATCTGTTGATATTTTTATTCTTTTATTAGTTGACAATGTTATTCTTAGTTAAAGATAACTTAGTGAGAAACCTAATGAGAAATTCAACGGTTTTATGATAAAATAAGTGAATGATGGGCCTCTTAGTTTCTTTTACTGTCGATGAAAGAGAGAGTATTATATGGAGCATTCACCGGAAAGAAACGTTTTGAGGTCCCCTAAGTCCGAAAAAGTGTTGTTTATAAAATGGTCTCTCACCTTCTCTCTCTACTAGGGTATTTGGCATTCAGATTTTGGACAAAATCGGTTAACCAGGAAGTAACCACTTGTCTGAATACATTTTTCTGTTTTTTTTCGAAAGCAGCCGTAACGATGTTTATTATGTTAAAGATGGTATATCAACATTTATTTGAAACATTTCTTCCGGAAAATTCATTTTATGAGGGTTCTGCAATTACTAATCGATTACATCAATTCGATTTTAAAGAAAATCTGTTGACCGGAAATGCTACTTTACTGATTGTTTCTTCCAGATTACGTTAAATTTCGTTTATTATCTACATACATAAATATATGTTTAATAGATTATCCCGGGAAAATTGATCTTTGGGGGATTCCGGGGAGCACATTAGCGTTGACTAAAGTACCAATTTTACCATCTTCATAATATTAATATATATTAAAAGTGTTGATAGAATTCCAAATTTGATGATTTTGCAGAATAGAATTTATTTATTCCTACATCTAAGCGATTAGTTGTTGTGGTGGTTGGTTCCGCAGAGCTGGAAAGCATCAGAGACATTTTCCGTGGTAGCCTGCTTCATTTTGTGGTCATCGACCGGTTTCGGGCGTTCGCCCATCTTCAGGATGCGTTTTTTCAGACAGTGCGACAACACATACTTGCACAGAGCAAATTTAGTTTTTCACACTCGTGCAACAACACAGACTTGCCCAGAGCAAATTCAGTTTTTCACACTCAACAACCACCACAACAACTATTCTGATCTTACTTATATGTACATGAATTCATGATATACATTTAAAATGTAAAGTGGAGAGAGCGGATTAGTCTATAATATGGATTGTAGGATGAATAAAAAATTCTATCTAGGTCTTTGGATAATATATTATTTTTAAATGCATAGAGCAGGTCATTATATTTAGTTTGAATCATATTTGAATCGTGTAAAGAACAAACATAATCGGCACCAATAAGGCAAAGACTGGTTCTCATTTCATCTGCCCAATTTAATGGAAGGCTATAGTTGTCCGAGAGAGCCATTAGTCTGTTAAAACATATTTTGAAATATCTTCAACTGTACATGGCTCCTGCCAGTTTTCTACTCTTACATAATAATCGGTGGTGGTTATCGACAAGTGAAGTAGCTTTTTAAAAAAGACATATGTCCACCTCAACGGTATTGCCATACTTACAGCCCCATATTTCTGACATATACAGCAAAGTGATTGGGAGATAGAACCAAGAATTATGCCGTTTGATTTCCAAGAATCAGATTTTGTGCCTTTCAATATATTGCATACTATAATATTGGCCGCGGAGCATTTACTAAGAAAATACTTCACAGACAGCCTAAACATACCAGAGCTATAAAATGGAACACCAAAGTAATAGAAATATTTGACCATTTTAATTTCAGTACCATCGTTTATGAATTTATCATATTTGGGGGTAAGGCCAGCTCTACTAAATGGTAAGATTGAAGTTTCATACCTATTGACGATTAAACAGTTCTCTGAGGAATAATTGTATAAAATATTTAAATTTCATCAGAGACATTTTTCGTGGTAGCCTGCTTCATTTTGTGGTCATCGACCGGTTTCGGGCGTTCGCCCATCTTCAGGATGCGTTTTTTCAGACAGTGTGATAACACAGACTTGCACCGAGCAAACTCAGTTTATACACTCAGTTTATATATGTTCTTTGGGAATTAATTTATGATATTCAATCTATTTAATTAGTCTATTACTAATGAATGTGAATACCTTAGTGATAGCGTTAAGGAGTGAGATTCCTCTGTAATTGAGGGGATCAGATGGTACACCTTTCTTAAAAAACATTTTTAGTTTTACTCTGGTTCATGAAGAGGGGATACATTCATTATTCCAGATAACGCAAAACATATTCTGCATATAATGAATCCATTAGTCCGGAAGGGATTTCAGACATTCATTAGGAATAAGGTCAATCCCAGTAACTTTTTTGCTTTTGCAATTCAATAAAGAATATTGAGCGTAATGCCACAATCCAATTCAGGATTAAACTGATCAAAGTATATTAAAGTTTCAAAGGACTTTTTAGAAAATATGGAAAGATAAAATTGTTCCCACTCATAGGTGATGATGTAAAGGCAGTTTTTTTAAATTTACTAACTGTAGTCCAGTATTCTACGGGAGTTTTAGTAATCTTATGAGAATTCAAAAGTTTCTTGATTGACTCAAAATATTTAATTTTACTTGTTTTTGATAATTGTTTATATTGTTTTCTGTTCTGTCCCCTTTTTTATTACAAGATACTTGTTCTTATTGTGGAAAAAGTGCCTATAGTTACGAACGGATTTGAAGCATATTTGGTTAATATTGATAATGAGAATGATTTGCTATACTTAGTGATTGTCAAAGTGCCTTAATGAAAATACACCATTCATTTATATCAAAGATAAAGACTTAAAATATTAGAAATAGTAAATAATTAAAAACTAGGGGTTGAAGGAATTTTGCTTAGACTAAAGCTCATTGTGGCATCATAAACAATGAAGTAGTGGATGCGATGGCAAAGGAAGCTACAGAGAGCGGTGAGATTGAAGATATATCAATCCCAATCTCTGATTTAAAAAAATATTTAACACTGAAATTAGTGGAAGAATGGCAAAAAGCATATGAGACTTCATTTAAGGGAAGATACCATAAATCTGTCATAATGAGATCTCAAAATACTATTGGTTTAAACATTTAAATTTGGACAGATTGGCTATGGTCACAATCAATAGGTTGAGATCACGCCTGGAGTGTGTGTGGGAGCTATTTATGCAGGATAGGTACTAGACACTCTCCTTATTATAATCTCTGTTAAGACGAGAAGATTTCCAGCATGTGATAATGAGCTGCGCTAAATTCAAACGAGAAAGGACAAAATTATGTCATAAAATTAAGCCATATCTCACAAACCCAATATTTTCAAACACTCCAGAGGTTCTACAAAGTTTAGTAGAGTACTTAGCTGTTTATAAATGTAAAGTTTAAATAATATAAGAAAAATGTGATCTATTAAAATAATTTTGAGTGCTGAGAACATGTAAATGAAGTGTTCTGAAGGATCAAGTATTAGGAGAATATGGTCGAATGATCTTTGTAACCATGAGCAGAAAAAAAAAAATGATAAAAATTGACTGATATTTCTGGTATTATCATTTGGCTAGCAGATATTTTTTTTTCTTTTTTAAGCAACCGAAAGCGTCATCATTGCACTGAAATCCTTGAAGCAGCATATTGACCTAATCAGTTAAAATGAGAATGCATTTCATCTATAATTTGTTTCGAATGTGTAATTGCAATTTATTTTGAATGTAATTACAATGTATGTTTAATGTCTGTGTCTCCTATATGGCAATGGCAAATTAGTCTTTATGTTTTCTTGATTATGGTCATAAATCACAAACATCAGATTTTATAAATTACATTAATAATTTTATATGCATGTATGTATGTATATTTTCCACGCACACACACGCGCGCGCGCATAAATATTGTGACCGTTAATGATGGTAACTGTAATCACCAATCATAATATGATTAAATGGATCATATAAAGTTTGTACTAACAAATAATTTACCTCTGGTGGCCAATTAATTTGTCTGTACATCCATTGCAAGAAGTTCCAATCAGAATAATGCATTGCCGATCGTTTAGATTACGCGGGGGTCACCCCTAGCGGAGTTCAACTTCACAGTCCGTTTCATTCTTAATTGCACAATACCCCACCAAATACCAAGTTCTAATAAACTATGATCTACATTGGTTAACTAAATTGATTTTTGCATGCAAAAAATGTAGCAATTAAAGAGGTAGGTTTTTATGTAGCAATTATGTGCACTTTAGTTTTCCACGTTAAAAGAAAAGTGTTGTGGGTTTCGAGAAAACTTGAAAACTGAAAAAAAATTAAAGTTCACATTACTGGTTGGCGGACGTGATATACTTAGTTTAAAGAAATTTGTTGGAGCCGTTTTATAGAAATTAGCAAAAACAAAAGTGAAAATTCCTCTTAGCAGAGTAGTTTGAGCTTTACGGGGCAGGTTTGGTGTAGTGGTTATGAGTATGGACTTGCAATTGGGGGTTTTCAGTTCGAGTCCAGCGTATATCTGCTAAATTTATTTCAGTTCAAAAAATATTACTTGCTTCCGCCGCCCCCCCGTCCACTATACGTAATTTGGTAGATGGGCATTAAGCCCGCCTGAAAAAAATAGGGCATTATTTTACTTTACTTCTTGAATATGCTGTTTACACACACCATTTTCTGAAAATAACTTTTTCCATTTCAGTGGTTCTCAAAACGTATAATTCGGGTGAAAACTCGATATCGAAAAATGGACACGATCGCAATACTTCCTCTTTACAGCTGTTGAGA
The DNA here is from genome assembly GCA_011037195.1 of Triatoma infestans. Taxonomy (NCBI): domain Eukaryota; kingdom Metazoa; phylum Arthropoda; class Insecta; order Hemiptera; family Reduviidae; genus Triatoma; species Triatoma infestans. Next base: position 409,124 of record JAAEAF010000158.1, on the reverse strand, counting down.
GAAAGTAAAGTTTAGAAAATCTGACATGATCACAGTTCTTCAGCACCAAGAGAAGTTTCAATCAATGAAAAACATAAATAAAGATAAATGAATTATTTATTTATCATTAAAATTAATGAAACACGCATGAGTCAAAGAAAAAAAAATCAGAGTCAATGAAAGACATATGTTTTTTATGTAGTGGGCCACAGACTTATTTAGAAGAAGAAAAGTCTATACTCGTCTTATCAGTTTCAGAACCGGTATCTACATGTTTTATTATTAGGTCAGAAGAAAGTTTACGAATATTCTGTTGGTTGTTTGTTACATATAGACATTTCATTCTTATAACTAAGGTTCCAAACTGCCAAATATTCTGTTTAAAATGTCAAAAGTGTTACATGGTCCGTTGACGTTGATAAACAAAACTTCCTGCCTTACTTTATATGCAAATTGATGAGAAAAATTATGTAAAAATGTCCTACTTTTTTTTTGGATCCCCATTCAGTAATATGAAACATAAGTTTCTTTTTTTCTGGAGACCAGGATTAAATCGCTCCTGAAAAATCAGTAGGAAGCCTTGTAATTATTCCATACGTTGGAGGGGGGATGTATTAAGTCCAAATGTTTACTCTTTTTGTTATTTTATCCGTCGTAGCATGCATATTCATTTTATTCCTTACCAGTTTCGGATTTTCATCCATCGTCAGAGGAAATTCACCAAGTTCGAATAGAGAGTACACTTCGACGTAATGTTTCTGTTACACTCACACTTGTTGGTCTGTTGGTTGTATATATGTATGTGGGGAGGTTATAAAGTTATGTTACTCTGTGTGAATGTGAGTTTTTACGTAGTAACATAATAGTTTAACATAGTAATAACTTAATAGTTCAACATAACCACAAGTGTGAGTGTAATAGAAACATTACGTTAAAGTGAACTCTCTACACGAACATGTTAAATTTCTCTGACGGTGGATAAAAATCCGAAAAACCCTATGGCGCAACAGCCCATGAGGGGCCAAGGCTTGCAAGACGGCGATTTGAATAGGGGGGCGTGCAGTAAGCACGCCGCTGGTTTCCACGCCGTTTAGTTCCGGCCTTCGCGATCTAAGGCGCTACTAACTGTAGCTTCCCACTTTTATTATCACGATGCTGGCTCAACGCCGACTTTGCCTTCACGGGAATCGGACCCTGAATTCTCGCACGAAAGGAGAATTCTCGCCTCACTAGCCTCCTCTAGACCAAGGCGTGAGGACATGAAAATCCAAAACCGGACAGAAATAAAATGAATATGAATGCTAGGACGAATAAAATACCAGATATTATCCAGCATTGCGGACCCATCCACGTGTTTACTTTTTTATTTTAATTTTTTATTTAACCTTTTTCAAATCTTCGTTGTAGAAAAATGCTAAAAAATTGACAATTTTAATAATTTCCAATGTTTAATGCATAAATTAATTATCCATTGCGATAATTAAAGGGAAATATATCTCTTTATTTATTTCAGGCGTTTTTACATTTATCAACAGCATTCTGTCATTGTGAAGAGGATGTATTGGAGGAGAAGTTATACGAACCTATATACAATCCGCATGATATTCTGAGAGCCATGGATTGGATGAATGACAAAATGATAGAAGTCATAACGCCCAAGTATGTTTACAATTACATCATTAATTTATTAATTAGAATTATATATGAACACAATTCTCAAATTAATGACTGATTCGAATTGATTTAGAATTAATCAATGCAACTTATTGTGGAAGTAATTCTTTTTGCCACTTGCTGTAGCCCAGTTAGTGTCGCTCCTGATTGCAAAGTTCTTACACTTTTATGGTATTGCATCCTATGTAGGTTCTTATATTCTCCTCAACTATTCTCCCTCTTCTCTTTCATCCATATTTATCCTTCTCACTCACCCCAAACCTCACAAATACAGCGAGAAGTGACAGCTTCTAAAAAACATCGCTCTTTCATCCTGAGTCAAGATCTCCAGAATAAGTATTTCCTGACAAATTACGTATTAACTCACATTACGAAAATCAAATCAGAATGCAATAGTACTTGCTCCTACAGTAGAAACAGGAAGTGAAATACATTGAAGAGCAGAAACTAAATAATAATAAATATATATTAAAGACTTAACAATAAAACTAAGATTTTTTATATCCTTTTTTTATTGCAATTAAAATTAACCTTACACATTGATAATGTAGTGGTTAATCTGCCGTAACGCTGCGCACTTAACAGGCTGTTAGACAGCCATTTAACTACTCAGTTAATGTTCATTTATACTGCGTGAAAATTGTACTTATTACTATTATTTGAATGCTGCTATTAACTATATAATTGAGGCGTTGACACTGAAAAGGGGGTAAGAGCCAAAAATAAAGGTTGTATGTTTCAAAGCCAATAGCGTTGAAAAAAAGGTAAGTTCCTAAACCTTTTCGTTTAGTTCTATTTTTCTCACAAGATGACGTTAGTGTTAAGTTGGAACTTTTTGGCATTGAGAAGGAGGTAAGTTCTTTCTTTCCACCAAAACAATAAAACCTTGTGCAACCTCCTCCTTTATATTTTCTAATCGTGTTCTGAGACTTGTGTTTGTGAATATCTTTTCAAGTGTTATTACTAAAAAAGTTGTCGAGAAAAATGGTGAGAATGAAGAATGATTACACACCACCGGATAAGGTAAGTCAACTTTTATTTCAATACAACTATTTATCTCTTCCTGATTAATGTAACATTTACCTACATTATTGAATCACTGAAGGTTCTGTAGATTTGTACACTAAAATTTACGGCCCAAACTCAACCCTTTGACTTCTGCGTTTATTTTTCAGGCTTCTTGCAAATGTCACTACAAATGTCACTCACTTTCAAGAAACGACATCGACCGACTGCATTCCGAATTCCGCCTTTTGTCAATAGAACAACAAGGTACGTTTCTCATGAGTCGCATTAATTTAAACCCAGTGATGAGGCGTCGGGGGAGAAAGAATGGAACTGACCAAAATACAAGTCGGAGACAAATTTCAGCCACTTACAACGTTCCGTCTAGGCAAGAAAACATACAAATTTGTAGTAAAACCTTTAGGGAAATTTTTGGAATCTCCAAGAAAAAAATCGAGCATCTTTTGGCTCGATTAAAGAAAGGGGATATGGTTTATAAAGATGGACGTGGTAAGAACCCAGGATCCCGTCGAGTAAAGTATACTGAGAATGACATTGGTTTAATTAAAAACCACATACTTTCTTTCCCCAGAGAAGAAAGTCACTATTCTCGACATAAGTCGACGAAAGAATATTTGAGCCCCGACTTGAATATTCATCGATTGTATATATCTTTTAAAGTAAAATACCCCGATTCAAATATAGATGGTAGATTCTACCGCAGAGTTTTTAAGCGGAAATTTCCGAAGCTCTGTTTCAAGAGACCTAGAACAGACAGTTGTAATACGTGTGACAAACTGACGGCACAAATAAAGGCAGCTGTTGGGACACAAAGATTTCCGTTAATTGCAAAACGCGAATTACACCAGAGAAAGGCAGAAAAAGCTTTACAGCTGTTATCTACTTCTATTTTAGAAAGTCAATATCCTTCAAGTTCTATCTCAACGTTGACCGTGGACTTGCAGCAAGTTCTCTTTACACCAACACTCACGCATTCCCGTATGTTTTATTCAAGACAACTGTCTAACTACAACTTATGTATACATGTTGGATGTACAAATAAGAGTTTTATGTGCATGCGGCATGAAGCAATTGCTGGTCGAGGAGGTAATGAAATTGGATCTTGTTTGCTCAAAGTGCTTACCTCGCATTTCACAACTAAAAAATATTTGGAAGTTTGGTGCGATAACTGTGCTGACCAGAACAAGAACCGAATGGTTCTAATCACTCTAATTTACCTGGTAATGAAGGGTTACTTTGATAAGATTGATCTTAAATTTCTCGTTTCCGGTCATTCATACATGCCTTGTGACCGGAACTTCGGTGTCATTGAGAAACGAAAAAGGGTCAGCAGGTGCATGATACCAGACGAACTTCGTGACATGGTCAGAGACGCACGTACGTCAAATAATCCCTTTATCGTTGTGAATATGGAACCGCATGATTTTTTTGATTTTGCTAATGCTTGTGATATTTATTTAAACACAAGTTCACTGAAAATATCAAACAAATGGATTCATATTTCTGAGATGAACTTGCCAAAAATCAAAACGAGACAATCCTTCAACGAAATGGAACCATGGGAAGAACAGATCGTCTTCAAAAAGGGAAAATATGAAATGTTCCAAAAATTGGAAAAATTCAAAGTTGATTTGAAAACTCCATCATAAGTGAAGCAAAAAAGAAGGATCTTCTCGAAATGTTGAATTTCATGGATGCCAAATACCACGACTTTTATAAAAATATTTGTAAATAATAATAATAATATAAATAAACTTTTGTCTTCATTTAGTTGGAATAAAACAAGTTGTTCAAGATCTAAATTAACTCGATTTTTTCCTTTAATTCTGTTCCCAAAGTGTTTTTTGCTTCTCCTGTAAAATTTGGATTTTGGCACTTACCCCCTTCTCAGGGTCAACGCCTCAATTGTTGTTACTAAGATTTGATTATTGTCATTATTTTTTTAAATTTTAGATTGTTAGATCGCCATCCGAACTGCTACACATTTACTAAGAGATTGGCCGAAAGTTTGGTAGCAGAATATGGTAGCAAGTTGCCGTTGACAGTGGTTAGACCTTCTGTTGGTAAGTATTTTGATTACATTTTAAATTATTTGTTAATTCACTGTAATAGTTATCTTCAATGTTAGACGACTTGCGAGGGGGGGAGAACGATTTGACTTGCCGGCTCCTCCAGAACTCCCTCTAAATTCAATAAAGTTACACTTGTTCTTGATGGATTATTGTCCGTCGTTGTCAATTACGGTTGTTCCTAAATTACGCCAGAATACTAAGTTTGAGTTTTCTGCGTTTTTTTTTTGTTCACGTGACTATGAACACATATAAACTTTTTTTTAAAAAAAAAAAATATCACTTGCAACAATAATATAGTTATAAATCATTTAATTACATAACAGACAATTAATGCTCAGTCATCAATCCAAGTCGTAGTATCCAAGAAAATAAGCCATTAATCGTGGTCCATTGAAAATTGTTCATGTATATAATTAACATTTTAATGCACAATTATTTTATATTTGTGAATTAATTACAAAGATTAATTATACTTTGTAAATTTATATGAAATGAAACATTAATCATTTCAAAGTCAGAGATGTTTCTAGTCTAATATTGTTCTCTTTTATAACATGGGCGTTCAGACATAAGGTACAAACTTCAGTTAGATCGCTATTGTGTTCTTTGCCATTCCCTGTTATCTCTCACCCTTATAAACAGCCCCAGTGACGTAATAACCGTCCAAGATTATGTTGTGACAGGTATCTCTGTTTTCAAATATATGCCACCAAATTTGCGCTACATTTTAAATCACTAGTAAAAAATTGATTGGAGACACCGGCAGAGGAATCGAATCCGATCCTCTCTGCTCGAAACGGACTGTACTAGGCAGAGGTCCCAGGAGAGAGAAATGATAGTATTTCTATTACTACTAAATCCTTCAGTGATTGATGGATTGCTCCCTCTCAACCTTGGTCTTGGCAGGGTGTGAAAAGTCTGAAATCAAAGTAGTCCTCCTGTTGCTGTATTTGCCTCATATTTCGTCTGCATGCGCTAGCTGGCCTGAGTGTAACCACGTCGTAAGACACAATAGATAGCACTAACAGCCCTAGTAATGTGTTTAGATTAAATTGAACTGACGGGTGATCTGCTTCCATTCCTTCTTCCGATCTGCTGCCCGAGATTCCCGGCTAGGAAACAGAAGATTGGGAGATTCGGTTGCAATGGGACTAGAGATAGATTTGGCCAAGATGCAAAGAATATCCTCCGAGTTCAAAACTGGATGACAACCAGTCTAAAAAGAATAAGAATAAGAAAAAGAAAGCTCCAATGGTTTATAGTACACATTCGTTTTTCTTACAGTGTCTAGGAAATACATTTGGTCTGCCTACCTTCCGCGGATACATTGCTCACCATATATAAAACCTCAGACTCGTCTTAAATTTGTTACGGACCAGCGTTTCGTTATTTCACAGCAATCCATTTTAAGTGAACTTTTAGAAGATAAACCGTCCATCTACAAACGGCTGCAAGTCCAATATAAACTCTATTTTGAATATCATCCTGATTTCCCTCTTTTACGATCATTACTTAAGATGATAAGATTTTTAAATCTGATGTGAGTAGAGCTATAACAAGCAAGCGGTTTGCCGATTTTACTATTTTATTTTCCCATTTAATCTATAAGAAATAAATTCACCTTTCACCTTAAACTTGAAGACGGCTCAGTCGTTAAAAATGTTAGTTAGAGGCAAAGCAACAACACTTTATTGTAATAATATTGTGTGAATATTTATGAAGGCAGTCATCATAGTTTTTTATGAATTCCATAAATTACATTTTTATTGAATTTTATTTTAACATACCATGTCTGCTTTCTCCTCAACATTATAGGCTCGTATTATTATTTATGTATTATAGACACATCGTCATTTAAAAGGATACCAGGGGTTGATGTTGTTATTGTTAATTTCGATGCATCGTTTAAAGTATCTATCGATTGTGTCATTTTCAGGGTTGTCTCCGCTAAAACATTACATGACTTTTTCTTATCTCGAAGCCTGAAAGTACTACTGCCGTTTATAGTGGTGTTGCAACTTCCCTAAAACTACCAAAACATAAATTCATTTAAACATAAAGATGTAAATATTTTAGTATGCCAAAGTTTAAAGATAAAATGTTTAAAGCTTTTACAGAAAATCCCAAAAAAATGTAATTATAATGATTTAAAAAGGATAAAATTTCTTTAATTTCCAACTTTTCCTCATTTGTGCCAACATAAAAACAGTGAAAAAGTTTAACACGAAAACGCTTAACATGAAAAATCGGTGCGCTTAACACGAAATCATGCTGCGGACGCGACAAAATACTACGTAATTTCATACATTTTTGTTCCTTTTAACACAAAACAAAAATCGCTTAACGAAACGTTTTCGCTTCTTGGGCGAACCTGTTTTTCTGTTTTCTGCAACGCATCATCACCCAGATTTTTCGGCTTATTTGTTTTTCGTTAGACCGAACAAAATAAACAATGGCTACCACTGTTGCTACGTTACCGCTTGTCTTTGGGTAGGAAGAGGCACTGCCATTGTCAAAATATTTCTATTTACTGGTCATTTAGTTTTCGAATTCGGTGATGGCTGTGCCGAAGTCAGTGAATCCCCGCAGCAAAAATACGGAACATCATGAAAAGTATCCGCTTATTTATTAAAGATGCGCCATAATATTGGACCAGCACATATACTTCTCATCTTGCTCAGAACTAGCTGAAAACAGTTTTTCCAGGAAAACGTTACAAATAAAAGTGACAGGCCTATATGAGTGAGCATTTTTTTTTTTGAGGGTTCTGTACCGCGACCATTTTTTTTTATCTAATGAGTGAGCATTAGTCTTCAAGTTTAAAGAAAATCTTAATATTCATTTTCGTAAGTTCTAAATTCAAAACACCTATTCTGTAAAGTAGCACTTCCGGTATCCTGATTTTCTACAAATTTGTAATTACAACAGCTTGTAATGTATATTAATATTATAGAGAGGGTAAGACCAATATTTCATTGAAGCGGTTTCTCTTATTAGCAGTAAGTTCATGTAAAAATACAAGAGTCCATCGTTATAATTTGGGGAGCCCTAAAATCATGGAGTCGGTCTCAAGAGGTTTTTTTTTGTGTATGTGTGTTGGAAAAACAGGAAGCTTAAACTTGAAATTCTGTTTAGGTACTTACTACCAGTGTATCAGATCCGAAGGTTTCGGACAAAATCCATCAACAGAGTGCGATGTTACTGAATGTTTTCTTCTTTTTTTTTCAGTTTTTCGTATTTTGGTCAAAAACGGCCCTAACGATTTTCTTTAAACTTCGTAAACTATACACACAGAAATACCTATCACTTTTATTTGCATCATTTTCCCTGCAAAATTGATTTTTTGGCGGGTGTGAGGGAACAGTAGCGTTATGGTTTTCTCTAAAGCACATGTATAGTTTTACTATCGTAACCTAATATTTAATATACATTAGAAACATTCTCTGAATTCCAAATTTGATGAAAATTGGTTCACCGGAAGTGCGGCTTTACAGAATAGCTACAACGATTTTCTTTAAACTTGGAATGCTCACTGTAAGCATAAAAACGTATCACTTTTATTTGATCTTTTTCGGAAATAAATTATTTTGGAGAGGTTTTTTTTTGAGGGGGGGGTCTAACAGTGTGATTTTAAGTTAAACTACACGTATAACCCCTACCACCTTTTTCTATGGCAGCCCAACTAAACATTGTGAACATTGCAGTTTTAAAGAAACTTTGTCAACACAATTGTATGAATAAATTGCAGCAAGAGAAAGTTCGTGTGAGTGATTCACACTAGTTTATTACTTTCTCTTACTCCTAGTAAGAGGAAGTATTGTAATCGTGTCAAATTTTTCGATATTGAGTTTTCACGGAAATCCGTTTTTGAGGTCCCCTGAGTCCAAAAAAGTGGTTTTTAGCAAATGGTCTGTGTGTGTGCCTGTGTGTACATGTTTGTGTGTGTGTGTGTGTGTGTGTGAACAGCATAGCTCAAAAACGGAAAATCGTAGAAAGTTCAAACTTGATATTCCGTTTAGGTATCACCATGGGACCTGACAGTGGGTCATCTGTTAAAGTTCCTCAACCGGAAGTAACACTTTACTTGTTGGTTTTTTTACGTTTTTGCAATTTTCTCAAAAATCGCTCCAACGATTTTCTTCAAACTTTCTATATCAACTACACATACTACCAGCTACAACTTTTATTTGAAACATTTCTTTGGAAAAATTCATTTAAGGGCACTTATGGGGGAGGGTGGGGTTAGGTTTTCATCTAAATAATGTTAATTAAAATTAAATATGTTGTTGAAATTCCGAGTTTGAAAAAAATCGGATAACCGGAAGTGCGTTTACTTTACCACTTTACTAAATAATTTTTTCACTTTTTCGCGATTTTCTCGAAAATGACTCCGACGATTTTCTTGAAACACCTATATAAACTAAACATACAAAGATCTATAACTTTTATTTAAAACATTTCTCTGGGAAAATTCATTTAAGGGCACTTTTAGGGGAGGAGTGGGGTTACAGCTTCCTCTAAAGTGGTATCATAGTTGATTATACAATTCTGTCATCCAAACAAAATTAATTAGAAATAAATAGATGGCCTAAATTCCAAGTTTTAAGAAAATTTGTAAGCCGAAGTGCGCTTTTACTGAACAGTTTTTTCAGTTTTCGACAAATTTCGTTATATTTGGTACACATTCTATAACTTTTGTCAACTGGAGTAAGAGAAAGTTGTGTGAGTGTTTCACACCAGACTTTTTTTTCTTTTCATTAAGGCGACTCAGAACATATATTTCCTATGATAGTTCAATTTCTTATGAATATTGAACTTTGACGCAGTACACCTCTTGTGACACTGAAAAAAATTAAAAATCGCAATATGCTAACTCGTTAAATTAATGGAAAAAGTTTTGAATCTGACTCACTGGGCATTTGATGATCCGTTCAGTAAATATTTACAAGGTTATTTGTCTTTGTATGGTCAGGGCCAACACCGTGTCAACACTAAAAATGGTAAACAATAAGAAACATTCATAATGAGTTAATTATATAAACTAATTAGTACAGAAACCAGTTTTCTTTTGTTGGGAAAAATATGTTATTAAAATGGCCTTGGCCTAAAACGATATGGCACTTCAAAGGGACTTTTGATCCTCGCCGTTTCCTCCACCCTCCTCAAACTGAAAAATCAATTAGTTTTAAATAAAAGATAATAGATAAAATCGTTGGTTTCAAAGAGTCATCGCAAAAAACTGGAGGAAACCATTAATTTTCTGATACATAATTTTCCTTCCCCTTTTTCCTCCGCACGTCTTAGGGGCGATTTTCTCCTTCATGAACGAAAAACATTAATATAATATGTATTTCATTCAAGTCAGTAACATTACATTTTTCCCTGGTTTTTTCCGTTTTTCTCGTAAAAGAGTTTAAAGAATTTTCTTTAGAGCTTAGGCTTGGGAATACTAAAATATACTGTAGTCTTTATGTTTAAATGGATTTATTTTTTGGTGAAATTGATATCAGGTAGCACTAGCGACATTCGTAATTGTGATTTGTAATAGTGATCGTAGGACTTCGAGGTCTATGTACCTGTTCAGTGTTCCTTTTAGAGAAAAGAAAGATAAAATTAGCGATAAAACGGAATGAGCGAGGAGATCTACAGCCACTAACGTGCGAGCAGCAAGAGTGAAGAAATTTAGAGGGAAATTCAGGTCCCACCCCTCCATTACTTTACAACCAATCATTGCGATTCTTGCCAATTTAGGTTCATAATTCAGATCAACAACTTCTTGAAAAGGACTTCTGCAAAATAGGCGAAATTTCTGTGGATACTAAATGACTTGGGGGTTGGTTTGGTCTCCTCCATGTTTCGTGAAAATTGATAAATTTTCTTTAAACTTGAAATTTATTTTCAGAGCCCTAACGTATATATAAAAGGGTAGGGTTACATGCTGGTACGCACCCTTGGCTCATGTAGTCATTTCAACGAAATATACTGTAGTCCATAACGCAGCGCCAATAACACTAAAAGAATTCAAATAAAATTTAAAATTAACGCAACAAATTCCGCAGAATCCTCTGAAACAATTGTTTTCGGAAATTTTTCAAGTAAAAGTGACAAGTTTACATCCGGGACAGTCTGCATTTCAAGTGGAAAGTCGCATCTCCAGTTAACCGATTTTCTTCAAACTTGGAATTCCACTTATGGTTCCAATGTGTATTAAACATATTAAGTAGGTGGTAGAACCATACGTTCTACTCATGTAGTACTTTAGAGGAGTATTTAACGCTACCGTTCCACCGGAAGCCCCAAAAATTCAATTTTCCCGGGAAATGTTCCAAATAAAAGAGGTGGTTATTTGTTTAGGTAGATATTATGCAAAATTGTTGGAACCGTTTTCGAGAAAATTGCCAAAAGCTGAAACAAAAAAAACAAAAACATTCAGTAAAGTAGTACTTTCGGTTGATGGATTTTGTTCGAAACTTTCGTGTCAGATGCGGTGATAGTAAAAACCGATAACCAAGTTTGAGCTTCCTGCGATTTTTCATCTTTGTTTACACACATACACACACTCACAGAATGAGAGAGAGTTCGCTAAAAACATTTTTTTTTCATACTCAGAAGACTTCAACTCAGGTATTTTCCTGAGAAAACTCACTTTCGAAATTAAAGTTAAGCAAAACTATATTATATTTTCTGATATTTAATTTATTGTTAAAGATGATTATTAAAATGATAAAAGAATGTTTAATTTAAGAACTTCTACATTACTTTAATATTATTAATATATTTTTAATTCTTTTATTCAAAACTTGAAAACTATATTAAAAGATGACAACATTATATTATTTTTTAATTTATAGAGATATTAAAATTACAGCCAGTGATTTTAATGAAATAATGGCCATAATTAATTCAACAATTGTAAGAAAAAAATAAACTTTTATTTTTAATTTTCGGGGGACTATAATTTACTTAACTATAATTTAATTAGAGGAGACCAAGGCTCACTAGTGGGCTGTAGAGTCTCTGATGACGATGGTGATAATTTAATTAAGTACCATAAAGATTGAAATCTAAACATGCCTGGTTGAACATTAAAATCCAATGTAACAATAAAATTATACAAGGCAGGCAACAATGACAATACAATAAATTACAGCTACAAATTTTGTCAAGGTTTTTCCCTTTTCAATTGTTTAAATGTTTATTCGACATTGTGACAACGAAGTATCTACTCATGTTTCTCGCACTCTCAACAGCCGCTTCTCTCTGTTTGTAAAAAAAAAAAAAAAAAAAATCTATTACGCTATTAACAAAACGTGTTTGTTCAATGATAGAATAACTTCACTGTTTGTAACAAATCTATTACGCTATTATCAACGCGTGTATGTGCAATGATAGAATAACGTCTCTGTTTGTAAAAAAAAGAAAATCAATTACTCTATTACAAACACGTGTTTGTTCAATGATAGGATATCTCTTTCCCCGAATTCATTTTGAAAAATACAAATAACTCTTTTTTCCACGTTTTAAACATATAAGTTATTTTTATCATCCGGTGGAGTAACAATTATTATATTTTAAACAATTCCATTATTATTGATTTTAAGATAATGACTAATGCACGCCTTTAGTCTCCTAATGCAAATTTACATACTGATTATAATTTAAAATATAATATGTAAATTGTAATTTTTATTTTTTTTATTTTAATTTAGGGCGCGTCAACATCTATGGTCATTGGTGCACGGCGCCTTCTCAGTGCACTGCCGGCCTCCAGACAGTGTTCTCTCGTAACAGACAACACTGTCCATCACCGAACAGTGAGCTGTAAGGAGCTCCTAGGAAGAAAAAAATCTAAGAGCAGCAGACTCGAATCCGGATCCTCCGCTTGGGAGTGTAGTACGCTAACCCTTCCCTATAAATTTGTATTAAATATTTAGTAGTCGTCAGTATTTTGTTATGAGGGAGCATGCCTTTCCAGCCCCCCCCCCAAACCTCTCTGAATTCAATTTTCTCGAAAAACTCGTTCGCACAAAATTGATGGGTCTGTATGTAAACTTGAAATTTCAAATTTAATGAAACAATTTCGTTTTGAGAAAATCGGCTGAAAACTGTAAAAAAAAATATCTGGTGTGAATCACTAACACGCCTTTCTTTTATTCCTTGTTAATACAATGAGATATATAAAATGACAAAATTCCTTTGCACTTAAAGGAATATTACTTATTTGTTCTAATTTAAATATAGAGGTGGTAAAAGATGAGTAAAAATGTTTCAAATAAAAGTGATAGAAAGTCAAGAAAATCGTTAGAGCCGTTTTCGAGGAAAGCATGAAAAACTGGGAAAAAAAAAAACGTTCAGTAAAGCCGGTTGAAGGTTTTTGCCCAAAAATTTGGGGTCTGATACGGTGGTAGTGCCCAAATGGAATTTCAACTTTGAGCTTGCTTCGATTTTTTTTCTTTCTGAGATATTCTTTCAACATACAGACACAGAGACATACACACACACACACATACAGACCATTCGCTGAAAACATTTTTTTTCGTACTCAGGGGACCTCAAAACATCTATTTCCGGTGAAAACTTCAATTTCGAAAATTTGACACATTTGCAATACTTAGGAATAAGAGAAAGTACAAATACAATAGCATCCATCGTTTTTAGGAGGTCCTGGTGTTTGTGACCCTGCTAATAATTCACAACCTGGTGGTAGTTAATGGTATCAGAGACATTTTCCGTGGTAGCCTGCTTCATTTTGTGATCATCGACCGATTTCGGGCGTTCGCCCATCTTCAGGATGTGTGACAACACAGACTTGCACAGAGCAAATTCAGTTTTACACACTGACTGGTGCTTTTAACTGTATTTAAAACTAAACTCTTAAACTAGGTCAAGAAGTATGTTCAACTGGGTGGGAAAACACGTGTTTGGGTTGTTCCAAGTCCTCCTCCTCCTCAAAAACGAACCACACCAACGAAATAGGACTGACAAAGAAACAGCAGACAAATTCGCCACATTCACATATATTGGAATGTGACACGAACAAACTCACAAATTTTTTCAAGAAACTGGGCATTAAGACATCCTTCCGAACAAACAACAAATTAGGCAACAAAATCCGCACTTGTACCGAGTTCACTGACGTGTATGACAGCAGTGGGGTTTACGAGTTGAAATGCCCGGACGGTGACAACATTTACGTGGGGCAGACCGGTAGAAAAATCAAGGAACGATTTACCGAACATATCAGATCATACAAATACAACAAAGTTGACTCAAATTAAGCCAATCACCTAAACACTAACAAACACAAACCCGATGACTTCACGACCACGATGAAGCTAATACATTCTGGCCACAAAGGACGACGTCTTGACATAATAAAACAACTCGAAATATATAAACACAAGACACGAAACTTAATAAACGAACAGGCAAAATTTGCCAGTGAACCACTATTCAAAACACTCTTCCCACAATAGCAATAGAAAGGTTAGTTTTAAATCTGCTAGTTGTATATATATATATATATTAAAAAGAAAAAAAAATGCTTGCGTGGATGGCGTATGTGAATGTTGTGTGAAAGGGTGAAATAAGACTGCAATGCATAATTATAAAAACATATATAAGATTTTAGGATTATAAGTTATATTTTTTACATGCGTGCGTGGATGGCATATGTGAATGTTGTGTGAATGCATATTGTGTGAAATATTGAGTGGAATGCATAATATATAAAGAACTTAATTATGAAAAACCATATTTAGCTATACATGCGTGCGTGGATGCCGTATATGAATGTTGTGTAAAAAGGGAAATATTGACTGGAATGCATAATTATAAAAAACTTAATTATAAAAATCGCTTAATTTTAAATTATGTTAGTTTAAATCGTTTATTTAATTTTTAATTTATTTATATATTTTTTATGTTTTATTTTTACTAGTTAATTGTAAAGTAAATCTCCCTCCAACATTAGAGTTTAAAAATTAGACCCCCACGTGTTGGTTCCATTGTAAGGAAAATTTGCCCTTTAACAACCCAAACACGTGTTTTCCCACCCAGCTGACCATACTCCTTGACCTAGTTTAAGAGTTTAGTTTTAAATACACTTAAAAACACCAGTCTGAAAACTAATTTGCTCTGTGCAAGTCTGTGTTGTCACACTGTCTGAAAAACGCATCCTGAAGATGGGCGAACGCCCGAAACCGGTCGATGACCACAAAATGAAGCAGCTACCACGGAAAATGTCTCTGATGCTTTTCAGCTCTGCGGAACCAACCACTACAGCAAGTAGTTAATGGTACTAAAGTTTAAGGAAAAAAATCGACATTTCAGACAACTTAGAACTAGGTATAAGAATGGTTGAAAGTGAAGTCGTGTGGAATATTCCACACCAGATTTTTGTTTATTTGTATTTTTTTCCAAGTTTTCTACATTTACTGTAAAATAAAGATAATAAAATCTTCCTTTTTTTTGTCTTGTTTTTCAGTGGTACCATCGATGAAAGAACCATTGCGTGGGTGGGTTGACAGTTTGAACGGACCGATTGGTGTAATGGCAGCCGCCGGTAAGGGAGTGCTGAGATCGATGCTGTGCAAACCGGACTACAGAGCCGAACTGATTCCAGTTGATGTTGCTATCAATTCAATAGTTACACTGGCTTATAAAAGAGCTACAATGCAGTGAGTTTTCCTTTTCTTTTATCGTTAATTTTTGACCAATTAATTAAACGTACATTTTAGCTTCATAGTTGGCCATTCTTTTCAAGATAATAAGGCTGGTATGGAACAGTGTAGGGCTCTAGGAAGCGCGGGGCTCCCTTGAAAATATTTATATTCTCACTCTTAAATTTAATATTATACTTCTTTTCTTAATTACAATATTATCTTTCTTAATGATTAATAATATTATTAACAGTACCTATAATATTTAAATTATTATTTAAGTAATTATTATTTAACACATACTTAAATTAGAATGTTTTGAGTGCAGAGATTTGTTGTGACGCGTAGATCTGCGGTTTAATGAGGTACGATAAGATAAGAGGATTTGTTAAGATAATTTATTAAAAAAATTTTGAACCTACCCGTTAATATCCCCGATTATGTTATGGAACCTATTTAATGCTCACTTATCTGTATACCAGTAAGCTGTACATATATACGTCAACCGGGCAATTCAAGCAAAACATATAACGGTCATTAGTAGCGCAAATTGCATTGAAATACATAATCCTGCAAGTTTCTCTATCTCTCTCAAACACATACACACCACACACACACACGCACACACACCTCACACACTCTTTCTCACACATACACACCCTCTACACGCACTCACACACACCCCTAACATTCTACCTACCTCATAGCATTCACTGTAAACGGTTCTTTCCTACTCGGAAAAACTAGAAATATATATTTCCGAAAATTTGACACGATTGCGACACTGCCTCCTTATATCTGTGCAGTAAGAGAAATAGTTCAAGTTTTGAGAAAATGCGATTTACAGTAAAAAGAAAGTCTCATGTTTTAAAACAGATTTTTCTCCTTTTTTATTAATTTTCTCTTACTACTGGTAAGCGGAAGTTTTACTTCCTCTTACTGCTGATATTGCATTAATCGTAGCAAATTTTCTATATCGAGTTTTCACTGGATATACAACTTTTGATGTTCCCTGTCCGATAGTGGACAGTGTTGGACTGTCTCCGGCCGACTGTCCGGAGGCTGGCCTTAAACACTGAGAAGGTTCCGGGTACCAATATGGCCGGAGATGTTGACGCGTATTAAAAAAAAAAAAATCGGTTGATCGGAATTGTGACATTACTGAACTGTTCCGTTTTCTACGATATTTTTGTTTTATTTAAAGGCCGAAATGGTTTGTCCTACCCTGCTTGCTGTCTGTTTATAGGCTGGTAAGCTCTAAACAAAAACAAAAATAGGATTTGGTCTGAGAACTTCATACACATGGCTCATCTTAACCTACACATAATAAATAATGAAAATTGAGATTTTTAATAAAATTTCAGGACATTTATGCAAAAAACAAAATAAGTAAAATTATTATTAATCGACAAAAAGTATGAAATCTACAAAAAAGAACTTAGCAAGAACAAGAAATAACTATTAAGTTATTTTGAAATATATGGATAAAACAAAACTTAATTGTGGCTAATGATATTAAAATCTCTTGAAAAGTGACTCATCGGATGTCGAAACGTTGAGATGAGATATAAAAAAGATGTAAAAATTTTAAAATAAATATTTTATGAAAAGGCTGAAAAAATTATAGTGAGAATCATTTTCATAAGTTTTGAAATGAAAACAATGCAAGGATAAACTAGATTACTATTACATAATTTATCACTTCTAGATTGTTGTAGTGCAAAATGGATAGTGAAAATTGTGAATATTTTTGTATATCAGTATGTACTGCGGTTAATAATTTAACAACACTTGAATCAAGTGCTTTACACAATATGATAAATAATTTTCTTTCTTTTTGTTTCTCATTTATTTTGTTTTTTTTTATAGGACAAACGAAGTACCAACGTACAATTTATCTAGTTCCAAAACAGTGCCACTAATTTGGGGCGATCTAGTGGATATAGGTAGAGATATAATCAGAAAATATCCATACGATGCTGGACTCTGGTATCCTGGTGGTACAATGAGAACAAATCCTTACACACATGCTATTTTTGTATTCTTATGTCAAACTATACCTGCCTATTTGATTGATTTTATTATGCTATTAACTAGAAATAAACGATTGTTAGTACAATGATTATATTATTTCATAAAGAATAATTTATGTTTAAAACAAAATCTGTAAATTTTATTTAATGTTTTAAAAATATGCTCTTGATTTTGTAGCATGGTTCGTATACAGAATAGGATCAGTTTAGGAATGGAACTGCTGCAGTATTTCACAATGCGTCAATGGAATTTCAAAAATGAACAATTTATTAGTGCTTTCAAAAGTTTGAACCCGGAAGAGCAGGAAATTTTCTTTCTACCATTATCCGATGTGGACGTTAGTCAATTAATTAAAGATGCTATACTCGGCAGCCGTATATATTGTCTTAAAGAGCCCATTGAAAGTTTACCAACAGCTAGGAAACATCTAAAATGGTTTGTTATGTTTTTGTACAATAATTTTTACCTTCTAATCTCTTATTGTCTGAAACAGGAAGTATTGCTGATCTTGCTAATTTTCTGTAGAGGAGATATTTGTTTTCAGGTCTTCGAAGCAAGGGAAAATAGTTATTTATTTATAACAAGTAAGAAAATTATGACTTTTACATACTTGAGTTCGGAATTTGACCGCACAAGCGCAGCGAGCGCGTCAAACTGGACGGGGATAGTAAAAAATAAGTCGCTCACGAGTTAAATATTAGATTTTTGCTGCAATTGTATTAAATTGGTTCTTAATTTATGTGAATATGAAAAGGTGCAAAAACTAAGAATGTATTTCATTTCAAGTTAAATACTTCCCTCTCTTTATAACCTCAAATCCACTGTATCTGGGATTTGTCCTGATCTTGTTTTCGCGTATTGCCGCTAGATGTCGGGCTAATTAGAATTGGATCCACTAGTGAGATTGGGGACTTGACCCCCACCACTTCTATATTTATGCTAGGACAAATGAGTAAAATTTTAAAGAAAATTTGTCTGTTTATTATCATTAGTAAGAGTAAATTGTGTCTGTGTTTTATATGAGTTTTCCCCTCTTACTCAGCAGACTATTTCCTCTTATAGCAAGAAGAGACAGGAGAGAAAAAAAACGAACATTGCCGAGATTGCACGATACATCTCGAACTAATTTCAGCTGTGCAGCTTTGTTGATGGTTTGAAATTAATCAAAGTGGCCTTTTTGTTTCCATTAAATACTAGTCATTAAATTATATAGTGGCCAAAACGTTTAGGTGAGGGAATTAGTAAACACTCATCAATCATGTGACGTATGCAATTTTAATTATTCAAGATAATATTTAATGGGTCGTAAATATGTTAAAAACAATGATCGGGCACATTAATGATAATTTAAACTTGAAATATCTAATCAAAATTTTCATTTCATTTTTTATTATTTCTTCTCAATAATACATTTTAAAAATTCGATGGGTACAGTTTCTTATCTTGATTCTAATTTATCACCTTTTCAATTACTGAGTTTATAGTTTGCTAAATAAAGGAGAATTGAAGATTTTATAGGTATATAAAAAGAAATCTAGTGTGCAACAATCACACTACTCTCTTTTATTGCAGTAATACAATACTTATAATTGAACAATATCCTTCAAACCTGGAGTTTTTACTCGACCTTTAGTTGTTTTTTTTTTCACTTACTGGCAAAAGGAAGTATGCGGTCTTGCCAGATTTTCAAAATTGAGTTTTCATCGGAAATACATGTTTCAAGAGGTACTACCCCGCATCAGACGAAGATTTCGGTCAAAATCCATCAAGCGGAAATGCGACTTTACTGAATAGGTTTTTTCAGTTACTCGTGATTTCCTCGAAAACGGTTCCAACGATTTTCTATAAGCTATTCGTAATGCTTGGTGCATAGATAGAAACGTATCACTTTTATTTCAAGCATTTTTCAAAAAAACAATTGGTTTTACAAGGGTATTGAAGATCGGCCAGTTGGTTTAAATTTAAATTTGCTTTTCTTTGGTTTCAGTTTTCAGGTACCCTGAGTAAGAAAAAACTTTATTTAGCATAAGGTCTGTGTGTTTGTGAACAATATATTCAAATACGATAAATCACAGGAAACTCGAACTTAGTATTCCGTCTAGGTATACCATTGCATCTGACTTGAAGGTTTCTGGCAAAATCCATCAACCGAAATTACAGCTTCAGAAATCCAACAACAGAAATATTTATAACTTTTATTTAAAAGATCTTTTCAGAGACATTTTCCGTGGAAGCCTGCTTCATTTTGTGGTCATCGACCGGTTTCGGGCGTTCGCCCATCTTCAGGATGCTCTTTTCAGACAGTGTGCCAACACAGACTCGTACAGAGACTTAGTTTCACACTAACTCCTAACTCCTTTCACACTAAGAAAAGATCTTTCTTAGAAACTTGAAGTCATAAACGTTAAGCTTTCCTCTAAAGTGCCAAATTAGTCCAATGTATAATACTAATATACATTAGAATGGTTGCTAGAATTCCAGATTTGAAGCAAATTGGTTGACCGGAAGTACGTCTCTACAGAATAAGGATTTGAGTATTTTAGAGTGATCTCGAAAACGGCCGAACGATTTTCTTTAAACTTCAAATACTCACTGCACAGATAAAGATATATGTTTCTTTCATTTGAAACATTTTTCCAAAAAAAAATTATTTTAAAGAGGTATATTTTGGTGAGAGAGGGCTTGAGAAGCCCTTGAGAAGCCATTTAAACTGAGAGTTAGGTTTAAATTTGAACCTCCGCTACAAGGTCTTGAGATAGAGGGCACCCACAATGGCCCACTAAGGTATAACCCCGTAAGCCCTTTTTATTATGGCCAGCCCATCTAAACACAGCAATTTTAAATAGAAATTGTTGAATTGAATCGTATTAAATCGGAATAAGTAAAATTCGTGTGAGTGTTTACTTATTTCTGTGGCTCTACGATCTTTGAAGGACCTTGGCCTCACCAACGATTTCATGCCAATGATATCTATCTAAAGCCTTATTTCGCCATCTTCTGATTCCCATATGATGGAGATCCTGTTCAGTGTCATCCAGCCTAGGACGTCCTCTTTGTCTCTTCCCTCCCGGCTTGCCGTACAACATTCTCTTAGGAAGTCTATAGTTCGGCATTCTTTCAACATGGCCTAGCCACCAAAGTCTCCCTTTTTTAGTGAGTGTTTCACACCAGATTTTTTTCATTTGATTATTCCAATGTTTACAGTACGTGATGAAAGGAATTTTTTTTTTCATTCTAAATATAGTGATGATTCAAGATATTGTTTTATATAGATTATATTAGATGGATTTGTAGGTGACGTTTTTATCTCATCCAGTGCACTTTGTCCTGGTGTATTATTTTTGAAGTGGTCATTTCATTTTTAATTTCATATTATGTCATAAATTTAGCACCATTGATCATATTATTGATTATCCTTCTGTAAATATTCAATGTATATTTGCGATAATAATATTTGAATCTCGTAAATAGAATGGAATCATTTCCAGGAAAACAGAAGTAATTCTTTTTTCAAAGAAATAAATAATGGTAAAAAATGTTTGGTTAATATTTGCAATTTATTATCCTGTTTTGATAATCAGCCTATGAGAATGTCATATTAGTACACCTCCATAAATTCTAAAGCGGCATGAAATTGAAAATGGTATTAGTAAACATTTTATGAATGAATGTAATTCCAACACTATTTAATTTAAAAAAATTGGATGTGAAACACTCACACTCTTTCTGTTACTCCAATTAACCGAATTATAATTGATAAATTTTCTAAGAAAAACTTATAATTGTTAGTAAAGGTTTGTTAGCCTTCTATTTTATAATCTGATCTTAATAACATCTTTGAGGGAAGCCTAAGCTCCCTCCTCCCTCAGAACTTCTTTACATGAACTTTCTCATAAATGTTTCCAGTGATAGGTCTCGGTGTGTGTGTATTCATAGTTAGTGTAACATATTTAATGAAATCCATAGGTGTTTTTCTGGGGAAAATCGCAAAAAAAAATTGAAAAACTGTTCAATAAAAACGCACTTTCCTTCAACCCTTCATTTGAAAACATACAAACCCATTCTTCCCCCAAAAGCCCTCCTTAAATAAATTTTCCCGGAGAAATGTCTCGAATAAAACTTGTTTAGTTTATATACCAAGTTTGAAAGGTAATCGTTGCTAGCGTTACCGAGAAATTCACTGAAAAGGAATTCAGACAGATAATTTATTCAGATTGGGAACTGGTGATACTTTTTTGAATGGTGATGTCAAGATTGAACTTTTTTTTTCAGGCGGGCTTAAACGACCAACTACCAAATTAGATGTCGTGGATGGGGTCGGAATCACCTACTTTACCATTAACATTTTTTAAATGAATATAAAATTTAGCAGTTATATAAGTGGAACTCCATCTGGGGACTCTCCCACTTACAAGTCCATACTCAACCATTACACCAACTCCTTTTCCTTTACGAAAAATGTTGTGGTTTTAGGGTGATGTGGGATTATGTTTTCCTCTAAAGTGCTGTTTCAGTTTATTAAACAATTCTATCATCTAAATAATATTATTTAGAATTAAATATGCTGTCGCAATCCCGAGTTTGAAGAAAATCGGATTTTTTTTCTTTGTTGTGGTGTTTCGTTCATAAAAATACATGAACAAGCAGTACTTTCCTACAAATATTTCTTCGCATTCAGGCTTTCGGAAAATGTATATTTCCATAGAACGAATTTCGACAAATTGACCACACAATTCCAACTGAGATTTGTTTTTGTTTAAACTTGGTACAACTATGTGGCCTGTACCTGCTATACTGAAATGTTTTCTTTTTTAAGAAAATCTCACATGACACTGGTTGAGAACGCCGAGTTGGTGCACTGCTAGCATGTTGCGGTCTGTTATTTTACCCATTTCCCTGTGAAAATTTATTTATTGTAAAAGTGCTGGGAGAGCTTAACATTAGCTTTCCTTTATTTATTCTGCCATTTCATTACAATACTTGATTCTACCGTTTATAATATTAATTAGGCGGATAATATTAATTCCTAGTGCATCATATTCTACAATTATTCGTTTTGAAACAATTTAAAGAAAGAAAGAAGCAATGGAGATGGAAGTCATGAAGTAAGGATTATAAAAGTCTTGAATAAATTGTTAATTGGAAGTATAAGATTCGCAATACTTGATGTTCCACATCAAAGGAACACATGTTTTAATAATATTCATTTATTTTCCAGGTTATACTGGTTGGACAAAATCAGCCAATTGTGTCTTGTATTGCTGTTTGCTTGGATGTTGATAAGCTATTTTCCAGTGTTACGTCAATTTGTCAACATTATCACACCAGACTTCGCTGCAAGCAGAATGATGCACAAAGTTACTAAAACAGCTTAAAGGCTGATTAAGTAACTAATATTTTTTTTATTTAATTAATTCACTTAAATTGTTTGTTTTTTTATGTAAATCATGTTTAGATATTATGCTAATCTTCTTCAGGAACTTAAATATTTGTTAACGCGACAACAGATATCAGCTGTCTAAATATGTATAAACACAGCTGTTTATAGTATTAGATTTTTCCTTGTATGTTTTAACGCCTATAATAATTGTATTGGCTCTTTTAATATGTTACCATGTGACCTAAAAATTGGTTTTTAAAAATTGGAATATTGCTCAATAGTAAAAATCGTTATTCTATGAATGTGTTTTTTTGAGTGCAATCCTGTGTCTTTTTTTATGGTGAAAATGTAAAACATAACATAAATTGGTGCGTACAATTTAATTTTGAACAAACAATTCCCTTGTAAAACTTCCCTAAGGTCTTTCAAAAATCACATGGGCAGTTTTTATATCCAGTAGACTGTGATATGAAACATATGTTAGTTCGAAGTTGAACTAGGTTCACTGTAGCCCGTTGTCAGCCCATATCGCATAGAACTGAATTCGTTTGTTGGAAGTGAAAAGAGTGATGCACTTTGAAAGTTTGATGTTCCAGAGAAGGAGTTTTTGGGAGGTGGGAAATTAATACCATAATCAATATGTATTTCAAGGAGCTCTGCAGTGGTAAAGCTATTAAATTAATTTATTCAGTCAGCACGTTTAACCTATAGTTCGATAAATATAATGAATACATTTACAATCTTGTTCAAAAAATAAAAAATACTTAACTTTTTTTTTTCAATTTCTCTCACTGTGGTAAAAGGAAGTATTGTGAAAGTTACAATGTTTCGAAATGGAGTTTTCTTAGAAAATGCATGTTTTGATGTCTTCTGGTTCTAAAGGAATTTTTTTTAGCGATTGATAGCACAATAATTCAGAAACTAGCTCAAATTTTATATTCCGTTCCCGCTGAAATATTTAAAATAAAAAGTAATAGAAATTTATGCGTGTACCTACATAGCATATGACACGTAGTAAACAGGAAAACGCCAAAAAATTATTAAGTAAATTCGGAACTTCCGGTTAGTGGATTTTGATTAAAACTTTCTTGTCAAATTCTGAATATCAAGTTTGAACTTCTTGCGATTTTTTCTTTTTTGAGACATTTGGTTCACACATATAGCCCACTCGCCAAAATCTAAATTCCTAAAACATTACCGCCCGGATACGAGCACTCTTTACATCTCTCCTGGGTTACGCCAACCTGAACATATAATATGCTGTTAACGGAATAAGATGTCACCTAATTTTGTTTTTAAGATGCTCAACATGTGTTGCCATTGACGTCCGGAGCCTTCTCAGTGCAATCCCAGCCTTCGTATACTGTTCTTTCATTACATGCAGCGCCCGCTCTAGCGGTTACGTCGGCCCGGACAAAAAGACAAATTGCCGCCCCTTAAGAAGATATATATATATATATTTAAGCAAACCTATGCATGTTCGAACCAATCTGAAGCAGCATTCTGCTCGCGTGCTAATGCTATTCGTTCAGAGAATTTTATACATGTTCAAACAAGCTCAAGCATCTCCTTTACAAATTCTGCGTAAATTTTTTAATAATAGTGTAAATAATTTGATCAGAGACATTTTTCGTGATAGCTTCTTTTTGTGTGTAAACTGAATTTTCTCTGTGCAAGTCTGTGTTATCACACCGCTTGACAAACGCATCCTAAAAAAAAGCGAACACCCGAAACCGGTCGATGACCACAAAAAGAAGCAGGCTATTACGGAAAATGTCTCTGATGCTTTCCAGCCCTGCGGAACCAACCACCACAACAAATATTTTTAGCTTTTGGGCATAAACAAAATAAAGACGCTACGCACTGTAGTATTTTGAGCGAACGAAAAAATCGATATGTGAAATTTTCTCTTAATTGAGTATTTAACACATCAATATTTTTCTCACATTTACAGCCAAAATGGCGCCCGGACAGATGGCCTAGAGCGAGCGCTGACTGCAGACAACACTATCCACAGAGAATGCAGGATTTCCCCGTACGAGTCCACTGAGCTAATTCCTTCCTCTTCTAAACTGTTAATGTCAATGGTGTCATTCTGATATTGACAGAAAGTGATTCAACAAGTTCGCATGTACTAATTTTGAATATGAATTTCCAATCGATTTGTTTTAATTAAATTTTTATTTTGATTTAATCTAAAAATATTGTTATCGAAATGGCCCCTCTTTAAAGTACAGATCTTATAAAACAATGATGAGTGGAATAATAACAAAAACAAAACAATATTCATTTATTTATTTCCTTAGTAGAAATATTTTTAAAAATAAATTCTGTTAGCTTAACATGCTTTCTTAATACAATCTTCAAACATTACTTACACACTCTTCATTTAACCAATAATTCCCAAATTGTTCAAAAATTTCATACTTGACATTTCGTTGAGTATAACCACGGGATTCGACAGGAAGTTATCTGTCAAAATCCCTTAGCCGGAAGTAATCACTAGTTCACTGAATGGATTTATCAGGGTTTGTTTTTATTTTCTCGTACACGGCTTTAAAGATTTTCTTTAAATTTCGTAGGCCTACTACACACACACATTCAGACCTATCTCTTTTATTTCAAGCATTTTTCGGATACAATTCATTTAGAGAGCCTCCGAGGGGGGAAAGGGGAGTGATGTGTAGAACTTCCCTCTTAAGTGATACTTAAGAAAATTGCACAGGGTCTTCCATTTTTTAAGAAGAATTAAATATGTAGAAAAAATTTCCGAATCCACTGAAAGTGTAAATTATCTGAACAGTAATTTCAGATTTCCAGAGTTTTCTTTGATAATGATACTAGTGTTTCTTTACGCACGGCATCCTAAGAACTCTTTAGAAGACGTAGTAAAAATTAGAAGTTCCAAGACAATTTGTCTTATATAATCATAAGAATTGCAGCAAGTGAAGTCTTGTGTGAGCATGGACGTAGCCAAGGGGGCAGGTAGAGGCCCCTAACTTCTCCCAGAGCTAGAAAATAATAAAAATATTCAGCAAAAAAATAAAAATTGCCAGTTGATCAGAAATCCGAGTACTTATAATTGAAACTGAATTGAGAATTTGAAGAAACATCACTTTTATTTGAAATATTTTTCTAAAAAAAAAATTTTTGAGGGATTTTGTGGTCTGTCAGTTACTAAAATTAAATGCATAAGCCTTCTTAAGTTCGCTCAGGTATACAAATAAAATCCCCACCGCCATTGATGGCCAGCCTATCTAAACACTGTATCGTTGCAATTAAAAAAAAATCTTGATTAAATTGTATTAATTAGAGTAAAAGAAAGTCATGTGAGTGTTTCACACCAGAATTTCTTTTTTAATTATTATATAAAAGACAATTATTCAGAAACTGCCCACTTTTCTATTCAGTAAGCTGGACGGTAATTTCATGAAACTGAATAGTGTTAAAATGCTTGAATTAGAGAAAAGCCAATTTTTATCCACTCTTTAATAGAATGCCATCGTTTACTACAATTTGGACATTAATTAATTATCCGCTTAATAATTGGCTTTACAGTTTTTGATACTGAATATTAATAAATATTAATTAAAAAGCAATAATTTTGTTTTGTAATTTTGTCTCTTATTTATTTATTGATTGATGATTTGCACAAGAGTTCTTCATTTAATTAATTATTTAAACAAAATCATTAAACGCCTTTCTCTTACCGCCATCAATACAATTATATAAAAAATGACAAATTCTCTTTACACTTCAAATTCTACTAATTGGTCCTGACATTAAACAAGGTGTATGGGGGTCAAGTACTACCCAGATAGGTAGTACAAGTGTGGTTACATTATAGTCCAATAGTCCAGCTTCAACAACATTAAATAAACCAAATAACATTTGAATATAACTTAACGCCCGAATTCTGGAATTTCCTGAAATCAGTTTTTTTGAGGGACAATGTTTCAAATAAAAGTGGTACGTTCATATCCGTGCAATTACCACATCAAATTTAAAGAAAAACGCTATAGTCGTTTTCGAGAAAATTGCAAAAAACTCAAAGCTTATCTTGATTAACCGCAAATGCAGAATAAGATTTTGAGTTTATTTTGGAATTTTCTTGAAAACGATGATAACGATTTCCTTTAAAATTCGAATGCTGACTGCATACATGTAAACCTATCATTTATATTTGAAAACTTGATTTTCAGGTAATTTTGCAGAATTTGTGGTGTTAAATTTCAAAATGGTATATATAATAAGGTCGGACCAATGTTATTGGCAATCTCTTTTGGAGCACATAAGTTAGGACAAATGTGTAAAAGTTGTCATTTTATAATATATAGTTGTATTACCAGCAATCAGAGAGAGTCATTTGTATATGTTTCTCACAAAATTTTTACTTTCTCTAAATGCTTTTAGAGAAAGTCTTGCGATCGTGTCAAATTTTCGATGTCGCATTTTCAACGGAAATGCACGTTTTGAGGTCCCTTGAGGTTTTTAGACAATGGAAAGTGTTTATATATATATTGTATATAAAACGAAAAGTCGCAGAGTGTTCAAACTAGATATTCCGTGAGGGTATCGCAATGGAATTGACAGGAAGTTATCTAAAATTCCTCAACCGGAAGTATACCACTTCTTTAATGTTTTCTTTTTCACTTTTCTGCGATTTTCTTTTAATTGTGTATAATATTAACTACACATACAAAAGCTAACACTTTTATATGAAACATTTCTCTGGGAAAATTCACTTCAAGAACTTTGGATTATGTTTTCCTCCAAAGTGCTATTTTAATTTATTATGCAAACCTATATCTAAATAATATTAATAAATATTAAATATATATTGCCTAAAGTTCGAGTTTGACCGGAAGTACGTTTTTACTGAACAGTTTTTCCAGTTTTTGCTTCTTTTTTTTCATAAAAACATCGACGTAATGCATTAAATTTGACTACGAATACCGAGACCTGTACCTTCTGTTTGACACTTCTTTTCAATAGTTCATTTAAAGAAGTTTTGTTGGGTGGGGGTTTCCTCAAAAAAAGTTATTTTATAAAGTTTAGATTCCCAAATTGATATAAAGTAACTTTAAGTAAAAATTATAAGTTTGAAGATAATTTGTCAAGTAAATCTGTGTAAACTGCAGTAAGAGAAAGTGATGTGAGAATTTCACACCAGATTTTTATTACTTTCTCCGGTGATGGACAGTGTTGTCTGTAGGTAGAGAACACTGCTCGGAGGTTGGCAGTAATTGAGAAGGTGGGCACAATAGATCTTTCAGGTAATAGGAGTGGAAGATGTCAGTCTTATCCCCTCCCCTCCTCCCCAGAATTCATTCAAAATCAATACTTGTTTTGGAAATATTCTTCACAATAAAAGTGATAAGCATTTATTGTTAGGTAGAGTGCAATTTTATAGAACATCGTGGCACCGTTTTCGAAAAAAAAAATCGGAAAAATTGAAACTACCATCTAGTAAAGTTCCATGACCAGTTGATGAATTTTGTCCGAAACTTTCATGTCAGAGCGGTGTTAGTTCCTACTGTGAACATCTACTGGGACCTTTGTATATACACATATTTATCTGTATTCAGCGATTTGCAAACCATCTATTTTTTCCGGTGAAAACTTAATTTCAAAAGTATGACCCGCTCGCAATACTTCCTCTTACACGAGTAAGAGAAAGTGTTAATGATTCAAATATTTCTACAAAATTACTAAAAAATACACGTGCCGATATAGTGTGCGCTCTACCAACCCTAATGATATTTACTGTATAAAATATGTGATCTACTCTAGTAAGTGTAACTTTACTAGAGTAATCTCCTTTCCATACCACCCGTTGACCAAAAAAAAAAGACCTTAGCCGGTCAAACTCGAAAATAAATGGATCCCTGTTCTATTTTCGCGCGCTTACCGTCATAAGGGACGAGCATAAGTAAAGTTCAACCATGATAATAAATAGTTTTAATTTTCAATTTTATGGATAGCGCATTCTAAACCAGAATCGACGGTAGATTGCATAATATGCGAGAATCGTGACGGACACTATAACAGCACCAACTAATCTATTCAAAGCGGAATGTCAAGATGAAGTTGATTCATCGTTGAAATCAGAGTAAGATTAATTAGGAGGATTTAGTATTAGTATTATTTGTTTTTCAATTTTTGATGTAATTGTATAATCTCAAATGAATATCTAATAAAGTGGGGATAATATTTTGTTTTTAATGTAATATAAATATAGGTTGATTAACAATTATTTTCAAAGTAGTAACCACCACTAGTGACTTGAAATCCACGTATAATGCATCCTAAACTTGCGTAAGTAATTGTATCTTCAAGTTAAAAATTGTTTAGTTATGAAGTTTTATTCAGGTTCTAATTTTTAATATATGTACCGCATATTTATTTCTTAATTACAATAGTGTCTATTGTATTTTTCTCTGTACAAAGAATATTGTTTATTAAATAAACGTATCTTCTACTGTATTCTATTATTTAATCATCATGCGCGGAAAATAAACAAAATCACAGAATGATTAAATTTGTTTGGTACATCAAAAATAAGATTGTATAAGAAGATTTAAATTAAATCAAATTATAATATTGTCAAAAAACATGACCAATTTAGTAGCAATTTCGTTCAAGAACAACATTAATGAAACAGCCACACGCTTTTCTTTTATTTCAGTGTACAATTTTATAAAATAGACAAACTTTCTTTCGGGGGGTTTTCCTGAAAAATATTTCAATTAAATATGATTCGTTATATCTGTACAAACAGCATTCCAAGATTAAAGAAAACGTTGCAGCCGTTTTAAAGAAAATTCCAAAAATAAAACATATTCAGTATAGTCGCATTTTCGATTAACGAATACTAGCATTTACATTTATTGTTTGTTCATACTGTATAGGTGAAGAACCATACATTTTACTGAACTAGCACTTTAAAAGAAAATTTAACTTAGCTCCTCCACTGAACACGCCTCCACCGGCCACAAAAAAAAAAGTCCTATCCAAATGCTTCAAATAAGAGTGATAGTCAATTATGTCTGTAGATAGTAGATATATGAAGTTTAAAGAAAATTGTTAAAAACCGTTCAATAAAGTCTCAGTTCTAGCTGATCGATTTTTACCCAGACATTATTCTCATATGCGGTGATAGCACCTTGTTGATATGCGGAATATCAAGTTGTTTCCTGCAGTTTCCCACAAAATGTGTATTTCTGATGAAAATTCAAATGTTAAACATTTTTTTGTCTTCTATAATTATATAGTTATTAGAACAGTATAGTATTTTGAAATAGCATTTTTAGATTGAAAAACGTTTCAAATAAAATTGACAGAACTACGTTTGTGGAAATAAAATCCGATATTTGAAGAACCCCCCCCCAATAAAAAGATAAAACCATTCAATAAAATTAACGGTTCGGACCGGGATATTAAATTTGATGTTACATCAATTTTTCATTTTGCTCGCCCGCTGATGTGCGGCAAATTGCTCAGATCAAATCTTTTTCGCCCTTTCAAAAAAAAATAGTGTAATTCATACGAATAATTTATTAATACTTTTTTTTTTGGATTTCTTTCAGCAGTCTTATTTCTCTATTTGTCTGCGTATTAAGCTTGTCGCAGGCTGCAATTTTTGGAAATGAAGAGTTGGCCACAGGCGGTGGTTATTTACCTTGGAAACTTGGTAAATGCTTAGTGCCTACAGTGCAAGAAGACTTTAAAACAGATGAGGTTAATAATTTGTTCAAAACTTGTTATATTGTTTTATAGTTTTTCAACGTGAAACCTCATCAAAAAATATATTTAAAATTATAGTTTTTTCAAGGCCACTGGTATGAACAGAGTAGCTTTGGTAATTTTCTTTTCCAAGCTGATGGTATTTGCCCAACAATTGAATATAAAATCACTGCTGCCGGAGAAATATTAGAATTGGATTATCATTTTGTTCAGTCGTAAGTATGCTAAATATGTTCACAAAAATTTCAATAATTCCTTTTAATTTTATTTTAGTTTATCAGCTAATTTTTTTTCATTTATTTTTTTTTTTCAAGTCTAATGAAATATATCTCGGTAGTGGGCCATAGCTACACTCAATTTATTAAAGATGGCCAAGGCTACTTACCAGTTAGTTACAGCATTCTAGGAGGTAGTCTGACTTAATATTTTTCAAATAATATCTATTATTATTTATCACACCCACTAACAAGCAGAAATTCTAAACTTTTCAGGCCTTGTGACAATTGAAGTCCCAACTTTTATCGTTGGCACAGATTACGAAAACTGGGCGGTGGTATATTCATGTAAACAACAGCTGTTTTGGAAATCTGGTAAGAAAAAAAGGAATCCACCTTTCTATGACAAGATGCACGGTCACTGCAATCCTGGTGGCAAAATTTTTATTAGAATTAATAAAGTAATTTACAAAGACTACTTTCAAACCGATCCTCGAAAATTGTTGAATTTTTCGTTTAAATGGCTTGTTTAAGTTAACGATTTGCTAACGATTAAGTCTTTTATCTTTCGTAATTTTGTTGCTTATATTGAACTGTAAAATACAATTTCAAACAAGTTACATGTTTGAATAATATGAAAACAAACATCAGAAACGAATATTAAGAAATTTCTAAAGTGATACTTTCACACAATCTTCCCTTATTGCAATTCTCAGTGTTCCAAAATCTACTTTACGGGGAGTGTATTAATAGAAAATTATTAATATACTATTTAAGACCATTTACGAACCTTATGGCCGCATAAATTCTATCGAAATCGCGTCTAATTGATTCAGAATAAAGTATCTCAAAATAATATGTAACTTCTACAAGGTTATGTTAGAAATATAATCAATGTTTTAGTAGTGCTAAGGATGGCCCATTAGGCCGAAACGTCCAGTTTTTAATGTTGAAAAATAGGAGAAATAGTCACTAATTTATTCTTAGTATAAGACAGAAATCTTACCTCCTATTTGTCTATTACTTCTACACATCTGTTACTTAGATAAAGTATAATGTAAGTAAGTTTAATTACAAGTTTCAATTTCAACTAATCAGATTTCTGGCCGTTTCTACTTTGCGCTTAATTTTTTTTTTCTTTTTATTATTAAATATTTGTATTATTATTGCTAGCTGTGCTTGGCTGCACCCACGACTCTCCGTCATATTATATACTGTGTAGAACGGTATGTTACAATAAAATGTCACATTAGAGGGGGGCTCTAATGTCACAGCTCTATCAGGAACCCTCTAAAATTCATTTGCCGGGTAAAAATTATACACATAAACTTGATAGACTGTATCAAGTTTAAAGAAGTCATTTCAAGAAAACGTCATAAAACTGGGAAAAATCTTTTAGTGCAGACGCTTGTCATCACGAGGATTTTTCCTCAAATTCGGAAAATTAGTGATGCGTTTATTTAGCGTTAATATAATATAGATGGCAGAATCGTGTATTATATTATAAAAATTGTATTTTTGAAACAGTAGTTTAAGGTTGCAACTCTCTCATAAAAAAAACTCCAAAATTGATTCTTCCACAAAGTATAACCAGTTAAGATATTAAAGACCAGTAAAGGATAACTCGAGAACTATTTTTGGAAAATCGCGAAAAACCAAAAAAAGCATTTAGACACACTTCCAGTTGATGAATTGTGACCAAATCAACTGGTGATTTCTAAATTGAGCCCTCCTGCTTCAAGTTTGAGCTTCCTGTTTTTGTTTTCAATTGTAATGTTAAAAAGCATGCGACATTTAATTCTGGCTTCTTTTGATAAAGATGGCAATATAATCCTCACATCCGGGTGTGCTCGCAGCGCCGCTGCGACAACATGGCAACATTGAGTGATAAAAACTAGAACAACAAAATCAATATCTATTATCAATCGAAGTAATGTATTTTTGATAACAGCAAAGTATTTTTCTTTTTTCTTTCTAGAAATGTCATGGATCTTAACTCGTGCCAGAAATTCTACGGATGAACAAAAACCCATTTTGGAGACCCTCAAAAAGAACCATTTAAATTTCGATGACTACAAAAAAGCTGTCAACGTTGGATGCGGCCCTAATGAACCTCATTTGTAATTTATATCTGTACTGCAACTCAAATGAAAATTTTGTATTGATTCTGTAATTGTTTAATTTTTTTTTTGTAATTGTTTTTATAAAGTATTAATGAACGTATTCCAAAAAAAGTTATTATTTTGTAAAATATATTATTTAATCAAAATTCTGAGTTACTTTTAAATAAACAATTTTATAACCTTCTTAGCGAATTGTTCAGAAAAATTCTGATTATTAATGAAATTTTCTCTTCCTAGGAGCCTCTACGGCTCATTGTGCTCCGGGCGCCAAGCCCATAGATGTCGACGGGATTTAAATTAAAAAAAAAAAAAACAATCTAAAATACAACAAATATAATTAGAATTTAATTTATATAAATTCTATTATTAAGCAATGGATTTTACTATTTCGTCACCCAGTTCAGTATTTTTAACTTGGTTCGAACAAAATTGGCTATCTGGCCCATCTAGAAAATTGGGGCAAATAGATTGCAAGCAAGAATTATTCATCTAGATCTATCGATATTAAACAATTGATATAATTACAGATTATTACTTTCTCTTTAGGGACGAGCTAATTGTTAGCGTCCTGGATTTGCACTCAGTTGTATGGGTTCTAGTCGAGAATGTGCTCTCAGATTTTCTCGCCTTGGAAGCCATTTTTATAGCCCACATTATATGCTTTGCCTAAAGTACCGGGCTACAAATGTTCACTAATGTTGATTGAGCTCTTATTGCTTTCAGAGAAAATATTACATCATATCAGAAATGTCGGAAATAAATATTTCGAGTATCCTGATTATGAAAAAGTGGTTTCTAGATATTAGTCTCTGTGTGCCAGTATAATGTACGTCTCCGTTGGCAGCAGCCCATTACTGGGACTTGGTGTCTGCCAGTCATCTCTGTCAGTAGCAACAGATCTCACCTTCCAGCATCATTACAATATGTCCTGCCAATTGCAGTCTAATTGCAAATCCAAAGCCTAACCTCCAAATTGATTCTCCTCCAATTCTGATCTTCCTTAGCAGGACCGAAGATCCTTCTTAGTTCTCCTTTCAAATGTTATCAATGTCTCAGATCCATATGTGAGCACAATAATAGACTAACAGATTTTATAGATATGGTCAGCATAACATAAAATAGAAAGTTAAAATTTGATATTTCGTTTAAGTTATCCAAGTGGACCACGTCATTAAGGTTTTAGTTAAAAATCTGTCAACTAGAAGTACTACTTTACTGATTTAATTTTCAAGTTTTAGGAGGAATTGTTGAGACGCTAGACTTTCCGTATTTCCTTACTAGTATCTATATAACTATGTGCAACTGCCCATAGCAATAAGGACGGAATTAGCTCAGTGGACTTGGACATGATGCATCTAGGACAACACTGTAGATATCTTTCTGAGACCGGCAAAGCTTGGGTAGGATCTTTAAACGATTTTCTTTAAACTTGCTGCACATAGATGGAAACGTATCACTTTTATTTGAAACATTTTTCTGAAAATTGATTTTAGACGGGTACTGGAGGTCTGTCAGTTAGTTTAAATTTAATGTTTGCACAAGTTTCCTGAGTTTTGAAATTGAGCGTTCCACATATAGCCGCCCAGGTATACAAGTAAAATCCCTATCACCATTTTTATGACCAGCCCAACTAAACTCTGCAACGTTGCAATTTTAAAGAAAGTTTATTTATTAAATTGTATTAATTAGAGTAAAAGAAAGTCATGTGAGTGTTTCACACCAGTTTTTTTTTCGTTTTTCGAAGGTTGATTGATTGATAAAGGGAAGGCAAGCCTCGTTCCATCGCGACCTACACTAAGAGGTCTATTGTGGGTCCCCTATGGTTACAGCACATCCTTCAGCTTCGCCCTTTTAATCAGGCCTAGCAAAGCTGAAAGCGGCTCCATCATGAAGCTCATGGCTTCGGGATTGCTTATTCCCAGTTGAAGAAACCTTTCCTCATCAGGCCAGCACACTGACAGAGGATGTGTGCAGAATCGGCATAGCGCGTTGTGCAATAGTAGTTGGTGCATGTGCCTATTCAGCCTGCAGTGCCCGTGAATAGGCCCACTGTATCCATTCGGCTTTGGTTCAGTGGGGCCCTAGTGAATATAGGCAAATGTCTCTTAATAAAGCGTTTATCCTACCTCGGCCCTGGTGTTCTTCCCACGTTCTTCTATCCAACCTTTGATAGAAGTTTGAATCAGGCTGTTGGACAACCTGCAGAAGGCTTCGAGATCTGTGAAGGTATCCTTCGAGCCATCCCTCGCTAGGGCATCCACCTTCTCATTGCCCAGAAACCCCCATGTCCGGCAACCAGGCGAATGTCAGCTTATTCCGAGCACCCATCTCGGTTAGAGCAGTTGAGACTATTTGGTGTGAGGAAAGTGCTTTCAAAGCTACTCGGAATATATGGCCATTCTCCTTCTCTCCCCTCCTTGCCGTAGAACCTCCTTAACACAAAGTTGTAACCCAACGATTTTCATTAAACAT
Organism: Triatoma infestans; assembly: GCA_011037195.1. Taxonomy (NCBI): domain Eukaryota; kingdom Metazoa; phylum Arthropoda; class Insecta; order Hemiptera; family Reduviidae; genus Triatoma; species Triatoma infestans. The sequence goes on along the minus strand of JAAEAF010000158.1, from coordinate 373,742 downwards.
CGCAAGCAAATGGTGATCACTTTTATTAGAATTATTTTTCAGAAAAATATAAATTAATGGGGTTCTGTGACCTTAGATTCTCTAGACTTTGGATTTCAAGTATTGTTGAGATGATTGATCGAGTCACCAACAAATGTGGTGCTACACCAAACGTGGGCATTCCTTTTTTATTATTATTAACCAAACTTATGTTCACAGCTATAGGATAGATAGATATTTATAAATAAATAATAAATATCACATAACTAAGGACTCAAACAAGGAATTGTTTTCCCACTATCCACTTCTTCAGGGATCTTGGCGTCTCTGCGGGCATACCCAGTCTAACAACACTTAACTGGATATACATATAAAGCCTGTCGAAGTAGTTGATGTTTACAACTATTTGGGTTTAACAATACTCTCATACAAACTCAGTTCCACACACTCACATTCTGACACTATTCATCTATAGCTATCTACATTCTATACATAAACATTCACACCACCAGAGAGCCACATTTTACCACACTACTTTTTAGGAAGAAAAAAATATTATTTTGCCTTTTTTCACGATGAACTCTAATATGTGTACTGTACATTCTGCTTGGAATTAGATTTCAAACACACAAAACTAATGCATGGTGCTAATGATAACAAAAATATAATGCTTGTTTGTAGTATTACAAATTTATTATTCAGTTAAGGTCGCTGATTTAAAAATAATACATTTTATTCTATATGTCTGCCTGATAGCTCACTATATAAGTTATTGATTTCAATTGTTACATGGTTTCAGTAATTATGAAAAATGGATAGGTAATCGAATTATTTGATTTTATACAAAATATGATTGTTGAATATTAAGTCCAAAAATATGATTGTTTAAGTTTTTAAGTCCAATAAACAGAACAAAGTTGATTGCACAGAGCACTTGATTTTAGTTTAGCGAAATTTATTTTCTTTCAAATATTTTTTCAACTACAGAAATCAACATTAATTAAAGTAATTACTATTTTTTTAGCTAGGCTTTACATCTAACCACGGATCACTCGTGGAGGAAGCTGATAGCAAATATACTTTAGGATATATTTCTAATACACGAATTAAAATCCAAGGCAAAGAGTGGATATCGAACCCAGTACCACAATACATCTCAGCTTTGCGGTCCACGCCTCTGACCAGTCAGCTATCGTGGCTCCCTAATAAAGAAATATCATTATTATTCACTCAAGCCCCGTAGAGAGAAGTGAACTAGCCATTTCTTCGTAGCTGTAGGCGTCCCACCGGATATCTCAGCCTAACAACACTAACGCTGATACTTCCAATATTCACACTGCTGACGACTTTAGTGGATACAAAAACTAACACCCATGCGGGAGGGGCCAATTCATCTTTCAGATCGCCCTATATTTGACTTTATAACACTATCCCCAGATAATTAACTCATATCACTTTGATTTGAAATATCTTTCCAGGAAAATCGATTGTTGGAATTGGAAGGTTCTGAGGGAACTGCAACGTAATGATTTCCTCTAAAATGCCACATCAGTACAATATTGAAGTAAACTTTGTAGAAAATCTGTTTACTAGAAGTGAGACTTACAGAATATGTTCCTGAGTTTTTTTTCTCGCATACGACTGAAACGATTTTTTTTAATATTGGAATGTTAACCATACAGATATAACCTATCATTTTTATTTAAAAAAAACATTTTTCCACCAAAATTGAATCTGTGATATTAATTTTCATATATTATTTGGTTTGAACTATACTGTTTTCTGGACTACAATGAAATGGACATTCAAGTGCCATTGTACAAAGCAATATGTACCCCCATTCTATTTATGTTTTATTTATTTATTATTACAACTGTTATAATCAAGGGTATACAGTGGCAGTTGCCCAGGTTTACAAATAAATTGTCACTCTTGGTATAGTAGAAAATTGACAAATTAACTATAAAAGCCAAATCAGAATTATGCGCTAGTTTGAAAAGGTAAGTAAATACATGCTAATTCTTAACTATGAAATTAAAAACATAGCAAAACATATACTGGAAACAAAAGTAAAGACTACGAATACGAAAATAAATCACTCTTTACTACAATCATTGGATATATTTGCACATACTGTAAAACAAATATTATTTTCATGCATTTATTTGCAATCACTAAACTTAATTATATTCTAATTTGTAAATTTTTTTTTTGCTTATTTTATTTTATATTATAATTAGTTGTTTAAATTTAGACTTTTTTTCTATGTTTACTATATGTTTTTTTAATGGAGGGGGAATGCCTCCGCAAGAGTGTGGGACTCGCACCCACTAAAAATCCCCTTTTCCCACGAAGGCATGCGCCAACCCTGGAACTACTAAAGGTGGCTACAGACTATGCGTGTATTCGCGATTCGTGATGCGTGATTCGCGGACAGTTCACGAATAGTGTGTAGGGACTTGTTCGTTAAAAATCGATTCGTAAACAACATGATGCGTGTGTGCACAGTGATTCGCTCTAAAGAGCGGTAAATTGACGAATATCAAAGGCCGCGCATCAGCACGAACCACTGATTCGCCAAAGTTCGGGCTGTGTTCGTAGTTAATTCGTCAATTCGTTGTGCGCGCTAGTTCGGTTCAAGGAGGTTATGTTTATATTTTATTCCGCGTTCTTATTTTTTTTGTTTATTATTTTAAGGATAATTTTATTATAAATATTTTATATATTAATTTTATTATTATAAGGATAGTTTATTATTTTAAAAACAATGGCCGAAGAAGACAACAGGCAAGAATATGAACTAATTTGAAACTGCGACGAACATGGATAAATCACGCATCACGCATCGAATCTTGAACAAACGCATAGTCTGTATGCTCTGTTTACGAATTACTACGCACTGCAACGAACTGGACGAATCACGCATCGCGCATCACGAATCGCGAACACATGCATAGTCTGTAGCCTGCCTTAGGTACTACTTCTCTGGGTGTGCCCCCAAACGGGCCTATTCCAGACTAGATGGACCCCGTCCTCGGGAGGTCGAGGTGCCAGTTCACTATATATTTGTTTGTATATTATTATGTATTTCTTAACCCTGTATAGTGTGGACAGCTCAGTGTTGACAGTGGGAGGAGGGGATAGGAAGGCGATAGGGGAGTGGTAGGAAGCGTTCTAAACTCTCTTCCTGCATAGTGTTACACATTGCGCATATGTCTTCGTATCCATACATAACTGTTGTTTTTTATGATATACATTTATTCTTTTTTCATTACACATTCTCATTTGTCTAATTATTGTTAAGGTAAATCATTCAAAAATAAATAATTGCTGGTAGCGTTCAAGTCAGAATTAATGTTTTGAAATAATACATTGGTAAGTGGAAGATTGAACCTTCCTGCACTAATTTCCAAGCGTTCTGATGTGTCCACGTATACCTATGTCGTCATACAGCTTAGCCATCAGGGAACTCAAGTGTGTATAAAGACAAACACTAAAGCCAAATCACAAAACATATTTTATTACATGCTTATTATTATTATTATTAATAGTCTTTATTATAAATAATATACAAAACAAATAGTGAAAAAAGAAATAATTGAACTTCCAAAGACGCAAACCATGTTCACAGACTGTCGGTGGAGTCGAAAATTTATACATCAATTAACTAAATATCATCACTGTACCATCAATTAAATCAAAGAATTATTACCATTAATAATTTTGAACATGAATATATGCTGCTTTAATACAATTAACAATGGAGACCCAGTGACTACCATTCTAATAGGCCAGTGCTTCCTCTGCAGAGAGCTGCAGCTGGCCAAGATATCTTTGTCTAATTCCAGAGAGCCTCTTACAATTCCCTACGAAGTGATATATTGTCAGTTACAACATCATTACATAGTTGACAGGGTTCATATTCAGCTTTTTGATTCGGAGCAAAGCTCCCTAACTTCAATACATCCCCACGAGTCTTCATTAGGCCAATGCGTGTGTTCCAAAGGCAGATTGCACCTTAAGTAATGATTATTCCCAAGATCAAGTAATTTTTATTAATAATTTATTGTTACCGGTGTTTTACCTTTCAAAATGGAGTTAGCTCTATACACTTAAATATAAATTATAATAGAAAATATATTTAGTTTACAAACTTACTAAATTTGATCTTAAAATAAAAATTGTATCATTCTCTACGTACGAGTATGTATGTAGAGTATGTATGGTTATGGAAAATTAATTCCAAAAGCAATTTTAAGAAATAATTCTGTAATAAATAAAATAATAATTATAATAATAATAGTAATAGTAAAAATCTGGTGTGAAACACTCAGAGAAATGTTTCAAACAAAAATTGTAGCTCTTAGTACATGTCAGTGATATTCCGAGTTCAAGAAAATCGTTGGAGTCATTTTCGAGAAAAACCGCAAAAAAAGTGAAAAAGCAATGCAATGTGGTCGGTCACACGATAGTATCAAATAATATAAGTTATCAGAGATATTTTCCGTGATAGCCTGCTTCTTTTTGTGGTCATCGACCGGTTTCGGGCGTTCGCCTATCATCAGGATGCTTTTAGTCAAATAGTGTGATAACATAGACTTGCACAGAGCAAAATTAGTTGATACACTGGTTTTAAAAATGTTTTTGTTAGGACCTAACTAAGTTAAGAGAAGTGTTGGTACCTGAGTGGGAAAACACATTTTTCGGTCTTTAAAGGGACATATTGTTCATTAAAAATGGAACATCCAACAGGTGGGGATGTGAAACTAAAACTTCGGTTTTTGAAGGAAATTTACTTAATAATTAATTACACATAGTATCTTACTATTTTGTTTATTTATTTATAAAGAGCGAAATATAACTGTGTCAGCCGTGGCTACTGTGAAATAGTTGCTGACTGACAAGAAATGATAAAATACGAGCTGAATGAAGATAGTATAGATAAATAAATATGTTGTTGAACAATGAACATTTTTAAAACCAGTGTATCAACTAAATTTGCTCTGTGCAAGTCTATGTTATCACACTATTTGACAAAAAACATCCGATGTGATGATGAGCGAACACCCGAAACCGGTCGGTCGTGACAACAAATAGAAGCAGGCTACCACAGAAAATATCTCTGATGCTTTCCAGCTCTGAGGCTCCAACAACAACAACTAATATAATTTACATTTAACAATTCCAAAGACTGTTTATACAACACAGATCTTAATGACTGTCCTGGGTGCCCCCACCTCTGTGTGTGCAGATATTCTTTTCTTTAGGAGATCTCGAGGAGCGGTCAATAAAATGTACACTTTTTTTAAAACTTTTCCAACGTTTCGACAAATTTATTGTCTTCTTCAGGGATAAAATTTAAAAAAATGTTAATCGCTGTTAGATATATTTTCCATAAAACAAACTAAACACAAAATATGTAATAAACAGAGAGAGTTGCTAACTATATGAGCTACATCATCATTTTCTGTGTATATTGTAATCCATAGAGTTTTTCTTTATTTCCTTGTATTCGCTACTTTATTACGATAAAAATAATAACACGTTTCCCTATTCTGACGCCTTATATTATGCTAAATATTCATATCATATTAATACAAAAATAAAACGTAATCTATTCACAGCGGAATGTCAAGATGAAGTTGATTCATTGTTGACATCAGAGTAAGATTAATTAGGATTTACAGTACTTATTTTTTATTATTAATTATTTTTCCTGCAATTGAACTATCTCAAAATAAAAAGTTTTAAGATTTAATTAAAGAGTGGGGATAATATAGTGTTTTATTGAATATATAAATGGGCTGGATAGAAACATTATTATCAAAGTAGATAGTGACTTGAAGATAAGAATCGCAGGATGAGTTCGAAACTTGTGTAAGTATTTGCCTTTTTCTTTTTTTTTTTTAAATTCAAAATCTCTTATTGCTATAAGTGAGAAAGTTATGAGATTGTGTCAAATTTTAGAAATTGAGTTTTTCACCGAAATTTATGTTTTGAGGTTCCCTGAATACGAAAAAGTGGTTTTTGGAAATTAGCTTGTTTGAATGAGGTCAGTATAATTTAAAAAAAACAAAAACAAATCCACAAAACTGAAAATATTTCGTTTAGATCCTACCGGGAAACACAACATTATGTTTTGGTCAAAATCAGTCCAAACCGGAACTACCAATTTACTCAATGGATTTTTCAGTTTTTTGGGGAGATTTTAACTTGTTATTATACTTTAATTTATAATTCCATTCCTATATAAAAAAAACCTGTTAAACGTATTCCTAGAATTCTAATTTAAAGAAACTCAATTAACAGAAAATTAAACTTTACTAACTTGGTTTTCCTGTATTTTCTCGAAACAGATTTGTTTTAAATCATTAGAGACATTTTCCGTGATAGCCTGCTTCTTTTTGAGGTCATGACCGGTTTCGGGCGTTCGCCCATCTTCAGGATGCGTTTGTCACACAGTGTGATAACAGACTTGCACAGTGCAAATTCACTTTACATACTCATTCGTTTTAAACTTTAAATTTTAATTGTATTTATTTGAAAATATTAGTTTTATTTTTAAAAAAGTTTTATAGAAAAATTGTATACAAGTTTTTTTGAGGGGGTTCTGTGAAGTTGGGCTTACCCGAATTAACAAGGTTTTGTTTAACGTTGAAATGTTCGTTGTTTGTAATTGTTAATTACTTTAGTGTTTGTATTTTGACACACTTGAGTTCGCTGATGGTTAAGCTGAATGACGACAGTATTGTTAGGGGTGATAGAAGGTTGTCAGACATTTTTTCTAAGAATTAACTAATAATCTTTGATTCTAAGTTTGATAATGACATTTGTAAATTACAATCGTTATAAAAGAAAATCGTATGAGTATTAGATTTTATTTTACATTAGATTTTATTACGTATCTTCATTTATTACTTGAATTACACAAAATATAACTCAGAAATATAATCTGATGGGTGATACTCACACGGCAGTTCTCTTAATTAACTTCACTTTATTAAATTTCACGGTTCTCTCGATTTTGTTTTTTAAACGGAATTTTTACTATAATTTTAGTTCCTTTAACTGCTACCAGATTAGCAGCTGATTTCTTTCCTATAATAATCGGAAGTTTTCTTAAATTCCACAAAGATTATTGGAAAAAAATAGCATCTCCTCACTCTACCTAGTTTCTACTCACCAAATTAAGATAAACAATTTTGAGGAACTTCAACGTGACTTTAATACTTTCATCCGTGGCGGTTATTACAAATGCACTACTGCACCCCAAAAAAAAAACAAAATTGAATTTTGTTTGTATTCTAAATTATAACAATTCGTATAACATTACATAAATTTAAGAAACTTATTTAAAAGCTACAGATTATGTATCGCACCAATTGTAAAGTTAAAAAAATGTAATTATTTGATTAACACTTTAGATTACAAAAAAAAAATGGCACTGCTATCTAATGCAGGGTCTGAATGATCACGTTCGGATAGTTACGGCTAGAATCGTCGGTTTGTTAGCACTTATCAGTGCACGAAATAAATTATGCCCCACAGCCAGCGCTCTTAATAAGACATACAAACTTAATGAAAGGTTATTGAAGAACTGATTTCATTTTCAAACAATATTTTTGATAGAGAATATTTTTAAATACACGCATACGTATACCTAGTAATACATCGGTTACTGTTAAATGGGAACTAAATGCATTTTTGTTTTGTACATGCAGAACCAAACTTAAATTTTTACCTCAAAATTCATTCTTTACCAAACAAAAAAATTCTGGCGTGAACACTCAATCGTCTGACAGCTCTACATTACAGGGAAATCGTAGTCATTTTCGAGAGAAATCCAAACAACTCAAAAACCTATTCTGTAAAATTTCACTTCCGGTTAACCGATTTAAATAAAATTTGGAATTCTATCAATGCTTCTAATATGTATTAATATTATGTACGCAGTAAAACCGTATATTATACTGATGCGGTACTTTAGAGGAAAAATAACGCTACTGTTTCCCCAAAACCTCCCAAAAATCAGTTTTCCCAAAAAAATGTTTCAAATAAAAGTGATAGGAATTTATATGGGTAAATAGTATCCGAAGTGTAAAGAAAATCTTTGAAGCCAAGTTCGAGAAAATCAAGAAAAAGTGAAAAAAAAAAACAGTGAAGTCCCTCATCCGTTTGATGGATTTTTCCGGAATCTTCGTGTGTTGCGATCTTCGTGCCTAAGCGGAATACCAAATTTGAGCTTCCTGCGACTTTTCGTTTTTGAGATATTCTGTTGAAACACACACACACACACACACACACAAAGACGTTTTGCTAAAAACATTTTTCGTATTCAGGGGTTCCCAAGACATGTTATTCCGGTGAAATCTGCAACTAAAACAATTACAAAACCGGCATATTTTCTTTAAACTTGGAATTTTTATACACTTCAGTTGAGTTATGGTGGTGATACATGCTTGTTTAGCATCCATCAAGTAATTCTTGAATGTGATTACATTTTACTCTTAGACACAGCGCTCTTAGATCAAACTTTAATTGCATTTGAAATCCTAACGTCGCATATTTCCCCACAAAGTCCTGAAATAATTACTTTCTCTAACTGCTGAGTGTATGTGAACAGCAAAGCTCAAAAATAGCCTTATACGCCCAGATTACCTAGCCTCTGAAATGGGTGGTAACTTTGTCTCTTCCACAAAATTGCCTATTATAACTCATACTACAAATTTATTAAGACGATTTTTTGTATTTCTTTCAGCAGTCTTATTTCCCTATTTGTTTGCGTATTAAGCTTGTCCCAAGCTTCAATTTTTGATAACAAAAAATTCGGTTCCGGCCCATATCTACCTTGGAAAGTTGGTAGATGTTTAGTGCCATCAGTACAAGAACAGTTTCAAACAGCTAAGGTTAATAATTTATTAACTATCATAATTATGAGTTTATATTTTTCTTGATGAATCTAAAATATTTAAAATTGCAGTTTTTCACAGGCCACTGGTATGAACTAGCTAGCTTTGGTAATTATCTCTTCCTTTTTAAAGGGATATGTCCAACTTTTGAATTTAATGTCACTGACAGCGGGGAAATAGAAGTATTGCACTATCTCTATGAAAAAGTGTAAGTATAAAATGAGTTTAAGCAACTGAATAATTTAGTTTATTTTTATTTAATTGATAATTAACTTTTTCTTTTTTGTAAGACTATGGAAATACGACTCAGTACAAGGAAACAGTTACACTTACTTTATTAAAAATAACCAAGGATATTTGCCAATCACTTACCCAGTTCTAGGAGGTATATTTTAGCTTCTTAGTTTTCAGTAAATTCTACATTATTGATCTCAAACCCTAACAGAAGTTTAAATATTTTCAGGCCCGGCAACCATTGACGTCCCCACTTTCATTGTGGGCACAGATTATGAAAACTGGGCGGTAGTGTATTCATGTGAACAAAAACTGGCATTGAAAGCAGGTAAGAAGGATAAAATAAATCTTTATATGAGAAACAGTTGAGTTTCCGGGTTGAGACCGCGTCAGCGCTTTTCTAAAAACCGGCGTTTCGCCCATTTTGCTTCAGGGTCGTTGCGCCTTGAAAGCCAATAAGGCAACGAACCTTGGTAGAGAAGTTGAGTGGCGCCTTCCTCCGCCATATTGACTTTGGTCAACTAAATAACTAAAATGCTCAAGTGTTTTTCATAAAAATGGCCGCGGAAACCTAAAAGATCAATCTCTCTACAACAAAATGGCAACACTGAGTGATTATAACAAAACATTAATTTATATAATCAAAGGAGTTAATTTATTATTGATTTTAGCATAGCATTTGTCAAATAATTTTTTCAAATTTTTTTTTTTTTCTAGAAATGTCTTGGATCTTAACTCGGACCAGGAACTCGACTATTCAAAAACAAATTTTAGAAACGCTCGAAAAGAATCATTTGAACTATAATGACTACACACCAGCCGTCAATGATAATTGTCCCCGTGGTGAACCTCATCTATAATTTAAGTTGCTCCTCAGATTAAAATTTTTGTATCAAACTTGTAATTGTGCAATTGTTGTACTCATATTTTTTGTTTTATAAAACTGCTTTTAACAAAGTAGTTAATTGATGAAACATTTACCCAAATAAAAAGTTATTTCATAAAATGTATTACTTAATTCAAAGTCTGAATTACTAATGGAATCGAAATAAATCAAATTTAATTAATTTTCAATATTTTCTGAGAGGGTTCGTGCACTGCGACCATCTAGTGACCTTACTGTTACCCCTTTGTGAGACTTCCTCCCCATCCAAATTAGGTTCCCTGAGGAATCTTAGAATCATGGAGGGTGCTGGGGAGGGTATTTCGCACTCCTAGTTTTCAATATACAAATCCTATTTAGTATTTAGCAATCGATTTTTTACATTTCACAATCTAATTGATTTCTGTTAACGTCGTAGAACAGTTTCAATGCTAGCGACCACGCTGAAAGAATGATCAATGTCGCTAGCAATGAAAAGCTCTGTGCAGAGAAAGAAACGCACTGGACTGTGACAACAAAAACAAAAATGTTTATAGAGCTAATAGGATAGGATATTTTAATAGGCGGTTATACAAATATTTATTTGTATTGTATTATGTACAATTAGATTAGATTACGTACATAAATAATATTTTCTCACTAAAAGAAAATGAATATAAATAGATACCTTTTACATAAATAAATTAGTTATACAGAATTTACATAAATAAATATAGTAAATATTAAAGATAAATTTAACGAATAACAGAACAAACATTTCTTTGAAATAGATATATTGAAATATAGCCCCTATCGATTTTTTTTATTTGTTTAATAATACACTAAATGATAATTTTAGATACAATCAATAATTAATAAACATGAATAAACACATTAAAATCAAATATTACAAATGAGGTTCTTGAAGACCACATCCAGTATTGACTTCAGGTTTGAATGCATTATAATCCAAACCATTCCTTTTTATTGCATCTCTTATAATATTATCATTAACTCTAGTACCGTTCCTAGAGCGTGACATCACCCACGCAGCTTCTGTAATCAAAAATCAAAGAATTACATATGTGATAATTTACCATGGAAATGTTTTTTTGATAATTTAAATTGTCATATTATTTCACCTGTTTTCATGACGAACATAAATGGTCGGCAGTAATAAACTATGGCCCAATCATCATAGTCTGTATCAATTATATACATAGGAAATGCTGTTTGCAAAAGACCTATAACAGAATCATTCCTTATTGGCAGAGTTACAAACGTACTGTTCGGATATAGCTGCTGATATAAATCTGGGTTTACTATCAAAGTCAATTGACCTAATTGGTGCATAGAGTATTTTACCAGACTATTTTCATTATATACACTTTTTACTTTGATGCAAGAAAAAAGTTAGGAATCCCAGAATTGTTAAAAAATGCATCATTTTGCTACTATTATATAATATTATATTATTCGCTATTAATATTCATAACATACCTTGTGCTATGTAGTATGTAAACTTGAAGTAACCCAAATCATTCTGTGTGAACTGTAAAAAGCTCCTTCCTGGTTTAGTCAGATATGTCTGAAACCTGAGTTGGTCAATTAAATACAAGTTATAATTATCAAAGCCGCCACTAGAATGCTTGCTCCCTAGAACTATTAGTTTAACATGTTTTTTTTTTTTTAGTGGCTAACTACTTCATCAGGTAACTTGGCATTCCCACCTAACTTAAATTGACGCTACCTAACACTCAAACAACACGCATACTCCGGACAGAGTTAGTAGATATGTGCAGATGTTAGTTGGTTTTTGCGCACCCCTACAGGCTAATTCTAGTCCACCACACACACACACACACACACATACTCACTCTGCCACTCAATCCTCTCCGATTTCTCGACTATTACGTGGAGAGATATAGATTGAGGATAACCTACTGTCACACATGAACAACTAGATTTTGCATTTTCCAACAAGAACCATTCTAATCCATGACAATACGTTATCATAGTATCACTATCACTTTTACTGTCAATCTTCGGGTCTGAGAAAAAGTTTTGTTCTGCGATATTGCTGCACATTATGAGAGCATGGGTGGTTGTAATGACAATTCCTTCGATATGTCTGTCCCATAGCAGTTTACTATCAAGAGTCACTCCTAGGTTTTTTGATCTCCGCCACTAATTTCCAATCCGGTTAGCCGGGTGTTTTCCAGAGGAGGAATTTTCTCATCAAAGATATTTTCCGTGATAGCCTGCTTCTTTTTTGTGGTCATCGACCGATTTCGGGCGTTCGCCCATCATCAGGATGCTTTTTGTCAAATGAGTGTATCAACTAAATTTGCTCTGTGCAAATCTATGCTATCACACCGTTTGACAAAAAGCATCGTGATCACGGGCGAACAACCGAAACCGGTCGATGACCACAAAATAGGCAGGCTATCACGGAAAATATCTCTGATGCTTTAAGCTCTGCGGAACCAACCACAACAACTAGGAATTGTTCTTCTTCTAGTAAAGAGTACTTTAGATTAATATTCAACTCCACGGATAGACTCCAGTTTCTAGTAGTCACTAACCCTCGTTGTCTCAAATCCCTAAGGATTCCTTCTAACTTGCCTCTAGCAATTTCAACTTTGACATGGTATACCGAGATATGTCAGATTGAAAGATGCTTTTCCGCCAGCAAGGCACACATCAAGTATGATAATACCCCTTTTTGGAAAGATCCTGTAGTTGCATTGATTGTCTGTTGTCTCGCCAAGGTATCCTCAGTTCTTGTGGACAGTATTGCACTCATCTAACAGGCCATTGTACATCATAAAACCACGTAATTCTTAGATTTCAACAAACACAACACTTCCACACCTGTTTTTTCTTTTCAGAGATTTCATATGACATAAAAATCGAGTCGTTACAGGGAAGTATAAAAGTCTCCGGATTTTTTTTTTTTTTTTTGAAAATTAACAAACTTACATTTGATTATATACGTAATCCAGTGACATTATTTCACCTTCATCGGTGATCTGATATTGAACCGTTGGACATATACCAACAATATCTTGAAATAGACTACCATCACCTAACTGCTTGTACCAGTGATCGGCAAAGAACTAAACAAAAAGAAATTGGCACATATTAACAATTAGCTAAATATGTAACTGAATGATCGATTTATTTATTTATTTTGTAAAACTGAGTTTGCAATCTGGCTTTTGAAGAGTTAAGATAGAACTAAAACACAACAGGGATACAATCGCAACGCAGAATTTTAAATAAAAATGTGATGTGAAACATTGACACCACTTTCTCTTACTGAACTCTCAACTGCAACACATTTTTTCCATTGAAATTTCAACAATATATTTTAGGGTACTTAATATTACATGTTGGAGAAATTGTACAATAAACTGAAATGACACTTTAGAGGAGAGCTTGGTCACCGCTCGCTCAGAACCCAGTTAAATGATATTTCTCGCTCAGAACCCACTTAATGAAAAATATTTAAATAAAAGTGTTAGAGCTACATAAGTTTAGTATACTATTTTTAATAAAATCATGGGAGCCATTTTTCGAGTAAATCGCGAAAAACTGGAAGAAAATTCACTTAAGTGGTAACTACTATCTAATTTACCATTTTGATTAAAACTTCTTGCCAGATGTGAAGGCAGTAGCTTACATATTTGGAATATCAAATTTGAAAACTCAACTTTCTCTTAAACTTTAAAAAAAACAAAAAACGAATCATTAAACGATAGAACTTCTATTATAGAAAGTGAATCGTTTTTACAATGATGGATGGTTTTATAAGGCGCGTCAACATCTATAGTCATTGGCGCCTGGAGCCTCCTCAAAGCATTGCCGGCCTCTGAACAGTGTTTTCTCGTTGCAGCAACTCTACTGTCCATCTCCGGACAGTGTTCTGTTAGAGGGCTCCTAGGAAGAAAAATATCTAAGGGCAGCACTGCTGGACTCGAACCGAGGACCTTCGCGTTGTCTGACCAGTGTGCTACCACTGAGCTAATCCCTTCCCCATTGATTTATTATTATTACTGCAAATATTACATCAAACTGTTTCAGGGACTTCTTATATGGCGATCCTTCTCAGACACACTAAAACTAAAATACTAACTTTTTTTAAAAGTAAAACATCAAAATAAAATGTTTTATATTTATCCTTATCTATATTTCAATCTGAAATAAGCAATATCTTAATAGAAATGTTTTCATGTTACAAGCGACATGCAAACAGAAATTCAGTGATTTAGTATAAGTTGGAAATAGTACCATCTTCAAATTTTACAGATTTAATTAGTGTTTAACGCACAACTCTTAGCTAAGTGGTTAGCGTATTGGATTCCCACGCGGAGGACCCGGGTTTGAGTCCAGCTGTGCAATCCTTAGATTTTTTCTTCCTAGGAGCCTCTACAACTCATTGTCCGGTAATGGACAGTGTTGTCTGTAACGAGAGAACACAATCCGGAGGCTGGCAGTGCACTGAGAATGCTCCAGGCACCAAACATCAAAGATGTAGACGCGGTTTAAATTAAAAAAAAAAAAAATCATACTCGTACAAAAACACAATAGTTTAAAAGCACGTTGATAAAATTAGATTATAAAGATATACATATTTTTTTACCCTTGTTGGTTCGAAATTTTCCTTTACATTTGGTACCAAACATAAGCCAAATTTCAGAGGCGAACTTTGTGTTTCAACAGAAGAAATCTCCAAAATAATGGCTGATAAGAAGCAAATCCTATAAAATAGGATAACGACTGAAAATTGTTCATTAAAAACTAAACATTTACTTTTACATATTTCTAGGATTAATTTAATAATTATTTCCGTACTTACAGGTGAAAATACATACTCATTTAGAACGAAATTACAGCGCAAATCTAATATAGATTTATAACGTTAATGTAGCACTTCTCTTATGGTAACAATTATTTCATTTAATATTTAGGACAGAAATTAAATAGCACCGAGTTGGTATTTACATATAATGTACAATGGAATGATGATGTCTGATACACATCTCTTAATCTTGACATAATTTACATTTATGTAAACAAAAACAGAGGAAATAATTCAAAGAAAAACGATGTGTACTTTTTATTTTTATTTATTTGCATAATTAGATAAGAAATAGCAACAACAATGAGATTAACGAAAGTCACCTTAAAAAAATATTGCTCTTTATTTAAGTACATTAACAAGATTTGTGACCTACCTCACGCAAGATAATTGTGCAAACAAAATTAGCTAATCAAATTAAATTAACTTCTGCAATGTTTCCAATTTTCGAAATTGTGTTTTCACCAGAAATAGGTGCATGTTTTGATGTCTCCTGTATGCTATAAAAAGGTTTTTAGCAAATGGTTCGTGTTGTTTTGTGAACAAAATATTTTACTTATTCTCTTCCTCTTTTAACTTTCAGTGTAGAGGATTTGCAAGAGTTGCCAGCCATCTCTGTTTCTGGCCATTGATTTGATTTTGTTAACTGCCATGCCAGTTTTGTCTCTGACGCAATTTCCGTTATATTGTCTCACCATGTGATTCTTCTTCTTCTTCTTGGTCTTTTATCAGAGGGTTCCTTGTTTTCATGCATCCTTATTAAAGTCCAAAACTATTAGTTGAGTTTGCATAAATTCGCTCAATTGCTTCACATCTCTACCAGATTGGTTATAATGGTAGTGTTCCTTACGCGGCCCCTTCTTGTCTTGTCCATTACACATCTATAAAAGATTATCTGATTCCAGAGGAGGTTGAAAATAGCTATCTCAACGAACTATTGGGCATGAAAAACGATTTAAAGATATTTTGAACTTGGACGTTAATAAATCCCTTTACTGCAAATTTTACTGAGATTGATATAATTTACCAAATAGTCCTATGGTATCGATAGTCCTATGGTATCGATAGTCCTATGGAAGAGCGCAAATATAATTTTGATACTGTGGACCAAACATTCTGGCAAAATAAAATGCCCAAATACAAGAAAAATTATATTTAATTATTTATACTTTTCCTTATCTCTTAACCAGTAGAATCAGCCTCTATGGTTGTTAATCATATTTTCAAAATAAGGAAATACAGTATGAATATCTCTGAAAGAGAAGGCATTATTTTTTTGTCCCTTGCAAACATCGAACCAGAATCAAATTTTAGTTTTACAATTAAAAACATAAATTTAAGTAAACATATTTTTACAAATTCTCCCCTCTAAGAGTTGCTACGCACTTGCGCTAAATTTTGTTTTTTTTTTTTTTTTGTTTTTTTTTGTTGTTTTTTTGGTGTTTTTTTTTTTTAATTTAAGGCGCGCCAAGATTTTGGTATTGGCGCCCGGAACCTTCTCAGTGCACTCCCGGCCTCCGGACAGTGTTCTCTCGTTACAGACTGAGCTGTTGAGGCTCCTAGGAAGAAAAAATCTAAGGGTGAGTTAATGATCTATTGGTGGTGGTTAAGAAAATTTTACCAACACAGTTATAAGAATGGCGATTAATTTTTCGCTAAAGGTTGACCACTAGTTTATATTATATAAGATTTTAATTTATAAACCAATTATTCAATCAAGATGGTTTTGGCAAGATGGAAAATAGCAAGACTGTGTTTATATATAAAATTTTGTTTATATGTAAATCATTAAAACAAAAAAAAAATACATATTCTTGTAATTTCTTTGTTGCGTTTGTTGATATTCTACTAAAAACAAAAATTGATATTGCTCAGTTTTTTAGTAAGGGATGAATATCCGGTTCGGCGTTAATAACATTATATTAGTAGCCATTTCTTCTCAAAAGGAACAAAGGATAGTCTGTTACCCGAGGTTATACTTTTTTATCCGTGAGATTATAAAGATTAGTTAAAAAAAAAGAAGATTTTTTTAACTGTAGATTATTAGATAATTGTTTTCAATAAATTATAAGGTGCTTGATGTCTGCAAGGTAAGTACTGTGTGGTAATCTTGTGTAAATAAGATAACTTATCAGAAGATATTGTATGATTTTTTTTTATTTTATCCTCGATATTTTCGACAATATCCATTTTTCAATGTATAGAATTTTAAGTTTCCAATATTTTTGATGGAATGTAAGTACTTTTAATCGTAAATAAGATTAATAACATATGATTTTCTAATTGAATAATTTGTGTCTTTAAGCATTCATTTTCAAACAGTTTACTTTTTCGGTTAACCTTAGTGTTAATTTATAATTTCTATACCTAAATTAGTAATTGTCTTTGCATTACAGTTACAAAAGAATTGTTTTTGAGAGATGTAAGGTATGTTTTTACCATAATCAAGTAAGACAACTTCAAAAAACAAGTTTTTAAGTCTTTTTTTAAAGTAATTTAAATTTTATAATAGTTTTTATTTCGTTATAACTTTCTTCGAATTATTGTAGAAATGGTATTATTGCAGCTGTTCTGCATTTATTAAATTGAAAGTTTGAACTAAATTAATTTGATTAAAAGGCCACATTTATGACTTAATGTTCACAATTTTTTTATGCCTTCCAATATGACCCATTTTAAAACTCTCATAACTGTACGCTCTTTCAAATAAGATAATCACGTTTTTTACTGCACATCAATTACGCTTTTAAATCATATGTTTGTTTTAGTAATAGGGAACACAATACCCTTAAAATTATATTAATTTTTACTATATATACTCAGGTGTAATATTGAATCTTATATTTCTAATGATATGTCAGGAACAGCAAAATGTTGATAAAGTCAGTACTGTCAAAACCTATTTGGAAAGTCCTCAAAAGCCAAATTCGGTTAGGATCAACTACACCAATCAATAAAATTGGCACTAGAGAAGTAGTGGGATTTGGAACAAATGGTGAACCAACATATATTGATGATGTTATGTTTCCATACCCTGCAGTTAGATTTAGAGAAATTACACCCGATCTTAAAGTAAGGATTCAAAGTTTCTTTATTGTGATTATATTTTAAAAACTTTTATTGTTTTAACCAAAATTCTCATTTTAATTTTTCGCTTTAAGGCATTACGCGAAAAAGAAAGAGGTGATTGGAGAGCATTGTCTATAGAAGAGAAAAAATGTCTTTATAGAGTTAGTTTCTGTCAAACGTTTGAAGAAATTATGGCACCTACAGGTGAATGGAAAAAAGTAATTGCTGCCGCCCTAATATGCATCTCTGTTGGAATATGGTTACATCTTTTCACTACCTACATGAGTAAGTAAATTCCTGTATTAATTAACTATATGAATTAATAAAAAACATAGAATCCTGGTCAGTTTATCACAAACTGCTGAAGGGGAGTTCTGTCAGTGATATTTGCTGACTTTCAAGCACTTCTTTTAGATAGTTAGGGCATTCCTTCAACAATTCAAATTGCGCTTAAAGGAGAAATCTACAGGTAATAGGTCTCCCGCCGGATCCTTCCTCTGCATTTTTTGGAAACAGCATCCATTCCACCTTATTGATGGATTGCTTAGGTTTTCACGAAGTGAATAGGTGTTCAAGACGTTTGGTATGGTGCAGGTTGTCGGTGGAAGGAGATTATCCTGTATCCCCTTAAGGTCATTGCCCGATTAGTTCGAATACTTGTGCATTTTAAATGGATTAGTTTTCTAGTCTTGTCCCAGCTTCTTATTACTTTTGTTTGGGTCCAAAGTGTTTAGATTCGAAAATGTTTTCGGTTTTTGAACCTCTATCAGACTAATAATATTATTAATAATAATAGATTGACTTTAGACTAGTTTGTTCACCACTTGATAGCTTGCCTTTCCATACGTCTGTACAGAAATGGTCTTTTGTAGGGCATATTTGTAGGGTCTTTTGATGATGTCTATCTAATAACCTGTATTACCAAAAAAGCTTCGGAATATCATTTGGTCACCAATTATTATTATGTTTGCACATTCCATTAGAAGAAAATAATGCACCTGGGAACTTAGTTACCAAGACTAGATATTTAAACCATATAGGCTTTGACGGGAAGGGTTGTATTTTTATTATTTTAATTTAAGGCGTTTCAACAATTTAAGGGGATCATTGGCGCCCAGAACCATCTCAGTGCACTGCCGGCCTCCGGTTTATGTTCTCTAGTTACACACAGCACTGTCCAACACCGGACATGAACTGCAGAGGCTCCTAGGAAGCGAAAATATAAGAGCAGCGCTGCTAATCTCGAACCTGGAACCTCCGCTTTGCAGCTACCTCTGAGCAAATTCCTTCCCTTATTATTATTATTATTATTATTTTTTATTTTTTCTTTTTTCAATCCCTCGCGGCCCGCAGGCAAGGGAGGAACCTGTTTTCAGTATTTGGTATTACGGTTCTTACTGGAACCGGACAATTGTCCTATGATAAAGACAAAAGAAAAAGAAAAATATATCCGTGCTAGTCTCTGGCGTCTTCCCTTAGCACTTCCCTTACAATGCGGCAGGTGTGGAGTACTACAGCCTGCTGCATCTCGTATATGATGGTCCTCCTGATTCCCATCATGCAGAGGCCCTCCCCCAGCGACCGCGGCACAAGTCCTGTGTGCACAAGCAGCCAAAAAGGGTGACTTTATTCCTCTTTCCCAGATCACTGAGTTTGCCTAAGCATTCCCAAACCAATTAGAGCTGATAACATAAGAATTATTATTATTATTGTTTTATTATCCGTATTTTTTTTTTTAAGTGTCTCGCGGCCCTTAGGCAAGGGAGGCACCTGGATCACTATAAGTGAACATTATTCTTCTCTTCGTCAGTTTTTAATTTTTTGTATTTTTATGTAATTCTACGTCAGCAATCATCGCAATCATTGGCCATCGTTATGAGGGGTCCCGCGGCCCTGGCAATCCTTTCCCTGCAGCAAAATCTCCCTGACGATCCTACAGGAATGGAGGATTACAGCTTGCTGCATCAGAGCCAGCGTCTTTCTATCAATCCCAAGTTTGAGCAGTCCATCCTGGGTAGCGCGCGGGATTAAACCCGGGCTGGGCACTCTGGGCTGCCGAGATGACAATCGGCACAATGTCGACAGATTTAACGTCTCTCCAAAGAGAAGCAACCTCAGCTGCCAGCGGCCTGTACTTAATCAATTTCTCATTGAAGGCCCGCACAACATTAGCCGAGTCCGGGACTGTAACGTCTATGATATAAACCTTACCCTCACTCTTATTGTGCCACACAATATCAGGTCGGGTGCCCTCTACTGTGTGATCCGTGAGCACCACGCGATCCCAATAGAGTGTGTGCCCGGAACACTCTAGCACCGGTTCGGGATCATACTGGTAGTAGGGTGGGACGACTGAGCGAATACCCAACTTCAATGCCAACTCCCGGTGCAGAATCTTGGCCATACTATTGTGCCTCTTAAGGTACTCTGTCTGTGCCAACATTGGACAGGCAGAAAGAAGGTGGTGGATCGTCTCTGGGGCAGAGTGGCATAATCTGCACTTGACATCCTGGACACTAACATCTCCTATAATATAACGCATATAGTACCTGGTAGCCACCACCTGATCCTGAATGGCAATTAGGGTCCCCTCAGTTTCTGGGTAAAGTTGCCCATGGGTAAGCCACATCACTGACGCCCCTTTGTCTATGGCGTCACCATCTAGCGCTGTGGGGTATTGTCCATGTAAGGCCTGGCACGCCATGCTGCGGCCATATCAGTGGTGGAGTCCCGAACCTCCGTCACCCCCGACGCCACCCTGTGTAAATCTAAAGGGGTATATCCCTTATCAGCCGCCATTACTGCCCCGATCAGACTCGAGTCCCGGTGGGTATTGAAATAAGCTCTCATTCGAGCAACCTGTGTATCATGAAGGCCCGCGATACTGACTATACCACGTCCACCTTCCGATCGCGGCAACTCGATTCTTTCGATGGCAGACCTGGGGTGGTGTTTATTTTGCCTGGTAAGCGCTGTTCTAATTGAGCGCTGCAGCGCCCCCAATTCTGTGGCGGACCACTTTATCACCCCAAACGTATACGACAAGACCGGAACGCAGTACGAGTTGATAGCCCGAGTCAAATTGCCACTTCGTGAAGACGCTTTTTGAATTTGTCAATCACATGCTGCTTAACCACTTTGTGTTCTATGCCTCTCGCTTGCTGTATCCCCAGGTATTTGTACATTTCTGTTTCCGCTATGGCTTCGAATTCCCTATGGTCATCGATCTGATTAGGAGTGGGTGTTATTTTGCCACGTAGGATCGTTTGAGTGCGACATTTATCAAGTCCGAAATTCATCGAGATGTCTGCGGAGAACATTCTGACCAGATCAAGGAGGAGTTTGAGTCGGTCTTTGCGACCAGCGTATACCTTCAGATCATCCATATACAACTGTGATAACTTATGCTCGGACGCAGCGGTGCCACTCAAAGAATAACCGTAGCCTGAGGAATCAAGCAATCGAGACAGCGGGTTAACCGCGAGGACAAACCAAAGTGGGCTCAATGCGTCGCCCTGAAAGATACCCCTCCTGACCGGTATGGATCTGGACCGCACAGTGGTCGCTTTTTGCGGGGTAATCAAGCATGTGCGCCAGCTCCCCATGGCTGTACTGAGGAAGCTTACTATACTGGTGGGCACCCCATATATTTTCAGGATATCTATCAGCCAGGCGTGTGGTACCGAGTCATATGCTTTCTGATAGTCGATATATGCCATGCACAGATTACGTTTCATTCTCTTAGCCTGTTCCATAACTACAGAGTCAACCGTCAGAAGTTCTTTACACCCGTAAGTGCCTCTCGCACAGCCTTTTTGCGCTTCCGATATGATGTTCTGGCTATCCACATGATCATAGATTCTGTCAGCTAGGCATGTGGTGAGTACCTTATAAATGGTGCACAGACACGTGATAGGTCTATAATTACCTGGGTCCCGGGTGCCTTCCTGAAACATAGCCCCTTATGTTTCAGGAAGGTCAGTCCACTAGTCATAAACAGCGGCATGGATTCCGGCCTGCGAACAATATGACTCAACCAAGTGGCTAAACTATTGTGCGTGGTTGTGAATTTCTTCCACCAGAAATAGTGGATACCGTCGGCACCGGGGGCCTTCCAATTCGGGCATCGGCTGAGCGCATTCTTAATTTCGCCTACCTCAAAATTCTCGAACACCACAGCTGGGCGAGAATCACGGTCCTCTGCCAGATGCCGCAGCCACGGAGCCTGTCGGTTATAATCCGCAGCCTCCGACCATAATCCGCCCCAATACTGATTAAATTCATATGTGGAGGGAATGGAATCACCGGCTGGATTACTCCCCCCTTGCAGCCCCCTGTAGAACGCCGCCTCATTTCGTTCAAATCTGAGATTATCATTCCTCCGGCGAGCTGATTTATTTTAGCGTCGTAATCTACTAACTGCGACTGCCAACTTTTGCTTAAGCGTATCGACAAACTCTACCAGACGTCTATTCCGGGTAGCAGGCTTACCCGGGTGAAACCTTTCACGTTGCATAATTGCATTAACTTTGGCTATTGTGCGTCTGCCCGCATCACCTTTCTGATACCTAATGAGACGGCCGAGGTCTTGGCGTAACGCACTGATCTTGCGATCAAGCCTTCTTTTCCAGGCCGGCTCCCGTGCTCTACTGGCGATAGTATCTGTTGTCAATGGGTTACGGCCCGTAACAATCGTGACAACCGCTGCTGACGCCGCATACACTATATTATGCATCTCAGTCAGATCAAGGGCCGTGGCCAGGCGATTGGGGAGAATCGAGCTATTGACTAGTGCCACACTTTTTATTAAAAAAGGGGACCATTTCACACGGGGCAATTGCGGGCGCCTATCGGGTTCCATGCCAGCTGACATTTCATATGCTACTGCGAATTCGTCCCTGAGCTTCTGCAGCAGTTCGCTGGATCTTCTGTCATCACTCCTTGGCTCAGGCCCGGGGGCATTAGCCTCCTCCGAGGCTAGGGTTTCCGGGTTCTCTTCATTAGTCCCATCCGGTGGTTCCACATTATCCCGACTGACGATATTTCCGTCAAGGTGACATCTGGCCTCCTCACGAAGTTCGTCCAGGATATTCGTGGGTAGTTAGTCCAGGAAGATTGTTAGTAACAATCACGCGTCGCTGGTCGGTCACTCTTTGTTCCGTTACTTCAAGATGCGGGAACCTCTCCCGAAAATGTCGGTGTAATTCCTGCCTATAGCCAACCTTAACAGTCTCCAGGTTCGTCACAATATAATAGGAACGCATGATGAATTTGTTCATGTCAACAGACCACTTCATGCGCATCCTACACCGCCTTGACGTGGTCCCCAACAGATTAGCTGGGTAAGCACTTGTCTCGGCCCCCTCGGCTGTAACTTCTTGCGTGGGAGAGACCCGCCTGCTCAGTACCCTCCCACCGGTGGTTCGCATGCTGTCACCTCCAGCACCGGCTCCAGAAGTGCCCTGGCGTACCCCAGGCAGCGACCTTTGATTTAATTCACCTGTATTCGACATCTTAAAAATGAAAAAGCGAGTGCCGTTTATACCTTCAGCCAGGTAGAATAAAAACCAGCCGCCTCTAACATGAGGAACAGACGCTGGAGGGTGTGCCGCCCTAACTAAGGGTCAGACGCACACCTGCTGGGGACACTCTTTCGCCCAGAGTCAACACTCGGCCGTTGGCACCTTCCCCAGCCCCCTTTAAGGCAGGGACTACCACCACCGCTGTTAGCCTACCTAAAGGTAGCCCAGGGGACACCACTTGGAGGTAGCGGTTGGATTTTGCCCCCCTTATTATTATTATTATTATTATTATTATTATTATTATTATTATTATTATTATTATTATTATTATTATTATTATTTGGAATGATAGGGGTTTAAAGTTGTAGGGATGCCCCTTGGTGGAGCAAAAATTTCAAAACTAAAGTCTGGAGTGCACAGGCTCTTTAATAGGGCCAAGCGCACTGGTCTGGCAAAGCTACTCTCAGAGGCCTACTACCTACAACAAAGAGATAAGGAAGGCGAAAAGAAGTAGCTACAGGAAATTCTGAGAAGACATCAGCTCCCTTCCAGCTGCGGCTAGGTTGCATAAAGCAATGGCCAAACATGGGGTGGAAGCAACAATGTCGCTTAAGAAACCCTATGGCAGCTACACGCTAGGTGGGAGCAGAGAGCTCTTCTTCTACTAGAAACCCATTTTTCGAGGAACCTGCCGTCGGAGGAGGAGTTAGAGATAGTGAAGCCCAGCAGACCAAGTAGGGATGACTGGGAGGTAGCGAAAACCATCTGTTCGCCATCAGGGCTGGAATGGGCAGTAAGTAATTTTCAGCCCTTCAAGTCGCCTGAAGTGGATAGTATCTTTCCTGCCCTTCTCCAGCGGGGCCCAATAAATAACCATTGGGACCAAATTTCTATGGAACAGACATATTGAGGCAGTTGTCAGTAAAGCCACTCATAGTATGTAGGAGGATGGCGGGCAAATCCTAGGGATGCCCTCCTGTATCCTACGGTGGATGTACACCATGATGATGAGACCTATGATTACCTATGGCGCAATGGCTTGGTATAATAAGACCAAGGTAACAGTCGTCAAGAACTCTCTTGTACAGGGTGCAACGACTTGCGTGCTTATGCATGACATCGGGCATGAGGACTTGTCCGACAGCTAGGATTGAGGTTGTTCTTAATCTGTCACCCCTGCCCCTGACGGTGGCGAGAGCAGCGAAGGGAGCTGTCCTCAGAATTCATAGGAAGGATATGGTAAAGGTAGGGGGGCGGTACTAGGGAGTGGCCATCCTTATCCACCGACCCCACTACCTGAAACCTGCCTAGAGATGGTATGATTAAGAGATACAGCTTTGTTAAAAACTTCTCCTCAAACTGGGTAGCAAGAAGGTGTAGACCAGCGAATCCGCCCTAGCAGGTATCAAAGAGCATAACATTAAATGGTATACAGACGGGTCTAGACCTTCGAGGGAACTGGGGCAAGGGCATTCGGGCCAAAAACCAAAAATTCAGAACCCATGGGGAAGTTTTCCAGCATCTTTCAGGCGGAAATATACGCAATTGAAAGAAGTGCTCAATTTAATCTCGATTTGGGAATCGGAATTAGGAGTTGGTTATTCTTTCCGATAGCCAGGCAGCCATTAGAGCGTTGAGTTCTTATGTTATCAGCTCTAATTGGTTTGGGAATGCTTAGGCAAACTCAGTGATCTGGGAAAGAGGAATAAAGTCACCCTTTTTGGCTGCTTGTGCATGTGGGCATTGAAGGAAATGAGATGGCCGACGCTCTGGCAGAGAGATACGCTGCATCCCCCCTCATGGCCTGAACCCTCTTTGGGGTCAGCGACCAATTTCTTCTAAGGGAACTTAAGAGGAGAAGGAGAGTAGAACACAACTCTGGGACTCTCCCTCCCCCGGGACTAAGGCAGGCAAAGATCTGTTCGGGAGATTATAACCTAAAAAGATCGGAAGATTACAACCTAAAAAGATCGGAAGCATGCATTGGTCTCAGTAAGAACAAACTCCGCATTCATACGGGTTTCCTCGCGGGGCTGTATACTCAGAGAAACCTGACGAAGCTGGGCTTGGAGAGTGATAGCACGAGCAGATTCAGTGGAGAGGGCGGAGGAAATCCCGATACATCTCCTCACAGACTGCGAGGCTGTCACTCAGAGAAGATTTAGGAGCCTGTGTGATGGATGCAAGAAACATAAGAATATATTTAATTTAAAAAAAAATCAAAAATATCAAGAATATGAGTCAATTCCCTTGCAAAAGGACACTTCAGGTAGAAGACCACTATTGTCTTTTAGAGTAAGTACTTGATAGCATTGTACTACCCCCTTCTTCTCACAGGGGAGGAATTGAACGAACAATTAGAAGACATTCGTTCAAGACAGTTTTGTTGTAGACATCGAGGAGAACCCATCAGGACTGTGCCAGTTTTAAGTTATAACATAAGAGAGTTTATTCCAACTAAATTCAGTAAATTAATTAATATTGCTGTGTTATTGAATAGCATTTAAATATCTTTAAAGAATATATTTAATTTAATCTACCAGCGTTTTCTTAATATTATTCTTATTACTTCTCTCTTACACATATATACTTACAAGCCCTTTTACTAAACCGCTCGTGCTACAACAAACTCAACACATCCAATAACATTTCACTTGGGTAGCTACTATTATTATTACTATTATTGCCTATCACGGGTGGGCTATACCCCGGCACTGCAACCAACAGAGGCTTATTGTGCCATCCCAATAATCTCTAGTAGTTGAACCCTCCCTCCCTAAGGACTTTCACCACCAGATCTTTTTGAGCTATCATCTCCTCAGGTCGGAAAGTACCAAAGGTTTAATACCTCAATTTAGTTATTGCTACGCAATCAAATAGCAGGTGGCGCGCCGTTTCCTCCTCCTCCTGACATATCTGCACAAGGGTTCCACGCTGATAAGCCCTACCTTGTACAGATGCTTGCTGATAAGCCCTACCTTGTGCAGATGCTTCCTGAACCTGCCATGACCCGTAAGTAGTCCCGTCACCAGAGAAATCTGGCTCCTACTCAGACTAAGGGCCATTTGGGTCCTTCGTTTACACAGCCCTGGCATCATCCTTTTGCTGTGTGTGGCACCTGGGCTCCCCCTCCAGAGCTCTTCATGCTTACCGCGAATCCTCTCCCTAATCGCCGCACGAATCGCTCCGCCAGTGATCCCCAGGACAGGCTCTGGACCAATGAACGGAGTATTTGCCCCGTTCCTGGCCAGTTGATCAGCTGTCTCATTACCCTCAACCTCTGCATGTCCAGGCACCCGCAACAGCTGTATCTTGTTGTGCCTGGAGAGTCTCGACAATGCCTCTCGACATCCTTTACTAGGGATGAGGTAGTTCTGTAAGCCTCTAGGGCTTTCAGTGCAGCCTGAGGTCTGAGCAAATGCGCATGACCCTGCCCTTGAGGAGTTGCGGCTGGCTGGCCAGCGGCATCCAAGGATCATGGTACAGTGAAGGTTGCAGTGCGGTAGCCCCTTCCACAAAAAAAAAATTGCGGCAAAATTCCATACCACTATCCTTTCGTGGCCTATCCATGACCCGATGGTCTATACCAGACTTCTTTTCAAGAGAAAGACCAGATAATCTGGCCCAGATTACTATTCTGACAATGTAGCGGGCCAGGGTATTTAATTTCACATATGTGTGAAATAATATTCATATAATTTTATTAAAAGTATACTTGACTACAAATAAAGTACATTAGAAATATGTTTATTTTGGGAAAACATTATTTATTAAAATAAAGAGACGAACACCGCACAAACACAGTAGATTAATAAAAAAACCTGCAAAAGTAAACAGAAATCACAAAATGACAACCTATTTAGCTAATAGCAATGAGAACTAAGATTAAACAGAGAAAATAGACATGAAAAATATACTTTTCAATTAGATAAACTTAAACCTGTAATTGTCGTATCACAATATGTTTCCCAGTTGCCAGTGTGAACCATGAAGTTATTATAGTTAGTTTAACATAAACATTTCAAAGCAGTGCTATCGAGTCAATGTTGGTCTATCATACAAGTTTAAGTTTATTACATGATTTGTATACATCGATAAATTAAGTATTTGTATATATCAATAATAATCATAATATTGTAAAATTCAAACTTTTTTTTTATTGTCTAAGGGGGGATCAAGCCCTATGATTCGTTACAGACAATACTGCCTATCACCGGACAGTAAACTGTAGAGATTCCAATGGTGAGAGAACATAAAACAGCGCTGCTGGACTCGAAACCGGGGAAACTCCATGTTCCAAGTTTAGCAAGCAAATTCTGTTAGGCTAGCCATTATTGCATTTCATTCCATATTTTAAGAATCCTGATTAAAACCTCATAGGCGGAAGTAGACAGGACTAGCCACTTCATCGGACATCTTGCCGTTTTTATAGGTATCCCACCCTAACAACAAATATATTGGCAACTCCGGCATTCACACAATACACACAGGGCCTACAGAGGTTATTGGTATGTGCAACTTCTTGGATTTAGCGACTCATTGGCCAAGCCTAGCTTAAACTCCATCACCATATCCACACTCATTAACACTTACACATTGAACATGTATAGATAATTACATTCTGCGTAGAAACACTAACATAGCATCTTAAGGAGCCTAACAACAGCTCTTTCAGCTGGCAGTAGATTTGGCTTAATTACCACTTCCTCTACAAACAATCATCTGGTTTTATGAAGTGTAATTTAAGACCCTTTATTTGACCTTGGGTGTTTCAGAACTTATTTGTGGTTCAGATTTTGTAATTGTGTTCCAATAATTATTGTTTTTTTTTCTCTGTTTTTCTTTTAGCGAAAGATCCTAATGGATTTCCAATAACATTCGGTGAGGAACGCCAACGAGCGCAACTTAAACGAATCCTTGATTTGAAAATGAATCCTATTACTGGTATATCATCCAAATGGGATTATGAAAAAGGAACTTGGAAGTAATAGTTTGAAGATTGAAGAATATGCAGAAATAATTTCATACATTGTTTTTTCCCTAGTATTTAATTACTTTTTAGAAATGTTTATGAAATATTAATAAATATTTCTATAAAACTGTTTGTCTTATAGTTGTAAAGTGACAGTAATAAAATTATAAAGATGGCCGTCGATTAAAAGAAATTGAACATTGCAATTACCATATCTGAAACAAATTCCATCTCGAAGTTATTTTCGGCAGTAATTTGTTCCATTGCAGTTTTTAAATATGTGGAAAAAAACTTTTTTAGTAAATCTGCATTTTTTAATGCGGATTTAACTCTGTTTTTTGTTTTCGAAAAAGGATGAAAACTTCAACTAAAACATAATGATACTTTATTATACTAGGATTTTAGAATTTCTTATTATGCTTTTAGAAAATTCATTTCTTATAGAGATACTGACTCTAAGAGCAAATCGAGATCTATTGGTGGCTTAGGAGCGGTCGCAGAATTTTTCGTAGGAGAGGAGCAAATATAGATCGTATCTTTCATTCATCAAACTTTATAAAAATAAAAATGAGGGAAAATTAATGTTTTATATTCAAAGTTAATCAAAATTAAAATAAATAAGTTTGAACTATTGTTTATATATATAAATAACAGCTTCTTTGTGACGGTAGCTGTACACAGTGCAGAACGTCAACCACATCTGCTGGATGGTACATGTGTTGTTCATATGGTTCGGCTGGGATAGCCGCAATAACTTCACAATTCCTGAAGAAGTGGCGAAAAATCTCAGTAAAATAGTAACGTCATAGTTCCAGACAAAAAATGTTTTGTATTCGTTTTTGAGGTGCGTCCCTTCATTGATGAATTATCATTATTGCAGAATTCTTTAAGAGCCGCGAAAATGCTCTTTTTACATATCGCCATAACTCACTAGCCTACTTCAACGCTGCAGATAACAGACATGGCTTAATAATAACGTTATTGGAAGCGTTAGAGTTCAAATGGGGGAGCTTTAGTGAGTTCCAGCCAATAATAGGGATCCATCCATTCTGAATTGGCTATATTGATGAGCGAAATATTGTTTTTACCATATTTCTAAACGTTAAAATATTATCTCAACATTCATTTATATAATAAGTTAATTCAATTAGGAATTAATTAGTAAATTTCACTGAATTCATTTCAGAGCTAATAGCATTTCAGATAAACGTCATTTCATTATGTAGATAACAATATAAGCTCTAGGCCTATAGCTGGAATCGTACTCGCTATAGTTGAACACGTATGTTAACACTAATTCACAAAACCATTAATTTGGATAGAAAAAAAACAAAGGTGCTCCACAATTATCAACAATAAAGATCTATTAAAAAAATCTTTTATTGTAAGATTGTAAATTTTCTATACTCTGGATAATCATGTTTATTAAGTTACAATTGAACAATAAAATTATATTCCCAAATGAGAGAGAAAGAAAAATAGCGAATTAAGCGTACAACTCGGAATGATAAAAATCCTTTACCATGAAAATAGATTATAATTTTTACTATATTAAAATTATATCATTTATATATATATGAAATATCACACCATAAATTATTTTTTTATCACAACATTCCTACAAGAAACTATTGATCTTTAATTTATTTATTTTACAATAATTTATATAAAATATATATTTTGGTTGTTCTTAAAGATATGCCACTTAACTTCTTCTATTTATTTAACTTACATTTTACTTTTTTTTGAAAATAACATTCATTCATCTTTACGTGAATGTCTATATGTCAACAAAAATGTATAATTTTCTCTTAATATAATAAGAGAAGTTATATGGGAACATTACCATTTTCATCAAACAAATGAATCCATAAGCTTTACTCCAATACCATTTTTCATAATAATTAAAGCCAGTACTTTTAAATTTAACAGAGTTTAAAAAAAAAACCATGAACACAAACTTGTAGAGGACTACAAGAAAAAATTACTGGTTTGGCCTGATATCAATCCCATAAGGTTGCTTTTAAGATGCGATTAACATACTGTTCATATATCTTTGATATAATTGTAAAAAAAATTCTAACTTATAATAGATAAAAAGGTCTAACTTTAGGGATGGAAAGAAAAAATAAAAGTCCTCTGGAAGTGCCTCCTCAGAAAATTATATGCTGGAAAACTACTTTTTGGCTTTTTACTTTTGAAGTAACTTTTTCAAAAAATATAAAGCCGATTGAAATAAAACATCCATTAGATGAATTTTATATCCAATGAAGAAACAATTTATCTCTGAAGTTGAATACATAGTTTTCATTATTACTTGTTTATTTTTTTTTTGACAATTTCAAATCTTTATCCTTTCAACAAATCTTGATAAACTACGCACTGTTGATGGATGATAACAAGTATGCTTTGATGAACATTATCTCAAATATTGTTGCAGCAATCATGGATCGAATTGCTTTCAAACATGCATTTATGTTTTAGTGATTCATATGGATAAATGGGCTTTCAAAGTACCAACAGAAAGCTCTCTTTCATCTTAATTAAAAAAAAAGTAAATCTCAAACACATTCACTTTGATGGCATTTATGATATATAGCTGAATCACTCAAAATAAATCCATGTTTTGGATATGGAATACAAAAACTTCCAAAGGCGTTTGAGAAGATTTATTTCTTTTTTTTTTTACTTTTAAGACTTCACTACTACAGTTGGTCATTAAGCCGAAAATATCCCATTATATAAACATATTTCTGGAATAGGTTGATTGAAAACCAATTTTCTCAAAACAGTTGATAGAAGAAAAGGACTGGGAACTCTTGTTTAGCAGAACGGAAAATCTAAATAGTTGATAATTTTTAAGGTTTTTTACATAGAGTAAAAAAAAAGATTTTACAAGCAAAATCTTTAAGTTGGGAAATCAATTTAAAAAATAGAACAAGGCATTGTACCTAGACCCCAATTTAAAAAAATAGTGAGAATAAGGTATTGCACCTAACATTTCGTCCACAATCATAACAAATTTACTTTGGTTTGAAATAATACCTTTTTTGTTGTACATGAATTATTAAATATCATAATAAATTATATCAAATGAAGATAATAATGTAATTGACTTCACACACAACAATGTGAACGAACCATTCCCTGATAATTACTACATTAAAATGTAAATTAAATAATAATTATTATTAATGCACATTAAGCTCACAAAATACATGGGGGAGGCTTCTTCGATTGTTTTGTTTTATTATTATTAATAATAAAATTTATTGGTGTTTAACTCTTGACAGAGCCACAAAACTCTCTTTAGATGGGATATCAAACCAACCAATCGGTCCCATTTCACAATCGGCGCATATTAAATATTTAAAATTGTCAACAGTTTTCGAAAAACCTATATTTTCGAATATATACATATCATGCACAGCCCAATAGTCGGATATTTCTTCAGCTTCATTTGGATTTCCATCAGCTTTGTAATGCATATGCGGGAGCTTGAACTGAAATATAACAAGATAATAAATTTTAATAAGCTTTGAACAACAGAAGGCAAGGTTGATTATATAAATATGTTGGAGGAGAGTCCTGTCCAACAAAAGACAAATTACAAATAGAATTCTGTGTCTTTCCAACTCCAAAGTATTTAGAGGAAATCTATAAAAAAAAAAAATTACGTTGCAGACAGATATTATTTTGGCTACTATCTCCAGCTTAATCTCAAAAAAATGCGAAAATTTGCAGTTTAAAACCCAAAATAGACTGAAAAAACTTCCTTCCATTCGAATAAAAAATTGTCCTGCTTGAAAGAAGGTAATTTAGGAATTAGAAAAAGTGATTTGAATGTATTCAAAGCTGTAGAAAAAAAAATGGCTGAATAGATTGAAAAGGGCAATCACTCGTAAGTAAGGAGAAAGATAAAGTTTCAAGAAAGAGTACTGAGAATTCTTGTACTCAAACGGAAGGTGGATAGAATTCAGATTCAAGAGGCTTCACAAGATTCTAAAGGTGCTGCCAATGAAGCGAGGAATCTTCTGATATTCGAAACTGAATGCACACTTTAGAAGAAGCTCGTTGAGAAGACCAGGACTCCTACTAGGGTTGCGTAACACGAAGACAGAAGATAGACGTATTAGAATCAATTGTGGTGATGAGTTACTGTACGACTGTAAACAGAGGTGAAACAATAAATTGAAATTCACACATTACTTTATTGCTCAAACTAAACGAAAATGTAAAAATTTCTGTCATTCATTTATTATTGTTATCTCTCTTTTTAAAAATAAAGAACTTAACCCTATAATTAAGTTTAATTTAGGCTTTTAATGGCCTAACTTAAAAAAAAAATACTCACATCTACCGTTTTATGTGTCCCAGTTTTTGGATTAAGAATTTTTGAAGGGCATCTACTGCAATAGACTGTTGTTTTATTTTTACCTTCCGATATAAGTTCTTCAATATTGGTTTTTTCCATTATAAACTATTAAACAAGATATAAATATTATGTTTATGTAAAGAGAAATTATTAATTAAAAGGAACCTATTAATTTTAAATTACAACTTACTGATATTTATTGGAATCAAGAATATTTTCCAGATGAAATGGTTCTATTTCATATCATAGCGGCACTATTATCCAGAACTTAAAGGACGTGCTCTAATAATTTTCAATATTCATGTAAGCTTAAAACTTGGTTATAAAGTGAAATAAAAAGAACATTCGATTGTAAACTCTATTCAATGTTTTCAAAAAAAAAAAATTGAAAATATGTAAAGTATCCTTTCAAAAAATAAATAATAAGAAATTTGGTTAACAAAATTAAGTTTAGTATGTACTATTAAATGCTATCTTTTAATAAATACTTTCTATTTTCCCAGATTCTGCAACCGATTAAATATCGACAACATCTACAGTTCATCGAATGAATTGTAGTGACAGCATTCTGCCAGGTTATTTTATTTTAAGGTTAAAGTTTAAAGGTGTGTTGTGACTCGTACGTAGAGACGAGTTGTAAATTAATGTATAAGTGTGCAAAAGAATTGTCTAGTTGTCCTATGCATAAAATTTTAAATATTATCATCTCCATTATCATATTTCCACAATGATGGGTGAATAGCACGGCTCAACATACAATTTTTGACTGTTTAGTCTAGTTATTAGGGAAAGAAGAGGGTGATAGGTATTCTAATTTTGATAGTAGAAATATGTATTTTTCATTAAAAACAAAATTTTCTCGGGAATTATTATTATTGTTACGATATGAATGTGTAACCTTTTTGATAGTGTTTACATAAATATTGAGTTATGTATGTGTCATTGTCATCTTCTTTTAGCAATAATCTACATAAGATCTAAATGATGAGTGAACAAAATTATGATGTTTGCATTATTTACTATTTTATTTGTACAATGCACATACAGACTTCACAAATAGTAAATACTTCTGGAAATAATGTTAACGATTTTGCATTGCTTAACCGTAAATATTTTCACAATTAATAGGATTGATATCCGGTAGATTGTAGTTGACAAAAATGAGTTCTGGCTTTATATCTGAGTCCGAATTGGCCGAAAGAAGGAAGGTACGCCAAGAAGAATGGGAAAAAGTTCGACAACCAAATCAACCATTAGGTATGCAAAGTTTATTTTCAGATTTAATAAATAATAAAAAAAAATATAAATTTCACATACATTTTCGTGATTTAAACTATTTCTTTTTGTAATTATACCATACTGTTCAGAAAACTTATTTTGTTTCCAAGATAACATTCTTGTTAGCTTTTTGGAAAATAAGCTTTTTGTTGTAAATAAAATAAAAAAATCAGTGTTTTAAGGCAATCTAATTGCAGGAAAACTGTTTTTAAAAGACGGCTGTTTTGAGTTTCTGAATTCAGAAACTTAATGGTTTCTTCATTCTTAAAGACTACCCGAAAGCCATTGATTTTTTTCTCTAGCAAACGGTTCCAACGATTTTCTTCAAAGTTAGAATATATCTTGTACACACATGATTGAATCTTTTTCTGAGAAAGTTGATTTTAGGCGTTCCGAACAGTGGCAGTGTTAGGCTTTTCTCTAAAGTACACTCTTACGAATTTCGAAAAAAAAATGTAAGTTGGGAAAGTATGTTGTGGTTGGTTCCACAGACCTGGAACGCATCAGGGATATTTTCCATAATAGCCTTCTTCTTTTGGTGGTCATCGACCGATTTCGGACGTTCGCCCATCATCAGGATGTTTTTGTCAAAACAGTGTGATAACATACAATGTATCAACTAAATTTGCTCTATGTATCTCTATATTAGCAAAAACATCCTGATGATGGGCGAACGCCCGAAACCGGTCGATGACCACAAAAAGAAGCAGGCTATCACGGAAATATCTCTGATGTTGGGAAGGTATGTTTAACATCAGATTTAAGATGGAAGCAAAAAGGTGTACTTTATTGTAGGTTGTTTTCCTTTTTCAGAAATTGAACATGATTTTTGTTTAAAAAGTAATTAATAAATTATTTTTTCTTCATTTTAGAAGCACCCGAGGAGGAATACGATCATAGATCACTATTTGAACGTTTAGAAGAACAGAAAAAGAAAAAGGAATTCGAATATGAAGAAGCTCATCGTTTAAGTAAGTATAATATTTGTTTCCTTGATTTCGTTTTTAATCGATTTTTATACCTTTCAGTCGTTCAAGTTTTAGGTTTACTTATTCGTAGGGTGATTAGAACAGTCCTGGTAACATCAGAGATTTTTTCGTGATAGCCACCACAAGTCCATTGTTTTTTTTTAATTTAATTTAAGGCGCGTCAACATCTATGGTCATTAGCGCCCGGAGCTTTCTCAGTGCACTGCTGGCCTCAGAGAGTGTTCTCTCGCTACATACAACACTGTCCATCACCGAACAGTGAGCTGTAGAGGCTCCTAGGAAGAAAAAATCTATGGGTAGCACTGGACTCGAACCCGGGACCTCTGCGTGAGAGTCCAATGCGCTAACCACTTAGCTAATCCCTCCCCTCACAAATCCATTGTTATTTTCATTTTTGCATACAAAGAAAACTGGTGATGTTCACAAAATGATGTAGGCTATAACGGAAAAAATATCTTATTTATTACTGATATCATTCAAAACTGAACTTTTTACCTTTCATACAGTGAAACGAATTGATTAGAAACATTAGATCTTGGCACTAAGATTTTCTGCGTACAAAACGCAAAAGTAATCCATTGACAGGAAAGATTTGATATTAAGTTCCTTGTTCGATTTATTCAGTTGATGAAAAATGATCTTCTCCCAGCTGAAAGTATGAATAGAGTAATACTACTGATGATACACAAAGAATTTTTTTTTTTTTTTTTTTTAAGGCGCGTCAAGTCTATGGTCATTGGCGCCCGGAGCCTTCTCAGTGCACTGCCGGCATCCGGGCAGTGTTCTCTGTTTCAGACAACACTGTACATCACCGGACATGAGCTGTAGAGGCTCCTGGTAAGAAAAAATCTAAGGTTAGCACAGCTGGACTCGAACCCGAGTCCTCCACGTGGTAGTCTAGAACGCTAATCCCTTCCCTAAGCACAAAGAAATATCAATAAGCTTATAAATCTATGGATAGATGTTGTTTTAAAGAAATGCTGTCATTAAAGAGATTTATTTGTCCATGTTCTACTTCATTTTGTGGTCATCGTCCAGTTTGCGAGATCAACTATTTCTCTTAATATACAGTGTAATGTCGACTTTTTTGCAAAGTTAAAATCAGTTAACACTCTCAAGTCATTTTTTATGACAAAAGCAAAAAACTATTGATAAAAATGCTTCTTCTATTTTATTAAAGGTAAGGAGTAAAATACTTTTGAAACGCTAAATTTATAAACAACTTTATTATAAAACTAGTGATTAACAATATTCGCTATATTATAAAACAACATTAACAATAATCGTCGAAGTTAACATGGAAAACTTGTGAAATATTGCATCCAATATTTTCTCGTCTTTCTTCACATTTATTGTCCAGAGTGGTGGATTAGATAAGGGACGCTTATTTCCTCTAAATAAATAAAATTTACTAGAATTTAATGTTCCATTAATTTGGGATCTTTCTAAAAACCAACTATCAATATTCATTATATGAGAAAAGTGAAAATGATCGTGTTTTTGCATTTATGTTACACATTGGAATTCTATTTTATATCCATGGATTAAAACAAAAAAAAATGAATAATTAATTATTCTGTTTTATCATATGTATTTAATTAATTCTAGTTTGTTCGTTTATGTATTAATTTGTTGTTCTATCTTTTATATTTCTGTTGATATTTTTATTTTTTATAAAAAAGAAATTCGAGTTAAATAACATTTTATTTTCCGATTTCCCATGTTCGGCGAATATCATTACTTGGATTGGTATGGAGGTAATTACTATTTTCATCACTAATCGATAATTAATAATAATTTTTATTGCTTTTAGAAAAACACATCCTTTAGCAAAGGTTGTTACCTTGCTCAAAAGTAAACATGATATTATTTGGAGAACATTGGGCAATTATATAATGCATAATATTTATTAGAACTTGAAATATTAATATTAAAAAATAAATAATAAATATAAAAGAAATAAAGAAGTAAAAATTCTAGCATTAATAAATAAAAATATTAATGAATAGAAGAAATTGTTAATAGGACTAGAAAAGAAAATTAACAAATAAATGAGTTATAGAAATTGAAGCGATTTTACAAAGGAATCAAAATAACAAAATACTAGAACAAAGACAAAACAAAATATTCACTTTTATTTGCTATTTGCTGCAATTTTCATCTGAGGAGACAGATTACATATCAATTCCCTACAGATACACATTATATATTAGTTATTACTATTTAATTTCAATATGTTTACAATATTTGCACTACTTATAATATATTTACCTAAGAATTTTATTCTGGACTTGGAGTAAATAGAGACATTCCAACAAATAGGTGATTTAAACAGTCTGTTATCTCTAAGCAACACAATTTGCAAACCTGTTCAATGTAAAAATAATAAACATTTCCAGCAATAAACAATCATTAAGTTTTTGTTTGAAATTTTCAATTGGCTGCAGTTCTCTTATTTTATAATATTTTTGAAAAGTTCTATTATAACATTCTGATTTAAAGTTTAAAAATAAACTATAAATGTTGTGGTGGTTGGTTCCACAGCGCTAGAAAGCATCAGAGATATTTTCCGTGATAGTCTGCTTCTTTTGGTGGTCATCGACCGGTTTTGGGCACAGTGTGATAACATAGATTTAGTGTATTAACTACCTAAAGTGTATTATCTGTTTGCTCTATGCAAGTTATGTTATCACACTGTTTTGACAAAAACATCCTGATGATGGGCAAACGCCAGAAACCGGTCGATGACCACCAAAAGAAGCAGGCTATCACGGAAAATATATCTGAAACTATAAATGTTTCTAGAGTTGATAGCTCTTTCCATACCCACTCTTAACAATATTTTTTTAACTTTTGTAGCAACCCACTTTTTTTTTACTAAAGTGTCAGCGGGAGAAATGTAAAAAGATATTGGATCACCTAATAATTTTGCCACTTCTCGAACTAATGTTACCCAATTTTAGAATGAAGAGAAAGAAGAAATATTGTTCCGTGTTTGGTCCACAAGACAAAAAATAAATTCTAATTATTGCAAAAAGATTTGAATACCT
This sequence comes from Triatoma infestans, assembly GCA_011037195.1. Lineage (NCBI taxonomy): Eukaryota > Metazoa > Arthropoda > Insecta > Hemiptera > Reduviidae > Triatoma > Triatoma infestans. The sequence continues at coordinate 335,639 of JAAEAF010000158.1, read as the reverse complement.
GAAAATTATCTTTGAAAATTATTATTATTTATTATTATTATTGATATTTTTTTTTTTACTTTCTCTTATTCCTAGAAGTTTTCACCGAAAATATGTTTTAAGATCCCCTGAGTAAACGTGTTTTTTTAGCGAATTTCTATGTTGTTTTGTGTGTGTGTGAGAGAAAGAGAGAGAACAAAAAGTCGCAGGGAGAAATTTGTTATCTCCGCTTCTGATACGAAGTTTTTGAGCATAACCCATCAGCTGGAAGTACGACATTACTGAATTTTTTTTTTTAATTTTTCGTGATTTTCTCCAAATCGGCTCGAAGATTTTCTTTGAACTTCGTTCACTTAAAATCATATTGTATCCCTTGTATCCCTACAGAATGGGTAACTAACCCCAGTTAGTCATATCAACTATATCTGCAGGCTCTTTTTCTATTATGTATTGCAAATGTAATAAATTTTTTGTTTGTAATACCTAGAAAAATGTTTGTTGGTGAGGTACTGTAATTGTCGTTCCTGTTATTTATTAGGCTGGGATTTCGGAAGAGTTGCCAGTATCTTAGGGACTTTGTACTAAGGGAGTCCCAATAATTATCATTTACCTTTTAGTATATTTATATAATCACCTCATATTTACTATATTTTGTTTGAAACTTTTAACTGAAAAAATTTTGGATGTTTGTGGCGGGGGTATCTGAGATTTCCTAGCAAGTTTGGTTTTCCGAAAGTTGCTGAATTTTTTTTTTGCAGTTATCGTGATTTTCTCAAAAAACTCCTATCACTTTTATTTTAAACAATTTTTCGAAAACAAAAACATTTAAGGAAATTTGATAATAGGCCGCCCTCTAAAATGTTAATTCTACTTATTTAAGCTTACATAACCACTTTGTGTTAAGGACATTAATTGGGTTGTAAAGATATCTTCTGATAGAAGAAAATTTGTCAATTGCTAGTTATCAAATAAAGTATGAGAAAGCTGTGTGAGGAAGCGGTGTGACACCAAATTTTTATTATTTTTTTTTTAAATGGTTAACAAGGTATATGTTTAATTATATTTAAAATATACAAATTATTTAGAAAACATGATAAAAGGATTGGATGACGATGAGATCGACTTCTTAGAACTGGTAGATAGATCTAAAATGGAAGAAGAAAGAAAAAAATGCGCCGAAGAGGAATTAGAAATGGCAGATTTTAGAAATAAGGTGGCCAGTTTACAAGAGCAAAGTTTGGAACAGAGAATTCAACAAGAAGTTAGGCGTCCACCGCTGAAAAATAACAATATTAAAACGTAAGTGTTTTGTTTAAATTGTATAATAAATTAAGAAAACAATTCTCAGTATCTATTCATTTAGTTAGTTATTTCATGTATATATATGTACATGGTAACGTCATATTCATATTTTATATTTAAAAATATTTTGATACCAATTCGTAATATCCTTCACCCCTCCGGGTTCCTGATCCTTCAGGCTGCCCGAGGTGCTCGTATATTTACCATGTCGACAATTGTCGGTATCTCTGACTTCGGCGCAGAATATCTTGTACCGGAATTAGAAAAGATTCAGCAAGCTTCTTTGGTATTACTGGCAAGCTGTTGAGTATTTGATGGACCATCATATGGTATTCTACCCTTCTTTTTATTTGATTGATATGCCTTTTCCATGATTGCGTCCCCACTCTTACATAATATAGTTAGCTGGCTTGTTTCTTCTTTTAAACCTGGCCTCCATGCTCCACTCCGGAAGTCCTTCACCGTCACATTATCACCTTTTACAAACCTTCTTTCCTTAGTGATGTTGTAACCGTTTGCTTTGGTTTTTAACTTCTTCCTAAGATTTGATCTTAGCAGATCAAGGTCTGTTCTAATTAACCGCCCAAACATTAGTAAACTTTGGGCTTGTTCCGAGGCTGTATGGGTGTGATTTGGTATTGCAAAAGAAAATTTTTCAATTCGCTTTGTAATTTGTTGCTTCCAACCACTGCCCTAAGTGCTTTCTTGAGCCTTTGAACAATTTACTCAGCTTGTCCATTGTAGTGAGATGAACATTTCCATTTTCCTTCATTAACCCCGACAATTCTTCAGAAGCGAATTGCGGCCCGTTATTAATATAAGTGCTCCGGAATGCCCATTCTTGCAATGCAGTGCGCTTATTGTACTCTCTGTGGTAGTTATCTTTATTGTAAAGACATGTTGAAAATCCATCTACTACAATGAAAAACATTTTGCCCATGAAGGCCCAGGAAAGTATATGTGCACCCTTTGCCTAGAATAATCTGGTCATTCCAAGTATTAACTGTTTTGTATCCTCAACAATATTATAAGTTTCAAAAGTATTTTCTACTATTTCAATATAATTTGAAAATTTATCTGGTTCTGCATTAAATTACTGGCGTCTAGGGTGTAATTGTGCCATTTTATTTTTATCCTCGTCGCCAATTGTCATACTTAATTGCATAATAAATTAAGCAAACAATTCTCTGTATATATTAATTGATTGTATCATTTAGGTATATATTTACCTAGCAACTAAAAATATTTTGTGATACTAATTGCTATCAGTAAGTTTTTACAGTTCTTTTTTGTTTGACATAAATAGTAATTTAATTTTGTAGAAATTTCATATTTACATATTTCATGAAATACAATATTTGTAAACTTGTATCCAGGATTTGTAATAAAATATTTTATATTTTGAAGAGGAAGATCTTCGCAAACCAAACTGTTAGCAGGTGTTATTAAAAAGAGACCAGTTAATAATAGTGATAAAGAAGGCAGTGGAAAAAGGAGTAGAACGGTAATGGAGGAAGAGAAAGGTTAGTAATTTTGTGATCAGGGGGTTGGTATCAATGTAATTTTGATTGGGCAAGAATAGATTTTGAATTAAGGGGCTTTTCTCTTAAAGTGTCTCAAGATAAGTAAGTTCTGCTAAGATTTTTGGTAATTCAGTATAAATAACACTTATGAATTAAATACTTTTCTATTTCTGTTCTTTTATTGAAATTTGAGTCCATTCAATTTGTGGATTAAATTTCAAATGTTATCTTTGCTATTTTAGACTAATTGTTGATTTCATTGGTATTTTTCATAATAATTTTAGCCATTGTTTAGTCTCCAAAGTTTCCTCTTTATCTCATTACAACGTTTCGACCTTCTTGGCCACCTTCAAGCTGCAAATTTTTACAATTTTTAAACAAGTTTTTACTGTTATATTAAAGCATGTATTTACATTTGTAGTAGTACCTTGGGTGTCTTTTCTCAGAGCTAAGTGCTCATCGTTTTTTATTTTATCTTTGTGTATGACATAGCCACTTTGTCAATTCGAAGACACCTTTCGGAGGGAGTAATTTCTTTTATGCTATGGATTGTTAAATACTGTGGATATATTTTATATATTATTCTACTTTCTACAACTTAGCAAAATTGTGACTTCCTTCAGTTCTTCTCCTGTCATTCCGGTCTGTGCTTCCTCCACTGTCTTATGCCCAACTTCCGTAGATTTTCTTCTATATCCCGAAGCCACCTTAGTCTTGGTCTTCTGTCACCTGAATGACATTCATATTATCTTTCTAGTGGCTCTACCCTCCTCCATTCTGTGTAGGTGACTTGCGAACTATTTTGAGACAGGAGATTACTTGACAATATCTCTTAGAGAATGGCTCAGATTTATGCTATTCTTTGTTTTATTTAGATAAGCGAGTGGCACCTCTGATTTAAAACATGTTTTGAAGCTTCCGAGCATGAACAGCTTCACAACATTCATCCCTATGGATGAGCTCGATGGGATGTTTGCAATTTAAGATGCTCATTGAGGGTCCGGACAGGGCTAATAGTGAGATGTTGCTGTGTCTTTCAGCGTCCTCAGGCATCAGGGTTGGATCCCCTATTGGGCACGTAATTTGAAAAGACAAATCTACTTAATGGGCTCAGTCCAGACAGATTACCTAAATTTTGAGATTAGTTTCAGGACCTTTGGTCGAAATAGGATGTCTCTGGAAGAGCTCTGGTATCAGGTATTTCTACTTAGGATTATTGTCCGATCTGTTCGAACAGTTGTGAATCATTGCATTCTTTAAATTTACCTGATATCCTGTTAGCTTGATTTTTTTATAAAAATGTAAATATGTTTTGCTTATACTTTAATAAAAATGGGATCCAATTGTTCCTAATATTTATATGTAAGTCAGATATTAAGAAGAAGCCAAGTGTAATAGATAACTTTGTTTTGGTCAGGAGCAAGAAAGAGAATTTCACGATGAAATATTTGTTGAACTAAATTTACTAAAAAGGGATACGGAGTTAACATATTAAGAAGTACATTTAATTTCAAAACTTCAATATAATTGATAGTGAAAGCTAAAAATTTCCTATGATATTGACTAAACGAAGAAACTTTATGTATAATTTGCCGGCTAACGGCATTGTAATTTTATTACAATTAACTAGTCCACTATTTGGAAGATTGAGTTGACACCGAAGTCTTATTTGCTGTATCAGCGTCCGTTTTTCAGGTTGTCCTATATTAGAAATTAAAAATTATATTCTCCATAAAATATTTTAAAAGGAATTGTAAGATATTATAAAAGGGATTTATAAAATGTCGCCAATTTAAATGTCCATTGAGAGGTATCAGAGACATTTTGCGTGGTAGCCTGCTTCATTTTGTGGTCATCGACCGGTTTCGGGCGTTCGCCCATCTTCAGGATGCGTTTCTCAGACAGTGTTGGCACACAAAATGTGTCAGATGACCACACAGTGTCGATGACCACAAAATGAAGCAGGCTACCACGCAAAATGTCTCTGATGCTTTCCAGCTCTGCGGGACCAACCACCACAACATCCATTGAGAGGTGTTTCACTATAAAAACTTAGGTTTATAACTTTGTTAATTTAATTAAATGAAATTCTTATTAGTTGTAGAAGAGAAGGAGCTTAAACAAAAACCAGGTACGGATAACCAGAAACCAGAAGAAATGACCAACACAAGCGTAACTAACACCACAGTTATTGTAACTGAGCAACATGTAGGATCACAAAATAAATTAGATGTTGGTGAAAAAACTGGTGGTCTAACCTGTATTGGAATATTGCCTGGACTTGGTACATACAGTGTTTCCAGCGATGAAAGTGATTGTAGCACGGATCTTGATGAAGACGCTGGACCGGCAAGATTTGATCTACTTGGTCGTAGAATTAAAAGAAAAAGTAAAACCAATAGTAACAAGTAAATATTGAATTTCAAAAAATGAAAAGACCAAAGTAAAAATAAAATTTTAACTATTCCGCAACAAACAAAACATTTCTATTGCAAATGCAGTCTCATCTTTTGACAAAAAATCATGTTTCTGCTGTTCTTATAAGTTTATTAAAATATATATAATTTTTGAAATATATGTTTAAAAAAAAGCATGTTGGAATCAAAGCGTTTACAATATTGTAATTAATATAATGGTTCCAAACGACTTCGCATTACTTTATAAATGAAAAAAATGTTCATTATTATTTTCTTTTTAATTTTTTTTTATTTCTTAACCTTTTATGGGTTCCATAAGGAATTTTGTCTTTGACTGGTACTCAAAAGGAAGTGAAAGGAAGTTAAATTCAATCTTTTCTGTTTTGCTTTCTTTCATAAATGGAGCTCAGCTGTTCATGGTGAAATTACAAGGAATTTTATAATTTATGTTATATTGTAAGTAAAAACGATTGATTAAATTATAAAAGACATTTTACACAATTTGGAAGTTTTATTACTTTTTATCCTAAAAAAAAAATTATAATTATAGTGTGGGGGCAACAATTTTGGAATTATTAAAATGCAACTTTTTTTTTTTATTCTGCAGAGTAATTCTGACAATTATTCTACTAAAGTGATTAAAGTCAGTATATATAGTAATACTTTTACTCTTGAAAAGGTAAACAAGCTTTTGAATCTTCTTAAAATTAAAGCATTCGCAGTGTTGCCTCTTTTCAATTTGAGACAATAAAGCTCAAAACTAGCTAAATTATGTAAGTTCATATATTAATATTTGTTTTAACATCTTTTAAAATCAATTCAACAATAAAATAAAGATCAGGAAAAAAATGTTCCTAAACATTAACCTAACTTACTTGTAGCCTTGTGAAGATAACTTTACACTTTTTATTAGAAAACATATTCTAAGTTTACATCTCCTACATATTTTTATATCCTACTTCGACCTCTTCACCGACTGCATTCCTGAATCCAAAAATACGAGCAGACTTTTCAACATTACACTCCCCAGAGTGTTTGATATATACAGTTCCATATTGTTCCTTTTGTCTTGTTTCATCGAGCATGCCTTCGGCTTTTTGGAGATCATATCTGACCGCCGAATGTCCAGGATTTATCTTCAGCAACATTTACAAATATCAGTAATTCATAGCAGTAAAGAAAGTAAAAACATTGAATGGATTGAAAGGGTACACTTATGGAATTAGGTGAGCTCTGATTTTTCAGCACTCGGGAAGTAAAAAGCTTCATGGTAAACTATATTATTAGTGATGCAATGGGAACCAAGTGGCTTCGGAAAGCAAGAAGCGGGCCTATTAAGATAGCCGACACTTGCGATTCCACTCTTTTCAAGCTTATAAAGAAGCCGTTCTTTGATTTCTTGAGTCAAAAAAAGAAAAGGTGAAGAGATTCTGGCCTGGAAATGTCTACTATGAGAATCATATGTTCAAATACAATAAAAAACATGTTTTTGCTGTTTTTCAGGTTGTAAAAACCAGTAAAGTTTTCATGAAATGTTTTTGAAAATAAGTTTTGTATCCAACATCGTCAGAAAGTGGATTATTCATTGCATATGAATTTCATTTTAATAATCCCAATTTCAACGTATTTTTGAAACGTGAATGGTCAAAAAGGAATAAATTAGTGTTTTCAACGGTGCAGAAGTTTTCTTTCCTTCATCTGACCCAAGAAATCGAACTTTAGAGATTGTTCAAGCGTATGTTATGTACACTTGAAGTGTGCACGAGTTTCTGATCGCCTTTATTGTATCCATCATTCTTCAAGAGCTCGATTTTACTGAGTATCCCTGGCTTAGGATCAAGTGCTTCAATTACTGTCATTTCTGCCCTCCGTAAAAGCTAAATTTAAAATGTACCATGTAGGCTTTTCAATCAAATCTACCTGTAAACATGAATTGATGGAAACCAACTTTAATTAGCTCATTAATCGGGATTATGTTCATCTCAAATGTGCTGAATCCAAAGGTTTCTTTGCATAACATTTTGTAATTATTTGAAAGCTGCCATAGTAACTCTTAAACATCAGATCAAGTGGCATAGAAGAGCCCACAGTGGAATTAATTACTTTGAATAAAACAAACGAATAGAATTTACTCAGTCCTAGGAATACAGTTCTGTATTTTATTTTAATAATTATTAATATAGCAAAATTGGTTAAATTATCAGATTTCCCAATTAAATCATAAAACTAGCAAATAGCATAAAATGCCCACTAATCTTTTTGTCTACTTTTATTTTCGTGGGATTCACATACATAAGTTGGTTTACATTTTTCTGATTATCCACAAGCTTTTTGATCATTTTCTTGACCATGTATTGTGATTTCGTGACTCACGAAAACACCATAGAGCAACCGCAAAAAAAGGGTGTGTTAGCAAAGCTCTCTGGTTACACTTCACATCTTATCTGTGTCTTAGACGTAGTAAGTATGCTAATGCAACTTTTAATAGAAGATGATCCAAGAATAAAAGAATGCAATACAAGTTAATAATAATAGAAAATAATAAAAACTTCCGTGTTGTTTGATTCCGATCTATTAAAGACTTCTGTTTGTGGAAGCACGCAGTTCATTTTGCATTATTTCCTCCTGCTAATAACATTAAAATACAAAACTCAGAACGGTTATTAGGTGTGATGGGACCCACCGTCCTTTTAAAAAATTATAAAATTGAGGCTATAATCGATTATAATTTTTCTCTGATGTTATGTTAATATTATACATACTTGTATATTTTTGCTACTAAACTTGTTCTAACCTCTCTAGATAGGTTATGAGTAGTAACAATGCAGTAGGTTCCAACCAATTTTAGTGGATGCGTATGTGCTACACTTTTCCGGACCGATTCATTTACATTTTTTGGTAGAAAATACCGTTGAATGAAGTGATTAGATGTAATTTATTTATTATTTATAAAATAAATCTATGTATATAAAAAAGAGAAAATCATATTTATTTACGCATTCTTGCTCTGTTTACTTGAGAATGAGGTTCTGCGGCAAATACAATTATTTCAAAGATTGTGAATTGTGACAGTACATAAATTTTTATTTCAGAATTCTTTTTCAGTTTAGTATTTACATTTTTCTTTTGATTAATCGTACACAAGAGTTCAAAATGTCGTATCCAGTAAATATATCTATTGAAGCTCCTGTAGAGAATCAAATTCAAGAAATATCTTACGATGGCCAAGAAATATATCAAATGTAAGTAATTTTGTCCTTAATTATAAGTTAATAGATAAGTTTCTTCATTCGTTCAACACATTGCAATTTATTTCACCTTTAATCTCTATTTTTATCTGGTAAAGAAATAAATACATTCTCTAAACTTATTAATTGTTAACTCTGTAAAATACAATATGTGTTTTGTTTTGATGATTACTTTGTGATTCCTCATATGGAAGAGCTACAAACAAATTGTATTGATGAATAGCATCAATTTCCTACACTAAATAAATATATTATTTCACTGAGTACTTACTTACTTCAAATACAGTTTTAGAAATTTATTTTATAGATGACGGATTTAAAAAAAAAATTATAATTTAAAGTTAATGATTGTGAGTTGTCAATTTTTCTTAACTAATTCATAAATGTAATCAATTATGGACACAACTATTTATTAAAAGGGCAGTGCTTAGACAGGTACTTTAATAATTATACTGGAGGGGTAAGAATATAGGCAATTTCTTCAGGTATCTTGGCCTTCTTGCAAGTATCTTAGCTAAACTATACGTACACTGAGCATAAACGGTTGTAAACTAGTGCTGGTTGCCTGCACCAATAACTACCTGACGTAATACGTTCTCACTTCCTACTCTCGCAGATGGCTGCATAATAATGTATAAATATAGACCTGCAGGAAACCAGTAGGTCTTTTTCCTAGTGGATTCAGGACTTTATAGCCTCCCATCTATTGTTAATATAGTGGTAAGAAATACTTATATTAATAGAAATCTGGTATGTTATTTTAGGCCTCTGACAATGTCAGAAAATCTGGCAAGATTGGCTCAGAAAATAGATTTTAGTAAAACAAGTTGTGATGATTTGAAAAAAGATCCAGATCGTGACGACAGTTGTGAAGAAGATGCTAAAGATGCAACATACCAGTCTTCAGTTTGGCCTTGGGACTCAGTCAGAAATAAACTCAGGTTGCTTATTACAGTTAAAATTGTCTCTGTCCCTGTTTACATTAATTTTATTGATTTATTTATTTAATTTTTTAAATCTTATTCTAGAAATGCCTTGACGGAAATATGTGTGCTTGCCGATGTGTTGGCTATTGCTAAAGAAAAACGTTATATGGTGTTAGATCCTATTCCACAAGAAGTACCTGAATCCAAACCTATGACCCAAGTGTATGCTAGGAAAAAAGTAAGTTCGATTTACTTGTTCTTCGTTTAGTATAATTTCCTTGTGAATTAGAAACCAGTTTGTAATGGACATAAATAATAATAATAATATAAATTGCTTTAATTTTAGGCTTTGTCTGGAGCAGCATCAGTATTACTGACCGGAGCTGAAAGACTTCGAGCTTCACAAAATGAAGCATCTAGAAATAGATCAAGTCCACCAGACTTTCACATAGAATTGTTGAGGTTGAGACAGAATTGGAGACTTAAGAAGGTTTCAAATACAATAATTGGTGATATATCTTACCGAACAGCTGGTTCTAAGTATGCCCATACCGGCATGTTTGAGGTGGGTTTGATTTTTTTTCTAGGGATAACATACATGCAATCATGTCAAAGAAAATGATTACAAAATATATTTATTAGGTAACTAAAGCTGAGGAAGAACCTGATAAATGTGCAAGTCCTCCTCCATCACCTGGCGCTAACTCAAAATTGACTTCTGCTCTCAAATTGACTGTACCTAGCGAGTTACAAGGAATTGCTTATATTGAAGTTATAAGTCAAAAAGGTAAATGTTGAACACGTTCAATGCAGAGTGAACCATCCGGCTATTTTTATAATAAATATATATATGTATATATATAAATTATCTCTAAATTTTATTATAAAAATATTATAATATTAATGTAACAATATTAATAATAATATTGTAATATTTTATTATAAAATATTATAAGTATTTTTTATTATAAAAATAACGTATGATAATTATAAAATTTTATTATAAATATCACTAATTACTAATTGTATTAGATCACTAATTGTAGATGGTATTTCTGTAATTTGGAATAATCTTTTTGTATTCATAGGATTTTATTTCTCTGGTTGAGCGATGTGTCATGTTCCATCTTTGTTTATGTAGATGGATTAATTTAGATTAGACAAATTTATGATCATTTGGTAGTATAATAATAATAAATTTTATAGATCAGGAAGATCTTTGTTCAGCGAACGTGAGCCTTCAGAACTTTTCGTCCACAACTGCACCTATACCAGAAGCTAATTGGCAGAAAAGATTAGAAGCAGCGCAGAACGTTCTTTTCTGTAAAGAGTTATTCAGCCAGTTGGCCAAAGAAGCTGTAGGATTGCAAGCAGCTATTCCGCATACAGTTATTGGAAATCAGATAATTGCATCAGTGAGTTATCCATCTCATGGCTTTGAATGTTTTTGAATAACAATAGGTTAATTTATTGTACTAATGGATATGCTTATTTGTCGATATATATTTTTTTAGACATTTCCTGGTGTGCATTTGAAAATAACTTTACGTCATAAAAATGGTGGCGGTGAGGCTTCTAGTGAAACAAGACGTGGTCAGAAAGGCGAGCATGATCATGTGCTAGAACATTCTTTGCATCAGATGTTAAGAGAAGTGCATCACAAAAACACGCATCATCCGTTTCCGCATCCTTCATCGGCGCCTCTAGGTCCCAGTAAGAGGAGATGTTTGGCCGGACCTTCTGCTACCGATCGTTATTACTTATTAGAAATGACTAAAAGGTTTTTTTTTTTTACTTTATTTTACTTCTTTTTTATTGAAGATCTGTCAGAAGCTTCTAAATGAGAATATCTAAGAGAAGCGCTACTCGGACTCAAATCCAGGGCCTCTGCGTTCTAGTCTCCTGACGCTATCACTGAGCTACTAATCCCTAGTTAGCCACTAATCCCTAGAGCTACTAAGTCCCTAAATTCCAGTTTGATAGCCAAGTGAACTGTTTTTTCTTTTGTGATTACATGAATGATTACTAAAAATAGAATTTGCTAAGTTATAAGGCTAAAATGGAAACATATAGATAATATTATGTTTGATTCTTGATATTTAATCAGTTTGATTTGATTCTGATAAAGACAAATACTTTATTTTAATATGAAAACTTCTTTTTTGACAGTCAAACATTGCTAGAGCAAATAATACAACAATCACAGCATACATTGTTACGACAGCGTACGGAATATGTGTTGGATACTATAATTAAAGAAGTGAAAGATCCACTAATTGTAACTCATTGGAATGCACTGAATTCGCCCACTTTGTCCTGTGTTAAGATCAATATTATTACTCATGGGTAAGTGATTAATAATAATATAATAATATACTTTATTATACACTTAGTCTTATATACAAAAGAAAGAAAAAAACAAGTATATTGGATAAGTTATCCGTCTGCCGGAGGTTGATGTTTAATCAATTATTGTGAAATCTGAACAGTAAAAAAAAAAGGAAAATAAAAAACAAAAAACAAAAAAAGTAGAAAAATAAATAGATAAAATAACTAAATATACGAAAATTGGAAAAATTAGAAATTGAAATACTGAACAAGTTGATAACGATACTGCCAGGCGTGTCGTGCATAATTAAGAAGCGATTGGCAAGAAGATGAATTTAGAAGGGATATTAAATGAGATCTGGATAACTTCTTATAGCCAACATTAAGTAATCTAAGTTCTAGAAGAATAGTACATTCCGCAATGAAGTGAAAGACGTCTTCTTTGATCCGAGAGTTACACAGAGGACAGAGACCCAATCTCTTTCTAGGAAAGGACAGTAATTTAAATAGAGCAGCTCACACCTTAATTTAAATAAACAACTAAGTTGGTTTAAAGAGAGACCACAATGAAAAACTGAAGAGTGTGATCTAAATATTTGTACAACAAAAACCGTGTTGAAGATTGGGCGTGCCTCTCAGCCTCCTCCAATAGAAAGAAGACTTTTCATCTGACCTTGCCAAAGTTCCTTATTTTCAAGTGAAAATTCAAATGCACAATTATAATTTCGAGCTAAGGAATTCCACTGAAAAACCAAGATGTATTTTTATTAATTATTTGGAGAGCTGAAGTTTTAGAAAAACGGGCATCTGAAAAATTTAGTACTTTGGATACATAATTGAAGTGTAACTTTAAAGCGTAGGAGAAAAGTAAACTTACACAAGTCTCGCAGTACAAGATATAATTTAGAGTAGTGGTAGGTAGGGCAAATAATTTTTTAATAAAAAATGTTTGAACCATTTCAATAACTTCAAAACGTTGAAACCCCCACACCTAACAAACATAACATAACACTGAACGCGTAACAGAGTTAAAGAAACTACTTAGCAGAAAGCGGAACTAGGTCCTGCATGATAAAGCCTTCCCACACGCTGTTCAAAGTTAATTTAGCAACCGAACTGTTTTGCTTTAGGTGTGCATTGAAAGATAAACGTGGAGTCAAAACAACTCCGAGGTATTTGTACTGGCTCACCACCTCAATGCGCTTTCCTTTATAAAAACATTTATCTGAAGAAACCAGCCTACCACCTTTACGAAACACAATTACTTTCGACTTTCCCAGATTGATTAATTAATATATGCATTTTTACAAGTGAAAGTTTACAATATTTTTGTTTTAATATTTAGTGTATGAAACACATCATAATTTCATGGTCGCTTATGATTCACTGTTTTATGCAAAATCCATGGCTAAACAAATATAGAAGAAGCGTTGCATAATCTAAATTATTTTAGACATTTTTAATGAAATATATTGAAAGTTTTGTTGAGCTTAGCTGTACCTTAAGTATTTATTGATATTTTTAAAAAATCAACCTATCTTTTTATCTTAAGAAATTAATTATTATATTTCTCTTGTCTTATTTACAGCTATGATACCATTTGCCGTACTTCGCTTGTTATTCAAGTAAATGAGAAATCGTTGAAGTGTGTATGCAGAGATGGTAGAGTTATGCATATGTCTTATGAAGGACAGGAATTAAGAGACTTAATATTCTGTCAGGTATGCAAATAGTGTTCGCTAATTTCATGGAGATACCATTGTGATATGTACAAACAACAGTAAAAATATATAGTTGTAAGCCTAACAGAAACATTTTTACTTTCTCTTACTCCTACTCCTAGAAAGAGGAACAATTGCGATCGTGCCAGATTTTCGAATTTGAGTTTTCACTGGAAATATATCTTTTTGGGGTTTATTGAATGTCGAAAAAATGTTTTTAGCGAATGGTGTGTGCCTGTGTGTATTAACAAAGCATCTCAAAAACGAAAAGTCGTAGGAAGCTCAAACTTGGCATTTCGTTTAGGTACTACGACCGCATCATTTACGAAAATTTCGGGCATAATCTATCAACCGGAAGTGCAGCATTACTAAATATATATATATAGATATAGATATTTCTTCACTTTTTCGTGTTTTTCACGAAATGGTTCCATGATTTTCTTTAAACTTCGTATGCTAACTATATATATATTTACCACTCTGGGAAAATTTATTTTTTTGAGAGTCTGGGCAAACAGTAGCATTGTGCTTTCCTCTAAACCACCACATCAGAATAATATATGGTTTTATCACCCACAAATATTAATACACATTAGAAGCAGTGATACAATTCAAAATTTGAAGAAAATTGGTTAACCGGAAGTGCGATTTTACTGAATAAGTTTTATTGAAATTTTCTTGAAAATAGTTATAACGTTTTTCTTTAAACTTGGAATGATAGCTGCATATATAAAAACGGATCACTTTTAATTGAAACATTTTTCTGAAAAAAAAAAAAAAAATTTAGAGTGATATTGGAGGTCTGTCTGACAGTTTAAATTTAAATTTGCACAAGCTTTCTTAGTTTTGAAATAGAGGCCGTTTGATTAAATTGTATTAATTAGAGTAAGAGAAAGTCGTGTGAGTGTTTCACACCAGGTTTTTACTAACCGTTCTTAAGTTGAAAATTCTGTTCAACTTTAACAGAAATGCTCATCTAATAACATCGGTTTTAATTTTTCAGATCTATCAACATCAAATTTCAGCGGTGCAAGCGCTGGCTAGATGTATGGGATGGCAATATTTAGCAAACAGTTCTCATTTAGGTCTAGGCACTGTAGAACCTCTGGGAAATGCCAGCAGTTGTATTTTAGCTTCACCAATGGGTGATAGGTAATATTTTTATTTTGAGACAAAAAACAAAAGTAAATATTCATGTTTCAAATTTATTCTTGAAATAAGTAATTAAATAGTACGAAACATAAACATCTACGTTTTAATTGCTTCTCCCTTAATACCAAAACAGTTAAGTTTCAGTGCTTAAAGATATTCTTGAATCAAATGATTAAACCTTCTGCTGTATATTTCGATCATGATAAATTTTCGAGAATAAATTCTCACCTGAAATTTATGTTTTTAGGAACAAAGTTCTCTCTTGCCTCTTGTGTATTCCATGTGTACAGAATCCGAATCCTAGAATCGCAGCTTTATAGTATATTACATTTGTTCGCAATTTTCCACGAATTGGCCGCGCAGTTTTTTTTTCTTTAAATTTGATATACTAACAACATATACATAACTATACGTTCATTTGAAATATTTTTCTAGGGAAAATTGATTTTAGTAGTACTCCAAGAGAAGCTGTGGTGTTAAGCTTCTATTACAGTAAAATGTATGGATGACAAGAGGGGAGAGGGGCTGTGTAATGAGTTCTACATTTTCTTTTTAAGAACGATAAAAAATGCGGGGAGAGAAGAAGGTCGTGTGGATTTTTTTAAAATACAAGATTCTATATTTTTTAAGTAAAAGTTTATAAATGACACACACAGTTAAATAAAAAAATAAAAAACGGGATCCAGATGGCAGGGCCATGGCGTTCAGCCAAAGAGCAAGTGCCTCCCAGAACTTCCTTCCTGGAATAAAAAATAATTATTAAAATCACTAGAGAAAGAAAAAAGTGACCACGAAACAAATATGATGAATAAATTTAATTTTATAACTTAACAATCTGGAAAAATTGATGAAGTGTCTCATTTTTGCAGTGTACTAATTTCACAATTTATTATTGTTGAGCGCTTTTAAGTTTTTGCACTTATTTACTTTGCAATTTTTTTGCCGCCATTGATTGATTATTTTTAGGAGCCAACTCTGAAGGGGTGTATTATGAAAATAATAAATAAGGACCCAAAGATTTTTTTGGAATTCGGTTCAGCAATTTTTTTCATGAAAAACAAGCAAGCTTAGCGTAATAGTCAATCAAAAGAATAAAACATTTTCCTAACATTATGTTTCCAATATTTTAACGGATAAAAATCATCTATTTAATGATAATTTTTAAAGTAGAAATTTAACTCAAATCTTAAACTGATTTTCAGATTGATAGCTGTACGTTGTGAACCACAAGGCGGTTGTCAAGTATCCATTGCTCATTCACCAAGAAAAGATTTCTTCAGCGGCCAGCTGGTTAAAGAAAGAAAATGGGAAAATCTAGGGGGTGCTTTCAAAGAAGTCAGATGGGATAAAATGGAAGGAAGAAATTTCTTGAATAAAATGGAACTGCTGATGGCAAGTTTGACCAGTTCTTGAGTGCTAACCCTTCGACCAAGTATTTGTTTTATACCTTTAGAAATTGTTTTCCATTCCAAATTATTTTGTTATTAGTATTATCGGTGTATATAAATTATATATAAATATAAATATGAACGTATTTGTAAATAGCCTATACATAAATACAAAATTTAATCGAAATCTATTAAGAAATTTTAATGTTTTTTTTTTATTGTTTCCTTATCATGTGGAAAACGGAAGTAACCACATGTATTTTTGTGCAAGTAAACATTATATAAATAAACATGATTACTTCATTCAGTTTTATTCTCAATAATTACATTCTAAATAAGATCAGGTTTGTTCAAATTGTAGCAATTGTTGGCCGTTAGAAGTGATCAGGTGTATCTAATTGTTGGCTTATCTACCAGGAAGTTTCCAACAAAAAAAAACACCAAATAATTTTAAAGTGCTTTTTTATTTAAAACCCGATGTTTCGGCAAACATTGTTTGCCTTCTTCAGGGGTTCTCTTAAAGTAAGAGAAGTTTGGAAATCTTGTCACAACATCTTCGATTATGTCTATAGTATAGATTATGCCTACAGATAACTTGGTTTTTTGTATAATGATTCCTATTTAATTCTCTTTAGATATGACAATATTGGTACAATTTTTATTTTTTCTTAAATACTTTTCACTGTATTACAATTTTCTTCAGTAATGTAACAAATTAATGTTAAAGTAGTAAAACAAAAATTACAAAATGTCCAATTTAATAAGGAACTTGGAGCAATGAGGAAAATCTGGGAGGAGGAAGAACATTCCACTCATTAGGGAAATGGTGACTTAGTTTTTTCAAACCATTTAAGTCGAAATGTAATCCAAATCAATATATTAACTCGAATAGTGAACAAAGATTGAAATTAATTTTTTTTATTTCAAAATTTTTTTATTAATTTTTATGAAACTACAAAATAAAAAAAATTCAGTAACAGTACATTGATATAATAAACTGACAGTAAAAAATAACGAGAGTATTAATTAATTTTACATAATTCTTATTGGCTAAGATAATCGGATGAAATAAAGATAGCACATCAATAAAATCTGCAAGAATCGACTGGAAAATGAGCGATTGTTAGCAGGTTCTATAACCACTCACAATGAACTCAGCCTAAAATTATGTTCTACAATTCTGCACCATTGTAAGTATGAAAAAATGGAAAACATTTTAGAAATTGTAATTTAAAAAAATTTGAAGTAACTACTATGCACAAGTGAAAATGAAACGGGATTCTGAAAGCAATATTGCAATTGCCAAAAATTTTTTAATGGAAGTATCTGTTTCGGGGATCCTCTACGAAAAAATAATTTTCATTGAATGATCACTCTCTTTATTCTGTAGATTCAGCGAGGTGTAAGATCTCAACTCAAAAATGAAAAATCATAGTAAGCTCAAATTTGATATATCGTTCAGATGTATCACCGGGGGGATCATAACTCAAATTTATTAAGATAAGAGCAACAATATCTTTGAAACTCTGCTTTCTATAGGTCGCCCAAAAAATTCTTGACTCTTGTTAATTAAAAAAAAAATCACAAAAGAGGAATAAATATGAAAGCAGTACACCGTAATACTGTGATAGGAAAGTTCAAGAAATTTTGATCTAAAAAAAAAAGAAGAAATTAAACATGGTATGTACCAAATCTACCCCAAAGTAGAATATTATAAATAAATTTGGTTTAATATTACTTCGTATTTAGGCTGAAAAAGGAAGTATTAAGGTAGAAAAATGTTTCAGCGAGGCAAGAATTTTTTAGCTCTCAAAACATCTGCTCGTTTTACGAAAGTATGACATAATTACAATACTTATTATTTTCTCTTAGTCTGTTGGAACTATCAAGCTAGCAATCGTATCAAATTTTAGACAGAATTTTCACTGGAAACATAAGTTTTGAGATCCCCTGATTCAGAAAAAGTGGTTTTTAGAAATGGGCCTGTATGTGTGTGAGTAATCAGCATAGTAAAAAAACGGAAAGTTCAAACTTCATGTTTCTTGTAAGTTTTACTAGCGGACCGGACATTAGCTCAAGATTTCATCAAAATAGGGCAACCGAAAATACCACTTTACTGCATGGAATTTTTTTAATTTTGTGATTTTATCCAAAATAACTGCAATGATTTTCATTAAACTTATTACACTAGCTAAACATATAAAGAGCCATAAATCTCATTTGAAACATTTTTACAGGAAAATTCCTTTTAGGAGAGTTTTTTCGGGGAGAGTTTGAGGTTATCATTTCCCGTATAGGTTTACCATGTGATTCTTTCATTTAATAATATTAATTTGTATTCAATGTGTTTCCTACATTGCGTTGACCGGAAGTGCAACATTACCGAATAGTGTTTTTTTTTTTAGGTTTTTAGATTTTCTTCATGAAGTCATAAAGAGGTTTCGTTGACTTGTATTCTGTATAAAGATCTATCAATTTTTTTTCAAAGTTTATTCCGAGAAAACACATTTAAGGGGAATGATGAGGTTGTGTCCACACATATTCAATGCTATAACTTTATTTGAACTATTTCTTGTGGTAAAATCATTTGAGGGGGTTTTGAGAAGAGGGGTGGGGTTAAGTTTTTTTTTTAAGTGCTATCGTAGTTGATTATACAAATCTACCATCCAAATAAAATTAATTAGAAATAAATAGATTGCCAAAATTCCGAGTTTTAAGAAAAGTAGTAGATTGTTGTAGGGGATTATCGCACTTCTACCTGAAAGACCTATTATGCCCGCCGGAGCCTTCTCAGTGTACTGCTGGCCTCCAAGCAGTGTTTTCTAGCTACAGACAACACTGCTCATCAACTACAGTGAGTTGTAGAGGCTCCTAGGAAGAGAAAATCTAAGAGCAGCATGCTGGATTCGAACCTGGGACCTCCGCGATGATAGTCGAGCTTGCTACCACTAAGCTAATCCCTTCCTTCTCCCTTGGCTTACGCCAATTAACTAGAGACGTATACACTAGTTTGTGTACTGTGTTTGTCCTTGTCTGTAAAGGGTAGTGTGTATGTAGTTTAAGTGTATTGTGTAGTGTTCTGGCAAAGTGCATGGAGTACTGAGCTGTGGTAACCCGTGGGGTCGCTACTCCCAAGTAACTGCACGCAACAGATACCCCTTGCAGGCAAGAAAAGTAGTAAACCGAAAGCGCGTTTTTACTGAACAGTTTTTTCAATTTTTATGATTTTCTCCATAAAAACAAAGGCGAATTTCATTAAATTTGGTGCACTATCTATAAAATTTGTCAATCACAATTTTGAAATCAGTAGTAAGAGAAAGTTGTGTGATTGTATCACACCAAACTTTTTATATTATTGCCTTGCGGAACTTGGTATTCCTAAAAAAAAATCTGTTAATCTATAGTATACTTGCACATGTCACAACGTCGTATTATCTTGGCAGCAAGGTCGACTTAGATGTGATAAATATTGTATTTATATTGAAAAAAAACAAAAAAACAATAGATTTATATAATTGATGAAGCTGGGAGCCTTCTAAAAATAAAATTTTCTACATTTTTATTATTTTATGTAAATTTAGTGTTATATTTCATTGTTTAGTGCATTTTGCCAAATGATTAAGCGAAAAATATAACGTTAGTAATTGATATAATCATAAACAGAAAGTTGGTAAACTTCCAATTGAACACACTATCAAAACAAAATTTACAATTAATATTTTTATCTAAAAATAATATTTGGTTTGTTACTGAATTTGATAATCTAATCATTAGACTAAATAAACAAATTGTGTCTTTTAAAAAAATAAATTCCTTTATTTTCGTCCAAACTCTAATCATATATTAAATCACAGGTCAAGGATATTTTATAAATCTGTTTCTTGCTATTATTATTTTAATAAAAAAATCTATTGAAAATTAGTTTTGAATTAACTGGAAGTTCTGTTTTTTATTTTTTGTTTTATTTGATGTTGACGCAGGTTGAACAAGTTGGTTATGTAACCAGTTTTTGTTGTACTAGCTTCCAGTCGGTGTTATTCCGATTAAAAGTTTAAACAAACTCCACAGCTCTAAATAAATATCTTTATTATTATAAATATTGTCTTGTTTAGCCTGTGAACACATTAATTTTCTTGATAAAAAGAAGGATCATGTAACATATTAGTGCCCAAAGTTTTGGAATTCGTGTTCCACAATGTAAGTACAATTATTTTTAATTTAAATAAATACAAATAAACCTAGGGGTATACCCCTAGCTACAAAATACAACTACAAAATTTATATCACAATACAAATCAATAATATTTTTTACCCCGCAAAATTCAAACTTTGACTTCATTATTGAATGCTTTTATTTGAATAGTTTTTGTTGGGATATGATAATATTTTCAGTTATCAACTGGGATCTTTAATCAGTTCTAGAAACTCATCTGTCGCTCTAAGCATTTAGAATATAGCGTAATCTCTTAAATATATGTTTTCAACCAGT
Organism: Triatoma infestans; assembly: GCA_011037195.1. Classification (NCBI taxonomy): domain Eukaryota; kingdom Metazoa; phylum Arthropoda; class Insecta; order Hemiptera; family Reduviidae; genus Triatoma; species Triatoma infestans. Next base: position 315,166 of record JAAEAF010000158.1, on the reverse strand, counting down.
TTTATTGAATGATGCATTGTATTGAGTGCTAAAATAGAAGCAAAGGACGTTTGATTTTTTTTTTTATGCTGGAAAGGAGAGTTTTTAAATTAAAATCGAGTTCAAATTTACTTTCTCATAGTGATGTTAACAGTATGTATTGCAATCCTATCAAATGTATTTTGTCAAAATCGAAAAAACGCAGGAAGCTCAAACTTGAAATTCCGTTTAGGTACGGACTGCCGCATCTGACTATTTAAGATTTTGATCAAAATCTATACCAACCGAAAGTGCAACTTTACTGAATTAGTTTATCGCGTTTTCATAAATTACCTATCGGTTTTATCTGAAACATTGTGCTAAGAAAATAGATTTTTTAAGGGAATCTGGGAAAGCAGTAGTATGCTTTCCTCTAAACTAAAGCACAACTTTAGCACAATATGCGGTTGTACCATCCATGAAATATTAAGTTATATTAAAATATGATAAAATCCCAAAGTTGAAGAAAATCGGTTAATCTGAACTGCAACATTACAGATGATTTTTGAGTTTCTTGGAATTTCATTGAAAATGGCCGTAATGATTCTTTAAACTTGGAATGCTAACTGCACAAATACAAAAGTATCATATTTATTTAAAACTTTTGGAAAAATTGATTTTTGGGGATTTTGAGGAATTTTTGCCGTCAGTTTAATGTTTATAGAGCTATCATCTGGTTTTAAAATGTAATCACTTCAAGTACCGCTGGGGTAATAGGTACTAGTACCCCTACCAACTCCATATTTCCATATGTCTAAGTAACGGTAAAATTCAAGTTTTAAGAAAATTTATCACTTTTTAACTGCAGTAAGAGAAAGTCGTGTGGTGTTTAGCATCAGATTTTAATACATTTTACAAGATTTGGACTCTAGATAAAAACCCGCAGTATTGACACCACATTATCTTCAATTGCTCCATTTTCGAGATATAACGAGTTCGACTTATTTATCCAATCATTTTTTCTGGCACCTGTTGACCATCTACTAAGGCTCAGCTAATTCTTATTAGAATTAGAATTCTAATAAGAATTAGCTGGCTCAGCTAATAAGAATTAGCTGGCTCAGCTAATAAGAATTAGCTGTCCCGCCCTGCTCAATCTTATTACTTTCACTACGTCTGGTTCTGTATAAATTCCCTAGCTTCTGTTAGACCTACTTCTCCAGACGTCGTTCTCACGAACTGCGGCATATATTCTACGGAGAATTAGTGGTGATTTTTTTGAATACTTTCAACCTTTCTTAAAATTACTTTGCTAATTTTTTTTTCTAACTCGATATAAATTAGCTGTCTATAGATACAATGTTTGGTAAGATTAAGTATTTAATTGTCATATTTCGATACCATATTTTTTAGTCTGGACTTTGGCATAATAAGCTTTTGATGGCTGCGGTACCGGGGTACAGTCCACCCGAAGTTAAAAAATCTAGTCTGGGCTTCAATCATGACCACTTTTGGAGCGGCAGCCTTGCTATTGTTTAAGATAAATCGAGGAACTATCACATTGCCACGACACAAAAAGTGATCTATTATCGAATTCAAACAGACCACGAAAACAAAAGCTTCATACCAGAAAAAATATAATTTATTTTGCTGGATCTTTATCGTTTGTTGGATGGATGGCGATAGAAGCGTTTCTATACATCTCTTAAAGTGATCATTTCTGAAAGACTCTGTGCTTTGGTTTCTTTGGAAGATAAAAAAAAAATCCGATGTTCATTCGTAATCTAATGAAAAGTAAATGACTTCTACAGCCCACTAGTGAACCTTGGTCTCCTCTTTCAAAAGTTTTGTACAGCTTTCTCTGTTCTGTGCTGCTGTCCTCCAGTTCCTGATTCCCAAAATAGAAGCTGCATCTCCGCTTACGCCCTCTGACCATCTCAGCTTTGGCCTTCCCACTCACCTCTTTCTATGTAAACATTCCTTTTCGGCGCTCCCAGCGATAGCACCCTCTCCACTTAATGTCCCGCCCTGCTCAATCTTATCACTTTCACTACGTCTGGTTCTGTATAAATTCCCTAGCTTCTGTTAGACCTACTTCTCCAGACGTCGTTCTCACAAACTGCGCCATATATTCTACGGAGAACTTTTCTTTCGAAGATCAGCAGATCTTCTTCATCCTTTTTGGAAAGAGTCCAGGTCTCCGAGCCATATGTTAAAACAGGCCGTATTAGGGTTTCATAAAGATCTGACTTTGTACTTCTAGAAATGAGGTTGCTGTTTAAGTACTTCTGGAGGCCGAAGTAGCTTTCATTGGCGAGTAGAATTCTCCTTTTGATTTCTAGGAATGTGTCATGAGTGGTAATGACCAGCGAACCTAAGTACACAAAGCTCGCTATCTGTTCAAACGTATAGGGCTCCAAGGAAATCTCTGAAGCGTGCACATGTATTTGGTCTTGCGCTGGTTTATTCTCAGTCCCATTTTTTTTAGCGGCGGACGTTAATTTCAAAAATGCTTCTTCCAAGGCTCTCCGGACTGCAATTATATCTATATCGTCCGCATGCGCTAGTATCTGAACCAATCTATTAAATATAGTGCCAGTGGTCTGGATCCCGGTATCTCGTACGACCTTCTCGAGCGCCAAATTGAAGAGCAAACAGGCAAGGGCATCTCCTTGTCGTAAGCCGTTCTTTGGTTGAAAGGTTTCTAACAAATCCCCTTAAACTCGAATAGTGCACCGCACATCCGCCATCGACGGTGCAACCATGCTAACTAGCTTCTTCGGTATCTTCATTTCTCCAGCATGGCGTTATATAGTTCTCGGCGACTTATGCTGTCATATGCTCTTGACTTGTCAAGAATCTGACGTAGAGTGAATATTTGGTCCACGGTTGCTTTCCCTGAAGAAACCCACACTGGGGGTTTCCCCAATCTCCCTCTCAGCATAAAGGAGATGTTGGAGAGTATTTTGTACGCGCACGATAGCAGCGTTTTACCTCTATAATTGCGCTCCTCTAGTAGGTCTCCTTTCTTATGCAGCGGACAGACAATTCCTTCGTTCCAATGATTTGGTAACTTTTCTTTTGTCCAAGTCTGGAGAAACAATTCTTGCTGGAATTTAGTGAGTGCTTAAACAACTCCACAGGAAGCCCATCGCCACCTGGAGCCTTTTTAATTTAAATTGTTCAATTGCTTCTTCAATATCTTCTTCATCAGGTGGTTCCATCAAGTCATCAGGCGTCATACTAATTACCTCTCTCACGTCATAGGCGTCTTCAGACGTGTTTTGGTTTAGAAGATCATTAAAATATTGGACCCATCTTTCCACACTTTGGGTTACTCAGAAATAATCGATCCTTGACTATCCCTGCAAGCGCTTATTCGTGGTTTAAATGATTTTCTCCCCTGGTTCACTTTTCGGAAGAACCCTCGTGTTTCATTGGACTTCTTACCCTCCTCAATTTCCCTCATCTGCTCATTCATCCATTTCCTTTTCTTTTATATGTTACAATCGGATTTCAAAATTTACCCAGATAGCTTTTCTTATATACTAGTGAATGTATAGATAAAATTTTGAAGAAGTTATTTTACTGACTGGAGTCCAATGGTAAGATGGAAATTTTAGTTAATCATTTAACAAAATGAGAGTACAATTTTTTAGCAGGCTTGGGATGTGAGCACTTTTTGCAAAAGTCCGGTTATAGTCCCTTTGAAGATCATAATTTAAGAATCAATCAGCCCTGATCCCTTTCTTTCCAACTTAAACAGTTCCTAGCGGCATTATACGTAATTACTGATTTAATTATCGTGCATAACATTTTTTATTAAATTATTTTCAATTAAAAAAAACATATGACCTTTAATATTAAAAGAATGTGGTAAAAAACAAATATTTCTCTGTAACAATTGAATATTGCAAATATTACGTCAATATATAAATATTAACCTCGAGAGTGAACAAAAAAAATCTGGTGTGAAACACTCACACAACTTTCTCTTACTCCAGTTCTCAAAATGATAATTGACAAATTTTTGTGTACCAAATTTAATGAAATTCGGTTGAGGAATTTTTACAGATAACGTAGTGTCAGATCCCACGGTGATACTTAAACGGAATATCAAGTTTCAACTTTCTACGGTTTTTCGTTTTTGAGCTATGCTGTTCATATACATACATACATACATACACACACACACAGACCACTTGCTAAAAACCACTTTTTTGGACTCAGGGGACCTCAAAACGGATATTTCCGGTGAAAACTCGATATCGAAAATTTGACAGATTACGATACATACTTCTTACTAGGAGTAAGAGAAAGTAAAAAAATTATTTCCTAGAATTAGTAGTATCGATAGCGTTGCCATTTTCAATTAAAGACATTTCTAGCTGGAAAACAACCAACTTGTAACCTTCTCCTTTGCATTACTTTAGAATTTATTAGAGCATCTCTAAATCTAGTTAATCTACATCTCCTACTTTTTACTTTCTCTTACTCCCTAGTAAGAGGAAGTATTGTAATCGTATCAAATTTTCGAAATCGAGTTTTCACCGGAAATATCCGTTTTGAGGTTCCCTGAATCAAAAAAAGTGGTTTTTAGAAAATAGTCTGTCTTTTTTTTCCTTTTTCCTGCATTCAATTTCTGCAAAACATGCTGCATGCACAACCCACATTAATAATTAATAACTGAAATTTGTTTAAGATTGATCAAGTAATTTGTATCGAGTTAAAAAAAAAAATTAAAAACACTGGAAGTATTCAAAAAAGTCACTACTAATTGTCTGAGCCTTAATTATCTCAGTTGATGGCCTACGGTGCCAGAAAGAATGACAGACTGAATAAGTCGAGCTTATTGTATCTCGAAAATGGAGCAGTTGATATGATGTGGTGCCAAGTCTGCAGGCTGCTAAGATTACACAAACATTTTGATCTATCAAGGATTCCAAACCTATAAGATACGCTCTAGTTCTGCCGTGTTCTATCTACATCAGTTTAAAATGGACTCACAGCGGTGATCTCGTTGGTCGGAAAGAACTCCTTCATGAGAGAACTTTTCTGATATTCTACCCAGAGCTTCTCTCATTTTCATATGCTATATGCTGTTATTTTCTATGAAATATGGAAGTACATGTATATCTCAGGAAGGCGAAAATTCAGTGCGGCTTGTTTGGCGAGTTCTTCTTCTTTTTCATTGCCTTCTCTACCAACATGAGATTTGACCAATGTAAAACCGATACTCAACCCATTATTTTCAAGAATACTTACTTTACTCCAGCATGCCATAAGGGAATCTTTAAAAACCTACACCAGACAGAACCTAATAAGAGCCCAAACGTTATTTGGCCTCAGGATTTTTAAAGTTTTTCGCACTCTTCCTGTACAAGCGTAGGCGTGAACTCGAAAGCGTTAGAGGGCTTAATGAAGCACACAATTATGAAAGTTAACAAAGGCAATAAATCTTTAATTGGCTTACCTTGAAGATGCGGTTATGATGAATGAGAAGCGTATGTTGAGCCGGAGAAGCTGTGAAAGACGCTAGGAAGCGAAAAAGAGTATAAAGGAGGCTGTGTATATGTGTAAATATGTTCGTGTATGGGTGTGTGTATGAAGGAAGTTGCGGGAAAGGTAATTAGTGAATGAACGGAAGCGTGCGTTGATGCGAATAAGACCTCTCGGAAGCTGGTTGGAGCAGAGATGAAAGGCCTGTGTTGTATACGCAATACACCCGTGGAGGCGGTAAAATTTGATGATGAAGCAGTAAATGACGACGCAAAGAACAAATACACATATACGCATATGAAGCGAGCCAAACCACAAGTGAAGAAAAGGGATGAATAACCAGAAAAAAGGGGGCGGCTATGGAGGGGAAACCAACATCCGGAGACGCGAGAGAAGGCTTGAACAAACCAGAGAATTGGCGGGAGAGAATTAAAAAAGGGGAGAAACAGGATTTCTGGCCGGACGACGCGGGCGCGCGTGGAAGTTAGCAATACAGAAGCAATCTGGCAAGACGACGCAACATCCTGCCCGCCCTGAAGCATCGGCCTCAGAATTTATTGGGAGGGTAATGGACAAAGCTTGGCTAAGGGGCGGCGAATTACGCCGGAAGCGATTTGGACATCCGCAACGCGGTTGGTGGAATCGCAGCCGGGATGCAGGATGGTGATGCGACCGAGCGGCCATTGACGGGGTGGAACGTTGTCCTGATGCACAAGGACGACAGTGCCTGGAGTGATCTTCGTGGCCGGAAGAAGCCATTTAGTACGCTGTTGAAGTGTGTGCAGGTACTGTTGGCGCCAGCGCTTCCAGAAGTCCTGCTGAATCCGCTGGGTAAGTTGCCAACGGGAAAGGCGATTGATGCTGAGAGTGGTGACATACGCTCAGGAGGAGCGGATAGGGGGCAGAAAACCAGAAAGTGGCCAGGAGTTAGGGGCTCAGAATCAGAGGTATCTGAAGAGAGAGCGCACAGGGGGCGTGAGTTCAGGATGGCCACGATGTCAGTAACGACGGTGAGGAGCTCTTCGTATGTCAGCCGTTGGCCGATAACGCGGGTGAGGTGATGCTTAGCCGTTTTGTAGCGGCCTCCCAAAGGCCTCCGAAGTGGGGACTTGCGGGCGGAATGAAGCACCAGTCAATACATACCGCCGAGGCAGCGCAGCAGATGGCCTGCTGATACTGTTCATTGCAGAGTAGGCGGCCGAGCTCTCGAAGTTTGTTATGGGCCTCCACAAAATTGGTCCGAAAAGATGGTTGTGGGGAGCCCTCGGTGAGCGGTGAAGCGGCGAAGCGAGGCTAGGAACGCCAGAAGTGGAAAGCTCAGAAGCTATTTCAAAGTGAACGGCCTTGGTAGCGAAGCAAATAAAGGCTACCAAATAAAATTTGGTAACAACGGCACCACAGAGGCGTGCGCTCGAAATGCTGAAAGGTCCGGCAAAATCCACACCGGTGATGGTGAAGGCGGTAGCAGCGGTGATGCATTCGGGGGGCAAGCCGCCCAGTGGTTGGATGATGGGGCGAGGCTTAACAGTGAAGCATTTATTACAGCGGCGATGCGATGGCGCACTACGTTGCGACCGTCTAATATCCAATTGTACCTGCGTAAGTAGCCATGAGTGGGCGTGGGCGTCGTCTGGTGGGCGTGAAGCCGCATCAACTGGTGATCCTTCGGGAGCAATACATGGTGGCGAAAGCCATAAGGAAGGGAGGCGGATGACAGTCTTCCACCGACGGCGTGTAAATGATGATCGTCCAGAAAGAGATGCAATTGGCGTGACTGCGGGTTTTGCGCTTCCTGGAGTTCCTTAGCTAGATGCCTAGTTTGAACGGCGCGAACGAGTGTATCGGTCGCTCCCTGTAGTTCGGAAACAGTGAGAAAGCCTCTGCGAGGCGCGGACGGGTTACGACAATTGAAGATGAAACGTAAGCAAAAAGCGGTGATACGCTTAAGGAGAAGAAGCGATGCGAACCGATTAATGTAGTCATCTTCAACGGTGGTGACTGTCAGTACAACGAGAGAAGGAGGTTTGGCCTCTTGTTGTACAGAATCCGTACCAACGGCTGCCGATGCTTTCGGCCAATTCGTGGATTCGGAAGCGAGCCACGAGGGCCCGTTCCACCACAGGGGGTGGTATTGAAGATGATGGGGAGCTACCCCTCTTGATTATGCGGAATTGTCCGTAGTGGAGACATGTCGCCAGGAGTGAAGCGGTATGAGGTCTTGGATGTCGGCCACGTGGTTCCCCACGAACGTTTTCCACCGATGGCTCTCGCCGCGATCCACGCAAGAACAACGGTGGAGTCACAAAAGGCGACTATAAAAGCTTCGAGTGGAGGAAGCATGAGCGATTTAATGGCATTGAGAAGCTTAGTGAGAAGGTGGGCTCCGCAAAGTTCCAGTCGGGGAAGCGAACTTTAGGGGCGACTTTTGACTTAGCGGTCAAGAGGTTAACATGAGGTTGGTCATTAGGAGAGGCAGTATGTAAGTATACCATGGCAGCATACCCAGACTCAGAGGCATCACAAAATCCAACAAGGTGATGGACAGATGGGGGAGAAAGTCGGGCAAACGACGAGGTATTTGGATGCGTCCCAGGTCCGGAATATGGTTTTGAAAGTCGTGCCACGGGTCGACGAGTTCTTGAGGCAGTGGCTGGTTCCAATCCAGCTGTAGCAGCCGACACAGATGACGAAAGAATAGTTTAGCCTTGAAGGTGACCGGAGTCAACCACTCCAACGGATCGAATATATAAGCCATTTGGCTAAGGACGGTGCGTTTAGTGTACGCCGCCTCGGACATGCGCACAGCAAAAAGAAATTATCGGAAGCAGGGTTCCAGCCCAAGCCGAGAAGTTTCAGAATGGGATCGCGGTCAAGGGACAACGAGTCATCAGAAGTAGAGGGGCGGCAGTGATCTGCGGGAAGATCCTGTAGAAGTGCTGGGCAATTAGAAGCCCACTTGCGGGGTTGAAACCCGCCTGCCATGAGAAGCTCTTGGAGCTGCGTGCGCAGGACTTGGGATTCTGCAACACTTGCAGCGCCAGTAAGGAGATCGACGCGTGAAATCATGGAGAAGCGTGATTTTTGCCTGGGGAAACTTATCCCCTTCATCAAGAGTGAGTTGTCGAATGATGCGAAGTGCCAGATAGCGTGCCGATGAAACGCCATAAGCCACTGTATTAAGTCTGAAAGACTGAAGTGTTCCTGTTCAGAGAAGCGCCAGACGATGCGTTTGTAATCCCGATGCTCAGGCAAGATGAGGATTTGGCAATACATCTGCCTGATGTTGGAGGTGAAGACGACGCGGTGCAGAAAAAAGCGAAGCAGAACGTGGCGATGTCGGCCGGTGGCTTGGGGCCGGTGAGAAGCAGATCATTTAGAGAGCGGCCATTGGAAGAGGCGCAAGACGCGTTAAAAACTACCCGCAGTTTGGTAGGGGAGGTCATCCGGACGATGAACAGCATGATGAGGGATGAAGTATGGAGTATAGGAGGAGGAAGCGTCATCGGGACGCACTGGTTCTATATGGTCGCGGTCCAAGTAATCGCGCATGAAGTCGATATAGGCTTCGCGCTATGGGGGGTATTGAAGGAGGCGTTTTTCCATTCTGAGAAACTGACGCGACGCAACGTTTATGGATCCTCCAAGTTCACGTGAGGTGAAGGAGAGAGAAACCATATAACGTCCAGTGTCAGTACGCTGCGTGGTCCGCGCGTAGGTGGCCTCGCAGGTACGTTCATACGCAGTGAGCGGTAAGTTTTCCGGGACCTTGTCATCTCCCAGAAGCGGCGTTCGATTTGAGTGAGTTCTTCCTCCTTCTGCTCGTGGAGGAGGAGCGGCGAAAGCATGTGTGGAGAAGCGGTACACAAGGTGGGAGCCTCCTCGGACAAAAGTGCAGGTGCCACCGTCCTCTCAATCAAGAGTGGAGGAGATGGTGGAGATTCCTGAGGAGCGAAAGAAGTAGGTGGTTGTGGCCGAGGAGCGGAAGGTAAGCGCTTGTTGTTTCGGGTAGAAGCTGAGAATCGAACCCGTTTTGGCCATGAAGCTGGTCGATAGGGGCCATATAACCCCCAGCCGAGGGTGGTATTAAACGCAGTGAAGTACGCGTTTAATGTACGAGGGCTCGTGAAGTACGAGGAACTCTTCCAGGAAGAAGCAGGTTGGGAGGATGTCTTTCCCGAACAAAACATCTACGGGGCGCGGTTGGTTAAAATGTCATGTCAGCAAGGTTAAGTTGACGAAGATGAGGCCAATCCCCTTTCAATGGCAAGCAGGTGTGGGGTATGATGCTGTCAAGCACCATGGCGTGAACAAGCAGATGTGGAGGATCTCCTGGATGCATGAGTTTGAAAGTAGCGCAATACTGGGAGGGCATAGGGGTGGTGGAGCCCAAGGTGAGAAACTGAATGTTTGTGGGTTGTAAGGGCAGACGTAGACGCTGGGCACACGCCCGGGTAATAATATTTGGTGGCTCCTGGAATCAAGAAGCACGGGTGACGAAGTGATGACGCGTATGAAAGAGGTGGACTACCGCAGTAGGCATCAGGACGGATGCGTTAAAGGGCTTGTATTATTGGCGCAGCACTGAGAGAAGAGGTGTCAATCCGCATCAAGCGGGGCAACTCGCGTGCGGGTGCGCCCGCGGGAAGTGGGTTGAGAAGCGCCCGCGGGGGGCGAGAATCAGCCCAGTTGATTCTCTGGGAGGTGATTCAGACCGAGGTTTTGCCACGGTGGGAGAAGATGCGGGAAACGGTGAAGAAGGTTGAGAGGCGATACGGGTTGGTGCTTGCTCTTCTGGCGGTAATAGGGGGAAAGCCGCGGATCCTTGAGGAGAAACAGGCTGTGAGGATAGATGCACCAATGTGTGGTGACGTTCATCACAGAAGTGGCAATGCTACGTGGATCGGCAGGCTCGCAGGCCGTGTTTTGCCGAAAGGCAATTGCGACATAGTTGAGCCAGAGTGACGTATTTATGCCGTTCTCTGACGGATAAGGCTTTGAATCCTAAACACTGGCGTATCGAATGTGCCCTGTGACAATATTCACAAGTGTAGGGACATTTGGCTTGTAATGCGTCAGAGGCAGTGTACACTGTACGAGAGGAAGAGGGCGTTGGCGCAATGTGTGCGTGCGTGGGTGAGCGAGGAGGCGGCGAGCGAGATGGCGTAGATGGGGCAGGTGACGCTCGTGGCGTTTGAGAGGCGCCTCGAGGAGTAGGCGCGCCGCGGCGTATTGAAGGAGTGAGTTTGACGGCGTGTAAAGAGTTAAGCAGAACGTCTTAAGATGGGCGACGGTGGGGAATTCCACGCCGGGGTACGCTAACTCGAGCTGTTTTCGAATTTCATTGTCTAATGACGCACGAACAGTGAAAAGGCCATAAATGAGGCTAAGTTTGGCGCTCGGTCATCGAGGAGTGCTTCGGCACTAGTAATGGATTTGGACAGCATTTGTTCCAAGGAGGCCACAGATAGGGATGAAAGTGGCGCGACGCGGAGAGCAGCTGTTCCAAAAGCAATTCAGCCAGTTGCCTCTTATTGTTGTACGCGAGGCAGAATGTATCCCAAGCGTTCTGGAATTGCCTCTGGCTAACGGGGATATGAGAGATAGTGGCCTTAGCGCTACCTCCGAGAGCGCTATGCAGGAAATGGAGGCGTTCCAAGTCGAACAAGTCTGGTTGGTCAATCACCAGAGCGGTGAAGGTATCTTTAAAATACACCCAGTGTTGGTAATTCCCCTCGAAGTGTGGGACTGGGATTGTTGGGGGACGGAACGCAGGAATGTGCGTTGAAACGGTGGGAGGTGGCGTGGGGGGAAGCTCAGCTTCGGCGTATGTGCAGACAATTTATTGATGCAGAGCTCGTACTTGTTGGGTTTCGTCCAACACGTACTGTTCGGAAAGACCCTCAGGGAGCGGGTCAGCCTCGAGGAAGACCTAGATGCGGCTTAAAAACGCCGCGAAGTCAGCGTCAACAATCTTGGGTACAGACGCAATTATTTGAGGGAATGCAGTTCCTTCCCTTCTTTTCATAAGGAAAGTATCTAAGTGGTGATGCAGGACAGCGGTGACGCTTCTGCAAAGACGATCAAACATCGTTCGGGTGCAGGAGTGGTACACCTTTTCTTTCTTGGGTCCCATTGTTTGATGCAAAAGTGAAATTTAAGGAGCAACACAAGCTGCAATTTTAATGCAATGAAACAATTAAATTAAAGGTAATCTTAAATTAACAAAGGAAGCAGAATAACATATAATATACATATATATATATATATATATAAGATGCAAAGTAGATAAGGAATATTCAAAATGTGATAAGTAATATAGAAAAATATAAAAATTAAGTGGATTATTTAAAATATAAATATAAGTAGACTGTATGTAAAGGAGCTGAAGGCGATATACGGGTCGGCAAGGACCAAAATGTACAAGCGTAGGGAACCACAAGTGAAGAAAAGGGATGCACAAAAAAAGGGTGGCTGTGGAGGTGAACCAACATCCGGAGACGCGAGAGAAGGCGCGAACGCGCCAGAGAATTGGCGGGAAAGAATTAAAAAAGGGGAGAAACAGGATGTGTGGCCGGACGACGTGGGCGCGCGCGGAAGTTACCAATACAGACACAATCTGGCAAGACGACGCAACGCTTCCTATAACTAGCAGATGGTTCGGCCAATAGGTAGATTGGTGTTCCTCTGCGATTATTGTGCCATCAATAAAATAAATTAGAGATACACTGGTTATTTTAAAGTGGACTGCATTTAGCCTAAAAAATAAAGGGAAGACGAACAAACTTACAAATGATATAATGTAAAAGCTGAACAATGTTTGCATTTATTATTGAAAGCTGATTTATATTGTGTTTCTCTCTCGCCTGAAATTAGTAGATAAAGTTGTTACTGAAGCTGTGCCCTTGTCGTCCGTACTCACGTACATCCGCTCTGATATAGATAATGGATGATAGAAAATAATGTTGTTCGTATTGATGATGATGATGATGGTACGCTGATGTACAGAAGTTGACAGAGGATGTGGTACCGCAAGTTCCACAATGGTTTAAATTGGTGTTGGTACCCAGACATACAAAAAATGTCTAGTTATGTTCAAGGTATGGCTTCACCAAAAGTGATTCAATTCAACTAAGCGCGGCAGAGCAACTAGCTGGATATTTGAGGATGTCTCTGTTACAAGGTAAAACCATCGCAAGTTCAAAGTGCGGGCGAGCGAGAGATAAAATCCCCACACACTAACACGAGAGAAACATAATAGTTGTTTTGTGGTAGTAATAGCGAGAGAATACAATGTTTATTTTGTACAGTTATATACGATTATTAAAATTTTAATTTTATTTTATTCACTCTCTTTACGCACGCTCCAGCAGATGTGGTGCCAATCTGTATAAAGATTAAAGAACTTTTGTGTGAAGATTTTCCACAGAAAGAGGAATCGATCCAGATAAGGAATATAAATGTGGCAAAGCCAATCAGCCCTCAATACTGGGTGCATCCAGCTAGATTAATTAACTACAATGCAGATGGAGAATCAATGAATCGAAAATATTTCTCCATCTATACAGATGGAAGCAAAAGCGGGGAAAATGCTGGATATACTTTTGTGGCTTATCTCAGAGGCGAGCTCATCTCAGAAGAGCGATTTCGGCTGTACGAGTAACTGGATATATTGAAATCGTTAGAATGGATTTTAAATATGTACAGATCTACTGTAATGATGCCAGCTAAAATACTGACAGCCAGCTTGCTCTAGACTGCATTAAAAACAGCCGCAATAACATGCTTTGTCCTCCCATTTACACCATTCCCTGGCCATATTTAGAGTAGCTTGCATCCACTCTGAGATTGTACTGGAATGTTTTCCTCTTAGTACAATCGCGAAATCGTCTGCGTATCCCAGGCAGTCATATCCATTCGAAGTTAAGTCTTGAAGGAGGTCATAACTAGTATCCATTAGTGTCAGAGGGGATAGTACCCCGCTACAACAGAAATATTGTGTCTGTTCCTTAGCCAGCCAGTCACAAATCATGTCTGGTTTTCGTCTTATTTGGAGAAAGTTGATGACCGAGGTGCGTGAGACATTATTGAATGCGACCTCCACATCTAGAAAGGTACTACCGCTCTCTTTATCTTCCAGAGATTTTGAATGTTGCCTATTGAGATCATCCAGTGCGGCATCCGTCGACCTTCTTGGTTGATAAGCGTATTGGCGGGCACTATAAGGGGCCACACTCAGAACCTCGGCTCTAATCCAGCAATCTTTACAGCGGACTGACTCCGCCTCCATCGGGAGCAGCGGGCGGTTCTCAATCTGCCTTCTTAGCCTAACAAAACCCTGAAGTATATATATATTTTATAACCAAGATATTCCTGCAATATAAGGTGTCTAAGACAATAATTCAGCAAAGACAAAATAATTTTTAGTGAAGGTAACTTGTATAACAATTTTTTTATTCTGCCTTACTCTCTATTTTTACTCTATACTTTTTAAACAGAAGTTAGATTACAAAATTTAGGTAGAATGCACAATTCTTTAGTTACATTAAGAATTTGTTACAGGTGGCATTTTATCAGACAACTTACAAGACGGAAGATACTCAGTGAAGTTGTGAATGAAGAGACACACTTAAGAAAAGTTTTATCAACTTTAGATTTGACAGCACTTGGTGTAATTATGTTTATGGAAATAATATAAAATTTACTATACAGAATTAGGCAAAATAGTAGTCTTTAGGGCATCTTTTCGCAAAGCTCATAAATAAGAAATCTGTATTCTTTCTTTTGTAATCTATTGTTTTGGCAATCTAGAGGCCCATACCCTGCAGCTACCCATAGCCTGACAGTACGAAAAACATTTCCGTTGACACCTCACACATTCACACAATATACTTAGGGCCTGTACAGAAAGTTGAAGTGTTTGACTAATTTGGTCTACTTTTCAGAAATTAGATACTACTTTATACAGGTAAAGATAGTGACACTATAACAGATTAGGTGCATTTGGCTTTACAGCGACACCCACTACACATTTAATCCTGAAATAATGAACTCAAACAAGGGGTGTGAACATCTGAAGGTATATCCTAAACTGCACTCTTGAATGATATTTTCACCATCAAGCTTTATTTGTAGAGTTGGTTTACCCAACCAGGACAACAATCTTTAGACTTAGCTGGCAAAATAACCTACCTTGTATATATCATAGCTAGGCATTTTCTGCTAAATAAAACAAAACTAAAAAAACATTTACTATTATGCTTCTTATTTGTTGTAGGTAGGTTGCACTCTTGGGGTAGGAGTATATGTACTTCCTGGTATTGTAGCCAAAGATTTAGCTGGACCGGGAGTTATTATTTCATTTCTTTTCGCTGCTATTACATCAGTATTTGCAGGTTACATAACTTAATCTTCAACATAATTGTTTTTCTGCTATCATAATGAATACATTATTAATTCTCCTTAAAATATTTCTATATTCAGGTTTATGTTTTGCTGAATTCGGTGCAAGAGTACCTAGAGCTGGTTCAGCTTATATTTACAGTTATGTTACTATTGGAGAATTTGTAGCATTTACTATAGGATGGAATCTTATAATGGAGTATGTTATTGGTATGAATTTGTCCTTATTTTGTATTTTTGTGTAAAATCTGTCTTAGAATGAACATCTGTTTGAGTCTGACAAAAATCTTGAAAATCGGCAAAGAAGGAAGCTGATTTAGGTCAAAAAATTTTCCAAAGTCATCAATTGGAGCAATTAAAAGATAAATTTGGTCTCGAACTGACGGAGGGCGAATCTGTTCATAACTTGCCGGGCAAGTAAACTTCGTTAAGTGTTATTTCGCTAAGTGTTATACGGTACTAAACCTGGTTTTTAAGGAAGACACCTCGGCCTACGAGCTCAAGACAATTTCCTTGGCGATACTGAACGGTTCTCCAAACTGGTTTGGTACCATGTCTACAGCTACACAGTAGTTCTGCAGATGGCGCAAGAGAAAATGCCTGAGCAGGTGTGATTTCCAGGGAATTTCAAATCGCTGCTTCCGTAGAAACAATGGCACCCAACTTCGAAGAAGAGATATTTTCCGGGTGCTGAAAATCCTATGAATTGTACGCATGAAAAAATAGGTATTTTTGTAGTTTCCTAAGCTGCTTTATCTGCAATCGCCAGTGCCTTGAAGTCTGATACCAGTGAGGTCAATTTATGCATAATGTATATGCTGATCTGGTTTTTCAGCGGTTTCCAGTGTACTGTAGAGAGTTGGGTCGACAGACTAGCTAGAAATGGGTCAAGAATGGATCAGTCTGCGAAGCCCTATACTTATATTGAGGCTAAAAGATACACAAGGAGCGCTCCCAATCTGTCCTGCCGTATCATTATCTAAGTAGACCCGCTGGTAAACAATGGGAGGACTTGACGGAAATATCAGGCAGAATATCCTCAAATTTACCAAGGGAAAAATTTGTTGCATGCTTCAGAGCACTTACCGGACATGATTACTTGCAGAGCCACCTATACCGAATAGGAGTTGTCGACAACAATCTATGCACGCTGTATAGAGGAGTAAATATGAATGCAATCACCTAGACGCATGTCCTGCATTACAGGACATAAGAAATAACCTCACACATGTTATCAACAGAACATCTACCACGTATTTTGATCTTATATATTTTTTAGGTGCGGCAAGTGTTGCCAGAGGATTAAGTTTATATCTAGATTCAATGATTGGGAATCAGATGGAAGCTTTCTATAGAAATTTATATGAATTTCGTGATATGGATTTCATATCAGAATATTTTGATATTTTAGCTTTTGGAATTTCAACTGTAGTAACAGGTAAGATTTTTTTTGTTCGAGTTGAGTTAAACAGATATATGTACGTACGAGTATAGTGGTTCAGAGATTTAATATATTTCCTGTTTTCAGTTGGATTGGCGGTGGGACTCAAAGAATCTCTTTTGATAAACAATCTATTAACATTGATTAATGTATCGATTGTTGTGTTTGTGATCGTTGTTGGTGCTTTTAAAGGTAATCGATACTAATATTTTAGATAAGTACGAATAATTTTAAATTGATGCTAGAATTACTTATCAAGCTCTAACATTGTGGCAGTGAATGCGTGTTTTGCGCAGCTGAATTTTAATGTTTACTCTATCTCGATGCGGTAAAAAAGAGATCTTGTGATCTTGATTGTTATTCGTTATTAATTTTTCAGGAGTAATACATGTTCGTGCCGAATGAGTGTATGGGTGGTATATATAGGGAAGGGATTAATTAGCTCAGTGGTAGCTCGCTGAACTAGCAACGAGGATGTCCCGAGTTCGAATCCAGCATGCTGCCCTTAGATTTTCTCTTCCCAGGAGCCTCTAGAACTCACATGGGCAGTGTTGTCTATAGCTAGAGAACACTGCTTGGAGCCCGGCAGTACACTGAGAAGGCTCCGGGGAGCAGAATAGATCTTTCAGGTCGCAGCGCATATCCCCTTGAAAAAAAAATGCGTGGTATATCATGCAGCTCCAAAATAAAATTCGCGGGTATTCAATCTTCATATCCTGGTTTAGTATTATCACTGTAGCCGATTGAAGGCTGCAGTAATTTTCGATTTTCTGGGCAAAAGCTGCAACGATTGTCCTAAAACGATATATATATACCGGGGACCCAACTAATGTTCACAACCTATTTTTAGTACACCTTATAATGCGGAGATTTTGAGACTCATGAATTGTAAATTTGATAACATTGCCTATTGGTTATTAATAATTGTGAAAACAAAATATTAGAGGGGGTTTCTTGTTGATTTCATTTTACTTTCAGAAAATACTCATTAAGTTTTACTGAATTTGTGTTTGTCATAGTTGATTTGCACAATTGGACACTGCCGAAGATTGAAGTACCACCATGGGCTGGTGAAGGTGGATTTCTACCGTATGGTATCATGGGTGCAATCAAAGGTGCAGCAACCTGCTTCTATGGATACGTCGGGTTTGACGTCATATCAACTTCAGGTAATATCTCTTCCATGTTGTTACTCTTTCCAAGAACAAAAAAATTGTATTTAACAGTTTTTATTTAGTAGAAAATCAACTGAGAAATTTCTTGCAGGTGAGGAAGTGAAAGATCCACAGAAATCCATTCCTCTGGCAATAATTTGCGCGTTGGCAATTATCTTCCTGGCCTATTTTGGTCTTTCAGCTGTACTAACTCTAATGTGGCCTTACTATTTGCAGGTATTCTAGCCCTAATCTCTTTTTCTCTTGCCAACATGCAAGGTACTAATCAAAAAATAAATATTACAGGATATAGACGCCCCAATTCCTCATGTATTTGCAATGGTAGGTTGGGACTGGGCAGCTTGGATTGTTGCAGTCGGGGGAATCTTTGGTTTGCTGGCCAGGTAAATTTATAAATTGGTATACATTTTATTTTATTGCACCTTCAAACAAAACAAAAAAATCTGGTATGAACCACTCACTCACTTTCTCTTACTGCAGTTTACGGAATTATAAGTGACATATTTTCTTCAAACTTGTAATTTTTACTAAATATTTACTTGTCTTCAATTTTATATCAATGGCAGAATCTGGACACTTAATTACGTGACTTGTTTGAGGAAAGCATAACTTCCCCCTCTCCCCTTAAACTTCCTTGGAAAAAAGTTTCAAAAAACTTATAGGTCCCCCTATTCATTATTAGTAAATCAAATTTAAAGAAATCCATCGGGTGTTTTGATGGAGAAAAACGTAGAAAACTGAAAAAAAAAACTAGTTAGTAAAAACCCACTTCCGGTCAACCGATTTTCTTCAAATTTAGAATTTTGACAACAGATATAATCATAATGAATATTTTTAGATGATAGAAATGTATAATAAACGAAAATGCATAACCCCCTCCCCCCCCCCAAAAAAACAGACAAATGTTTCAAATAAAAGTTGTAGCTCTTTATACGTGTAGTTAATATTTAATGTTTAAAGAAAATCGTTGGAGCCGTTTCCCAGAAAATCACAAAAAACTGAAAAAATTATTCAGTAAAATGGCACTTCCAATTAATGGATTTTGTCTGAAATCTTCGTGTTTGATGCGGTAGTAGAACCTAAATGGAATACCAAGTTTGAGTTTCCTACAACTTTTCGTTTTAGAGATATTCTTGTCAGACACACACACACAGACCATTTTCTAAAAACCAGTTTTTGATTCACGGGACCACAAAACATGTATTTCCGGTGAAAACTCTATTTCGAAAATCTGGCACGATTGCAATACTAGGAGTAAGAGAAAGTAAAAAACAAAACTGTGTGAAACACTTGTTTATTTATCAAGTGAGAAGGGTAGGACTTGTACACACGAGTTCAGAATTTGAAGAATATTGATTAACCGAAAGAGCGACTTTATAAAACAAGTTTTTGAGATTTTTGAAATTATCTCGTAAAAGATGAGTTCAAATATATTATTTTGTTAATTGATTATTATTTGAGGGGCAGAGAAAATTAAAAAATTCTATCTGTTTTTATTTGTTAGGAACAGAATGTATAAAAAAAAAAAGAAAATTGAAAAGAAAGTTTAGGGTTAACAAGTAAGGTCACACATTCTAACTGTTATCTTCATGTCAGGTTATAGATCAGTCTGTTATATTTTTCTTCTTCTTCGAGCAAAATGCTTAACAATAATTGAAAACTTCGAATGATTTGCAAAAACAGACTGGTATTTTGGAAATAAATAAATTTAAATCCTATAAGAAATTACCCGTTAATCCTAACTTAATATGAGATAGAATCATGTGTAACCTATCTGTTGGTAATTTAGGGATCACATGCTTAAAAAAAGAAATAATACATCATTAATTGTTACAGCCTCTTTTCTGGTATGTTTCCTTTGCCACGTATCATCTATTCCATGGCGAATGATGGGCTTATGTTTCATTGGCTGGGCTTTGTAAGCGCTCGTTTTGGTACTCCATTTATTGGGACACTTGTGGCTGGCTTTGTTACTGGTAAGCTTAGTTTTCTGATGAAATTTTTCTACAAAATTACGCCATTATTTAATTATGTGATTACTATAGGTTTAATGGCAGCCACTTTCAAATTGAAACAACTTGTGGATCTCATGTCTATTGGTACCTTGTTGGCATACGCAATTGTCGCAGCATGTGTCCTTCTACTGAGGTACGCACAAGTATTTTTCAAAATGACTTCATAATTTTGATTTTGTATACAGTGGCGGCTGGTCCAGATGGTTCATATTCTCATGTGACTCCCCCTCCTCTGGAAAAATCTTCACTTACAATGTACATTCTTATTATGAAATATTTATTTCAGCACATTAATGGATACCTCTAGCTAGTTATCATGTTATACAACTCTGACATGATACAGGAGTCACTACTTGTACTCTTACCTCGTCGTCACACATAGAGTGGTAAAACGAAAGAGACAAGTACTTGCGGAGGGTAGTCAATTGGAGGGAAACTAGCCCGTGTATATCTACAGCGTCGCGGAATTATTATGATCAATGCCAGAGCGATTGGCCTTTATTATTATTAAAAGGGGGGAGGGCCAAACCCTGCGTTATCCAAAGCCTCTGCGAGCCTACATAGCCACCCCTAAAGAAGAACAACAACTACCGAGACTGGAACAAGAGTCCAGACCGGGTTTTACCCACTTAAGATTCACTATAGTCCGAACAAATCGGACCATAACCTTATATATGAAATAACTAAACTCTTCCACAAACATCCTGTTCCCACCAAAGATCCTGAATCAATTTCCTCACAATCAAAAAGTCCTTCTTGAGATGTAGGGTGTTTCTTCCTCTGCCTCACAACTCTACAAAAAGGATCTGGCAGGTGTCCCATTATGTACAAGTGTCTCCTTAAACCACAATGCCTAGTGAGGGATCCAATCATCTGGCTTGAGAGAGAGAGAGGTCCGTGCAACATCTCACTAATAGCCCTGTCCGGACTTCCAATACGAATCTTAGACTACCGACAACCCACTGAGCTTATCCATAGGGATGAATGCTGTGAAACTCCCCATGACTGGAGATTCGACAGGCATGTGTCCAAAGAGACACCAACAACAGGCTCGGGATCAATGAAAGGGAGGGAGAGGCGCTAATTTGGCAATCCTATCCACCTCTCATTTACCAGGTTATTTCCACATGACCTGGTACCCAGACTAGAAGCACATCCTTTGATGAGGACAGCTCTTCCAATCTTTCGGAATATTCCAATACTAGTCTAGAGGCTCATACAAGAACCTTGAAAAGTGTAATATTATTTAACAGTTAAACTTTAATTTACTTTTACTCACACTAATGTTAATGTGCGAGTTACTAAGAATTTCAGTTTGTGAACTTCAGATCACGATTATTGATTCTACAGATAAAAATAAATTCATATTCTTCTTTAACTTTATTAAAATGCCTTTAATATAAGAGATAAACTATTTACAGATATAAAGAAGACATAGGCCATTCTAAAGTTAAATTCCAGAAATATGGAGAGCATTCACAGCTTATTTCAAAAGAAGTTACAATTACTTGGTGCTCAGTAATGGAGCAGATGTTCAATCACAAAGCCATTTCTGTACCTACAGAACTTACTTCTACCATAGCTACCACCTACACTATTTTATTCAGTAAGTAATAAAGACATATTTTACAAAAATTATTTTGTAAACTATTATTATTTTAGCCACAATTAATGTTGACATAAATGACAAAATGAAGATACAAATTATTTAATATAGGCGATACAAATACATCAAGCTGATCATTGTTGCCAGCCAATATGATATAACTTTTCCCTTTTTGACATTGAAATTGCCCCGTTTATAAGTAAGTTATTTATATTTGATCATCTTGAATTTCAAAAAAGTATCGCTTGTGCCAGGTGACAAGTTTTCTTTGTAGTTCGAAAAATAAAAGAAATTTTAATTCTCACTGAAAAAGTGATTAGAAATTTAATTTATTCTTAAAGTATAGTAAACACGATCCTAGTTATTTATCATATACGAGATACAACATATCGCTAACAGAAATACACTTTTTCTTTATTAATTGAATCAAAGTAATGGATTGTGAAGTGTTGCAGAAATAAAAATAATTGTTTATACAGAACCTAATAAACAGGCTTTTAGGTTAAGTGATTTTTAGAAAGAAGTTTCATCCTCATTTGATAGAAAAGTAAATTATGTATACCCAAATAATTACCTAAAGATAGACAAATTAATTCTTATCTCCCGATTTAATCATTATTAACCACTTCCCTGTCATATTCTTACTCCTAGTAAAAGGAAGTATTGTAATCGTGCCAAATTTTCGATTTCGACTTTTCACCGGAAATATCCGTTCAGAGGTCCCCTGAGTTCAAAACAGTGGTTTGTAGAAAAGGTCTGTGTGTCCGTGTGTGTGTCTATGTGAACAGCATATCTCGAAAACGAAAAATCGTAGAAAGTTCAAACTTGATATTCCGTTTAGTATCACCATGGAATCCGACAGTGGGTCATCTGTCAAAATTCCTCAACCGGAAGTACCACTTTACTAGTTTTTTTTAACTTTTTTGTGATTTTCTCAAAAATAGCTCCGACGATTTTCTTGAAATTTGGCATATCAGTACACATACAACGAGCTACAACTTTTATTTGAAACATTTCTCCGGAAAAATTGATTTAAGGGCAGTTTTGCTGGAGGGGGGGTTTTCCTCTAAAGTGTCAGTTACTATTCAATTCTATCGTCTAAATAATATTTGTGTTGACGATACACAAAAAAAAATTAAATGTGTTGTTCAAATTCGAGTTTGAAGAAAATCAGATGACAGAAAGTGCGCTGTTACTGAAATGTACTTTTCAGTTTTCTGGTATTTTCTAGAAAACGGCTACAACGATTTTCTTTAAACTAGGAATTTGAACTACACATATAAAGAGCTACAACTGTTATTTGAAACGTTTCTCCTGGTAAAGTCATTTAAGGAGGCTTTTGGGGGACGGGTGAGGTTATGTTTTTCTCTAAAGTGCTATCATAGTTGATTATACAATTCCATAATCTAAACCAAATTAATGAGAAATAAAAAAATTGGCCAAATTTTTGAGTGTCAAGAAAATTAGTAAACCGGAAGTGCGTTTTTACTGAAC
This sequence comes from Triatoma infestans, assembly GCA_011037195.1. NCBI lineage: Eukaryota > Metazoa > Arthropoda > Insecta > Hemiptera > Reduviidae > Triatoma > Triatoma infestans. Next base: position 292,579 of record JAAEAF010000158.1, on the reverse strand, counting down.
AGTTTTTCATTTTCGACAAAGTTCGACGAACTCCGACGAATTTCATTAAATGTGGTACACTAACTATAAAATTTGTCAATTTCAATTTTGAAAACTGGAGTAAGAGATAGTTGTGTGAGTGCTTCGCACCAGATTTTGTTTCTGATAAAAACTTACCTTGAAAAAGAAATCAACTATCCGATTGATTTGTCTCAACTGTAGTTTAATATAATAAATGGGACAAACATTTACATTATAATCAGAAAAATAGTTGCCCGAGTTAACAGGGGCAAATTCATTTTTGTAAGTTGATATAGCCCGAGTATTCTCGGTTAATATTCTTTATTATCCTGGAATTATCTTTATAATCCTGGAATGATATCAGTAATAACACCTTCGCAATGATAACAGCGTCAATTTTAGATAAGAGGCCGCAGGGTTATGCCATTTTTATGAAGGTATTTTTTTAAAAATTATGACTAACGTAGTCAAAATGGCAGCGATCAACGAAGTTACTACTTATTATAGCTTACAACAGAAGTTAGTTAATGGTTAAGTAATTCACGTTTATCTCCTAGTAAGAGGAAGTTTTGCGATCAAACGGAATTTTCGAAATCGAGTTTTCACCGAATATATATGCTTGAGGCCCATAAGTACGAAAAAAAATGTTCTTAGCGAATAGTCTGTAGAAGCAAATATCTGGAAAATAAACGTTAGGCGCGAACAGGAGAGATAAAAGGCGCCGTCATCCCACCAACGAGACAGAGAGAGAGGGGTAAAAGGCGGGGAGGCGTGGGAAATATGCGGGCGATGAAGAAAGAAGATGTAAAGAATTTAGAAATAGCGAGGATTAGACAAGTTAACAACAGAGAAAATAAAAAAGCAATAAAGGGCGAGGCAAAGTTAATCCATCAAAGGGGGCCGTGACCTAACACATGCATTAAAAGCGTTGATAGAATTACAAATTTGAAGAAAATCTGTTAACCGAAATAAATTACCGCTTTACAGAACAGGTTCTTGAGTTTTTTTGGAATTTACTCGAAACAGTTCATAGATTTTCTTCAAACTTGGAATCTCACTGCATAAAAACAATTCTATAACTTTTATTTGAAAGAGTTTTCTGAAAAAATAATTTTATGTAGTTGTGGGGTCCTAATTGGTTATAACTTAAAGTGTCGTTACTAGCCCTAGTTGCGATAGAAGGTATTAATTACCATGCCAGTTCCATTCGGATGTACATGATAACCTCTAGTAACTTTTTATGGCAAGCTCATGTAAACGTTTGTAAACATAGCAATTTTAATGAAATTTTTTCTCTATCCTGATAGTAAGGGAAAGTCGTGTGTATGTTTTACAGCTGAAATCTTCTCATCAGCTCCAAATATCCTATAAAACATAAAGGATATTATTATTATTTTTTTTAAAACTGAAGACATAGTCACTGATATCAACCAGAATGACATTTGGCCCTTCACAAATTTCAATACCATAATCATTCTTTAGAATTTTTTTTATCATTACAAGTCGATCCGACTAAAATTGTCAAGAATTCTCGACGATAAAAAAAAAGATGAAAAATCCGGTTGTTTTTATTTTAAGTGTTAACGAAAATGAATAGAATAATATTAATAATTATAATAAAATCCGTGAAAACAATCACAAGTTATCGAAATGTAATATATAAAAATATCGATAGAACATTGTATATCAGTTAAAATTCTGAAATTGACCTATTTTCATGGAAATCGATTCCCAAAATCGAACTAGTCTGTCTCAATTGTTCTCAGTATCAGTTATATGATTCATTTGAAAAAAAAATTATGTACTTGTTATAGGTATTTTCAGTGCCATATTAGCATATATTTTAGTTATGTATGAAACATCACTCTTAGAAGGAAACACCTGTCCAACAGTATTGTCGACCATATTATTAACATTAATGGTTTTATGTATGATTTGTATTAGCCGCCAACCATCAGATACAAAAACACTTAAATTTAAGGTAATATTATTATTTTTTATTATTAATAGTTTCAATTTTATAATTGCCTTAATATAAAATAAAATCACTATGTGTATCTAATTGTAGCAATTGTTGGCCGTTAGAAGTGATCAGGTGTATCTAATTGTTGGCTTATCGATCAGGATGTTTCCAAAAAAACACCAAATAATTTTAAAGTGTTTTTTATTTCAAACCCGACGTTTCGGCAAACATTGTTTTCCTTCGTCAGGGGCTCTCTTAAAGTAAGAGAAGTTTGAAAATATTGTTACAATATCATCGATTATGTCTATAGTTATGAGTGTACTAGACATAACAGGCGTAATCGATGATATTGTAACAAGATTTCCAAACTTCACTTACTTTAAGAGAGCCCCTGAAGAAGGCAAGGGTTTGAAATAGAAAACACTTAAAAATTATTTGTTTTTTTTTGGAAACTTCCTGGTCATAAGCCAATTAGATACACCTGATAAAATCACTATGCATATTATGTATGCAATCATATATTGTATGTAATCTTATATATATGATTACAGGTACCATTAGTGCCGATAATTCCATGTTTTAGTATATTTCTAAATGTTTATCTTATGATGATGATGGACGCGGACACTTGGTTAAGATTTCTAATCTGGTTGCTCGTTGGTGAGTGACATAGATATCTAGATAGTGAAATATTGTTATTATTATTTTATTTTTTATCACGACGTTACTTCATAATTAAAACTCCTTAATATTTCACCTTTTTTTTTTCATCATTTAAGGTTACATCATATATTTTGGATATGGAATATTTCACAGTGTGGAAAGAAGAGATCCTCAAAGAGTGGATTATGAAATATTAAAAGGAGACGAAGAAATCACTGTTACCTAATAATTTTATTTTTTTTTTTAATTAATTTTATTCAGATGAGTTATTTTATTACCTTTTTAAAATTAAAAGAATATGAAACAATATCAATTTTATTATGTCTAGTCTTCCAATTATTGTGTTCAAGAAATTTTTAATATAAATTATTATCGCAACACAAAGTCGTTTGTAAAGTAATAAAAAAAAAGTAAATACTGTTTCCTACAAGAAAAGATAGACTGGTTTATTTTGCCAAATTTGCCTGAATTATTTTATGCTTTTCATACAAAAGTAGCTTATCATAAAAATTTAGAAGTTCTTCTCCCCATTTTCTTCTACCTACCTATTCACCCTTTTTTTTAATTAATGGATTTTTCGTATGCGCGAACCCTGTGGGGGTTTGCCAAATCTCACTTGGCAAAAGGATTAAAAATGGTTAAAGCCAATAACCAACTATAAGACTGCAGAACAATATTAGCAAAAATTTCTACAATAAAATTCGTATTTATTTATATATTCTTACATCAGTCAGTTAATATTTATTTAAATTTACACATTTTGTATTATTTTGTAAGGCAGAAATAACCTGCTGGGGAAATTCTGAGAAAGAAACAATTTTTTTGACAAAATTTTCGTTTTTTCTCTATTTTTTTTTTTTAACTTATCCAAGTATTACTTTAATTTTTCTGGAGGCATTATTTTTTTTTGTAATCAAAATAAATATTTACTTTTTTCCTTTTTCACTTTTTATTTGTAATTTATCCTCGTACTCGCTGTTATATATTGCTTATGTTTATTTCATTGCTTGAAGAAGGAAGTTTTCTGATGAAAATTATCATTCTATTTCTTACTTTTAAAGGAAAGGAAATGATTCGAAGGAATACTAAAATTCAAAAAACTGCCTTCATTTTTTTACATTTTATTTTAAAAAAAAAAAGAAAGAAAAAAGCTCATTATATGAAATGTTAAGTCGTTTACAAAATAACAAAATATACATTTTTTTTTTTTTGGTTAAGTATTTTTAACAATGTCAAAAGAAAATAATCTCACTCATGATCCAAGGTTAATCATAAAAACATTCTAGAATAACTTTGTACAATATAATTCAAAAACGTATTCTTCCTGAATGATCTAAAATCTAGAATAAATCTATTAAAAAAAAATTACGCACAGATATCACACAATTACACAAAACAAACAAAAGTCTATAAAATTGGCAGTTTTTTCAGTAATGTGCACCTTGCAATGTTTTATGAAAGAAATTTATTATGTTCATGTTTACAACGAAAGATTTCTCGCAATTTTGTTTTGTAGCGCACAACATAGGCTACTATTTAAAACGAAAACAAGTGATAATCTTAAAATCTCTTTCATAAAAGTTGCGCATGATTCATATTTTCAATAACGCATTAATTAGAATAACATTACTAACATATACAGGCACTTGAACGTTATAATCGTTGATATTATATAAAGAAAAAGAAGAAAAAAAATTAAAAAATCATAACCGAATATAACTATTTTTTTTTAATTGATCGTTTAATTTACTAATTCTCCGTTTGACTTCCTATTTTGTCACACTCTTATACTTCCTTTTTCTTCATATTCTTCCCTAGGACCTAGTCACAGGATTTATGGCATCAACTGTGAAGGCTTTCTTCTGTTTACTTCAAAGGACCCCGCGTGTAATGCGACTTTTGGCCTGCAGAGATCGCTTGATCACTCAGAGGGAACCTCGAGCGATAGTCAGATAGTCACTTATCTCTGACTGTGAAATTTTGCAAAAATCTATCTATAAGAAATTATAATCTTAACAAAAATTTAAAAAGAAAACAAATATAGATGCTGAAGATGGCATCTTAGTCAATAATAATAATCATATAGAGTTTAACTATCTAGAGGTAGGCTCTTACGTGTTCAAAGTTGGAAACAAAAAGGGGGTTTAATTATTTTCACAGTTGACAAATTGTTGTAGTTCCTTAAACCTTCATAGTTTCCTTATTGTATATAGTCCACAGAAGTGTTAGATTGGATATAATTAAAACAAATACGGGCACGGTGTAAATATATGAAAGTGGATTACTTAAAGACGGGCTGGTCTGAATGTTCGGCTGTGTTGAAACAGGAGGTGACGGTGGTGTGGAATATAGAAGACGTTGGAAATGTGCGGCCGCATAGTAACAAGTGTACTGTGGCGGTGTAAGTTGACAACTATAATGTTTACAAAGTGGTGAGTGCCCTGTACAACTGCCATAATCATCAGCTATGTCGTCAACATCTGAAAATCCAGAACTCGGTGTACTAGGTGGCCTACTGAAACCAAACTGCGTTGTATTTCTTTGTGAGGCTCGTTTCTGTTTACTATTACCATTATTTACCCACCAAGCATCATCACGTCGCGAACAATTTTTAAAACCCACATTATTGCCTAAACTAAGTCCACGAATACCTGTATTTATTGAGTCTGTCCAATTACGTTGTGGTTTTATTATATTAGTAGTTGTTATTGGTGTTTTGGGTGGTGAAGGCGGTTGTGGCGCAGATTTTGAATTGATTCGGTTACCTTTTTGACACGCTTGGGACAATAGATTTTCTTCGTACGGCGGTGTATAAGAGGCTGCAGATCTGAAAAGAAAATACAAAATTCAACAAACAATGAACCTCAAAATATTAAAAAAACAAACTTTTATTAACTTTAATAGGTACTCGTTCTAACGAGATGAGGTTTACAATGCTACATTCAAGATCACAAGCAAATTTAAAATCAGGATGCATTATACACCAAGTTGATTTCATTACCTTATGGTTTGAATACTATTTATTCTAGTGGTATGTCAGACTAATTTAATCAATTTAAGCCAATTTAACATATACAAGAATGAATTCGTCATAACTGCTTTTCTTGGAATCTGTATTTTCAAATTATTTTCTAAAATAAATAAGCGAAGATAGATATTTAGATATAAATGCCAAAACTTTGAACTACTGTAGTCAAATGATACCTGTATAATCAAAATAGCATATATTCATATAACTTTTTTTACTTAAAACGAGTTCCCAAACAAGTTTCTAAAGTTTTTTACATTAGTTATAGATCATCCGGTGATATATAAGTGCAAAAATTTATTTTTCTTATCGAAATTCTAAAAAAAATTTATTTCACAGGTAAATTCAATTTCTAAAATTTGACAAGGGTAAACTAAAAATGGGATTACTCACTTAGGGTTTTCATTTCTGTTTGACAATAGCGGTAAACACAACATTCTGGCCACCGGTGAATTTACTAGCTTGAGCCTTTTTTTGAGAAGTTATCCTTGAACAGGCTCGTCCCAATAATAGCATAGCTGCTTTTTCGTCACACGGCAATCACACTCATAAAATCTTAAACCTCCAGGAGAATAGCTATCCACAATACCATTAAATTTCATCGACATATGATCATTTAAGAAAAGATTAATAATAAGGGTGGTCCACACAAACTAGGTAGAATAGTTTGGCTTATAAATTTTAGAAAAAAAATGGTTTTGAAAGATAGGTATTAGAGATGCAGCTGCAGAAATGTCATGCTTGCTAATATGATGCATATTATGTTCGTTCCTTGGGTAGGCGGAGTGAATGTTTTGTATGTCAGTAATTTATTCATTGACTATGGTAGCTCGGTTAGTTATATAGTTTTTAGATGGCCCCTCAGGAATATCGAACAATGGGAGGTCCTGGAGTAGTTATTTAGTTTATTATGCATGGTATGTACTATAGATTTATTGTCTGTTGAACGCGGTGAAATAGGCATTTATTTACTTATGTTGGTCCTTCTCTCATGACTTCAGATCAGAATCAGCATCCGGGTTTCTGTACTCGTGTAGTTGTTGGTGAGTATAGCTTGACGGCTGGTATGAGCGTGAAATCAGGTACTGCCCGTTAATTAAAAAAAAAAATGTTCGCTAGTCCCGACATACCACGAGAATAAAAAAGAAATTAATGTAAAAGTATAAATTTACTAACTCAGTATTTAAATGATTTGCATAATGATTTTGTGAAATATTAAACTTTTTTCCTTCAAACTGACTACTTTTGGATCTTTCTTCAATCTTTCGCTGATTAGAAGTCAAACATATTATTGATACACAACAAGAAATTATACCAGACAAAGCCTGCAAAAATTTATATAGTAGGATTACATTATTAACAAACTGTAAATCTATGTAAGCTAACAGAATCACGATCTTTATAAAGCATACGAAATCTTCTAATAATAAAACCTCAAAATAAATACCTGTAAAGCGATGATATAATGTTTATATCCGCTTGGATATACAGTCAATGTATATACAATTAGCCAGGAAATTGAATTTAGTAATAGACCAATTGAGAATGTGTTTAACCAGGCCAATATATTGAGCACAAGACCTGATGGTAAGAGGTATTTCGATTTAAATATCCATAATGGCACATTTAAATGATGAAATTTTTGGAGGTAGGCTGCGAGAATGGGCGGTATTCCTTCCAGATTCACATAGGCTGATAATGATATTATCAAAGAAACTAATAAATTCATATATAAAATTGGCCTTCCTATACCGGTTACCTCTGGCTGTATAAAAATAAATTATGATTTTTTTTGTTATATAAAGTTATTAAATAATCACTAAATATAATCGATTCATCAGTTGAACCTACTTTAATAATTAAACCTGATACTAAGCGTCTTGGTATAGAAAATAAATTTCTTTCATTAGAAAAGATTTTTGTAAGAAGTGCTTCACAATTTGAACACAATTTATAGCTTTTTTCCAATTGTACTCTGAAATGAAACTATATATTATTTAGTTTTATGATTAGAGAACAACTTGAAATATAAGGTAGGAGATTCGTGAACAATTAACTCTTCCTACCTATATATATATATAGGTACTATATATTATATATATATATATAATATAGTACAAAATATATATATAGTGTACAATACTTGTTTATATTTTATTTTTTAAATTTTTATTCCTGTTCCATGCTACCTTAGATTCGAATTATATTTTAATAAACTATCTTCACTAAAGGGCTAAAAAACATTTCTTCAAGTGTCCAACATTTCTTGGTAACCCCAACTGCAATTCTTGTCTTTAACACTCATACACTACTCCAATGGGATGTAGGAATATGCCATATATATATATACAATTTTCGGGAGAGCAGATTGAAAATTCAAATGTTCACTAAAAATATGGACTTGATCATGACAGCACTGTTCAGGATGATAGTAAAAACACAAATTAGGACTTGAAGACTTTTACCACTGATAGAAAGTACCAACAGTAACTACTTAGGCAAAAAACTCATTTTTTAAAAAAGTGGACTTGGTCAATTTTACTTCTAAGCTGACGATATGCGTGTTGTTTGTGTATGTCCGAAATATAAAAGTTGTAGTTTGGTAAACTAATTTTCTTCAAACTCGGAATTTTGGCTAAACATTAAATTCCTATAAATATTATAAGATGACAGCTTCGTATAATGTATTGAAATGACAGAGGAAAGCCTAACATCATTCATCCCCCCCGAACATTCTTTAAATGAATTTTACCGAAAATATATTTGAATAAAAGTTGAACCTCTTTATATGAGTAATTGATATACCATGTTTACAGAAACTGAAAAATCTAATTCAGTAAAGTGGTACCTGCGATCCAACCTATTTTGACCAAAACTTTTTTTTTTAATGAAATATCAAGTTTCAGCTTCCTGCGATTTTCCATTTTTGAGTTATACTGACCACATGTATACACACACAACAATTTTTTGCCTCAGAGGGCCTTAATATGTATTTCTGGTGAAAACTCAATTTCGAAAATTTGACAAGATCGCAAATACTTTCTCTTACAAACATAAGAGTGTTAAAAAAAAAATGATGAATTAACAATTTTTAATTAATTTTTTCATATATAACTGCAGTTATGAAAGTTTAAATTTAAAAAGCACGGATTATCGCGCCATATCAAGTTACGCATCGATATAGCAGAAGGTTTCATTCACACGTGGCGCTAAGTAAAACCAAGTTCAACGTCCTTGTACTAGAATAGTGAGAGGTTACAACATGGTTTTGTTTTTGTTTCAGTTTTTAAAAAATAGTTGAGTTGTTTATATGTTTTAGAGCATTATTTATAGAAATTAGTAGTTTTTTATAAGATTTATTAAAAATAAAAAAGTTTATTATTATAGTTTTCTTTGACGGTTTAATGTTATGGAACTGCTTTGGTTTGTTGCTGGATTGCACCTAGTGATATGTCCATATACGAAAGTAGAAGAAAGCTTCAATCTTCAAGCGATGCACGACATCCTCTATCATGGATCAAACTTGACACAATACGATCATTTTGAATTTCCCGGTGTAGTTCCTCGTACATTTATTGGAGCTGGTATTATAGCTGTAATCGTATCACCGGCTTACTTCATAATGGATCTATGTGGTACGGCCAGTACTAGTAAATTCTTCGGCCAGTATTTAGTGCGCGCTGCTTTAGCCGCTTGTGTTCTTTTGGCTTTTACTAAACTTAAAAAAACCGTAACAGAACTGTTTGGAAAAAATACATCACGATGGCTGGTCTTTATCACGGCGTCACAATTTCACTTCATGTTCTATCTTAGTCGAACTTTGCCCAACATAATGGTTTTACCACTTGTACTGTTGGCGTTCAACAGCTGGCTGAATAAAAACTATACAACCTTCATCTGGCTATCGGCTGCAGCTGCTGTTATCTTCAGGTTTGAGCTAGCAATATTTCTGGGATTTATCTTACTATTGGAACTGATACAAGGTAATATACCATTCAAGAAAGTACTATATACCGGTTGTCTCGCAGGTTTAAGTACACTTGCATTGACCATAGTGTGCGACAGTGTTATGTGGCAACGAATCACTTGGCCCGAAGGAGAAGTGTTCTGGTTCAACAGTATTCTTAACAAAAGCTCACAATGGGGCACACTTCCATTATTCTGGTATTGGTATTCCGCAATTCCACGCGCTCTTGGATCTTCACTTTTACTAATTCCTGTCGGCGCTTATCTCGATCGAAGAATGCATCATATATTACTTCCGCCAATACTTTTTGTATGTTTATTCTCTCTACTTCCACATAAAGAACTTAGATTCATTGTTTACACATTTCCATTGTTTAATATATGTGCAGCTAGAGGTGCTGATATATTGTGGGAAGGAAAAATGAAATCTACTCGAAGATGGGCAATTGCAGCTCTGGTAGCTATACACATTCTTCTCAATGTTTGTTTAACATTAGTCCTACTAAGAGTTTCAGCTCTTAATTATCCAGGCGGAAGTGCTATCCGACGTTTTCATTCGTTAGTTCCTCCACAAAATGACGTTCATTTATATATAGACAATTTATCAGCCCAAACTGGTGTCTCAAGGTTCTTGCAACTGAACAAAAATTGGATTTATAACAAGACTGAAGGATTTGATAGAAATCTTTCGGAAATGTTAGAATTTACACATCTAATTATTGAAACACGAGGTCCACTAGGCAAAAGTTTACGTAATAATGCAAAAACACATGAAGTGATGGAGACGATTCAAGCATTTTCACATGTAGGCTTCAATTATGGAGTAGTACCACCAATAAGAATCAAAACAAAACCGACGCTGTCCATTGTGCGTAAGAAACCAAATAATCTTCCAACATAAACGAAAAAATTACTAAAAAATCACAACAATTAAAACCGAATGAAAGTCCCACTAAATAATAACAAAAATCTCAATATAAGGATGGAATGACTAAAATCAACCACGCCATCCAATACACGCACAATATGTAAGTCAACAATGCGAAATAAACATGCCCTAAGTTTCTTCCAAGCTAGTAGATGTTTACATCAAAATGCCCGACGCTGATTAATTCCCACCGACGGAGGCATTTAATAAGCATTGAAACTGAAGCACTGAAAACTTGTTTCATAAAATTGTTATTCTGTACATAATGTATATAAAAGAAAAATAATAAATATCTGGTTTGTTCATATGTGTTTTAATATTTAAAACATATTACAAATTTCAGCTGTTAGTATTATAGAAAGGATTAATTTGATATGTTAAAGTTGTCTAAATCGTATACCATGTTCGAAATTACTCTGATCTGAATAGGCTGTCAAGTGTTATCTTTTTCTTAATGCTGTACGTTGGAGTATTGCAACGGTATCAAATTTTCTAAGTTTTTATGAGTTTTCACTAAAAATACATGTTTTGAGCGGCCTCAACTATGAGAATTATAATTTTTTTTTTGTTCTGAAATGGTTGTGTCTATCTTCCTTTGAGTGTAAAGATATAACTAAAAAACGGAACCTTCAACCGGTACTTTCTTTTTCAATTCAGTTTTTCTCGAAAAAGGTTCCTGGATTTCAATATAAATAATAGTTAAGTTTGGCCGTTGGTAATAAAACAAGGAAAATGTTGGTTGGCTGGGGCCAAAGAAAAAAGAACTTTTTAACTTTAAAAGTTTATATTATAGAGACATCTTTGGTCTCTTTTAGAGAGCATTTAACTCTCTATTTCTCCTTGACAGATCCTGAGTAAGAACACAAAGGTGTCCGTAAAGACGATAGAATAAACTTTTAAAGTTGAAAGTTTTTTTTTTTGTCCCTCGCCAACCAACATTTTGTTAACAATTTATATTCTTGCCTATCATTTTTAATTAAAACATTTTTTTTTAAATGAAATTGTTCAATGCCACCTTCTTTTAATGACAAATACGTAATAAAAAATAATGTAATAACATTTCAAGTTTGAAATAAATAAAGAAGAAAAATAATAAATTGAGATAAAAGAAGAAAAAAGTTAAACAGGCCTGCAAAAGACTCTGAAGGCAAAATTTGAACACCTTCAAGACTTATGATACTTCTGGAATTACTTTTATCAATAACAGTATTAATTAATGCTAAAAATTAAAATTCGTTAAGTAGTTTACAACTATTTCAACTTATATTGCCTCAATGATACTTCAGAAATTTTTTCTATCGCAGCTTGCTTCTTTTTATCAATATCCACTGGTTTCGAATTCCTATCAGTATTTTAATAAACTGTATGTGTCACACTACTTATCAGGACAACCTCGAACGGGTCGATGATCACAACACGAAGTTGGCTATTATTTAAAGAAATCTCTGATGTTTTTCGGTATTGAGGACCCAATTACCCAAATCTTTGCCATTACATTCATTTGTGTCATAAAAAAAAAAACTAAGGTGGAAACATAAAATTTATTTTATGATTATCAATTGGTTTAAGAAGTTTCTACATTCCAGTATGTTATAATTAATATAAACGGCCTTTATACAAGAAGGGAAAAAACTGAACAATGGGTTTTGAACAGCATTTAGTAGAAGGACTCTGGACCTGGTAAATGAAATAATGATTTAAAAAAGATTAATGTGAAGCCCCAACATTAGTAAAACTGGGATGATGAGTAATATGAAAAATGAAACATTTGTGCAGTGATACAAAACAATTATATATACATGCAAAAAAATATCAATTATTTCCAGCGATTTGCGATCAACACATAGAAGAGAAATACAAGATTATGAACAGTGATTCCACATTAAGTTATTAAATAAGTACCTGTAATGCTCAATTTCTGTATCGTAATTTTTTTCATTTAACGGTACAAAAGAAGCCAGCTGTTGCACCTTTAATTCTTGATTTCGGTTACATTTTTCACACAACCTATTAGCAGATTTCCAAGCATCTTTAGTTCTTCCAACGCTGGTGATTGTAAAATTCAATTTTTCTTCATAATGATTGTCAATTACTCTATTGTAGCCACCATCCTGAAATTGTCAATTTTTAAAATTTTCTTGCGAAGAAAATAATTTATAACTTGATATATAGAATGATAGGTTTAATATGAACATAATTCACTTAATATATGTTAAGGTGAGCAAAATATCAAGAGCAAAAGGGCCAGAATTTCAAATGCAATTTCAATTTAATTTACGGAATTAATTAATTCAATATTACCTTTGTGAAACCATTGTATTGATCACAATTACTGCAATACCAACTATTTGCAAATCTATATTCCACTTTTGTTTTAGCATGGCAAAACCAACATTGTACTGATTTTGGTATATGGTTCCTAAAATAAAAACGCTATGTATGCAGTCTTAAATCTGTATAGTAATTTATGAGAGAACAAATTTCATATCGTACATGCGATATTTACCTTAGCCAAAGAAAGAATTCCCGAAAAAATGTAACAGCTAAAACAATGGCCGAACATAACAAGAATGTGAATATAATATCCATTTCTAACAAATAATATTAAATAAACCTAGGACTACGAAAAACTAACTTAAAATTAACCAATCCACAATACCCGGCTTGGCGGTGCCGAGCGCTACAAACACAAGGAATACATGCCTCTGATTTTAGCACTCAAAAATAACAAATTTCCCTTCTTACCTCACTATGTTAAATAATAAATTGTATCGTGAAAAACTAAGCGTAGAGTAACGAATATGTCAAGAAAAGTGACGACGAATAAAATGAATTATAAATGAAAATAATTTCATTGTTTCGTAAATAAAACATGTTACTTCATCTTTGAAACTATTACATATCCCTCCAATCCGAAAAAGAATAAAAAACAATTTAACTTGAATTAAAATAAAGTAAAGTGTTGTATAGATTAGAGATAGATAAGAAATTTGATGCCCCAGAGGGGGGGGCATTTATATGGCTTTATTGACGTTAACGAAAAAGAGAACTAAAACTCCGGTTTAATAAAATTTCAATGGTTCCTCCCTGAATTAAAATTATTCAGTCCTAGGTCGTGAAATTTATATTCGAAACTTTGAATTGAATTTTGCACCGTTATTCCATTTTCTGGACTTTACGAATGATCGAATAAATTTGGTAATTTTTTATCCATAAAATAAACAAAATGCTAATGTTTCCCTATACACTCAATTTTAATCTTTCCCTGCCACTCAATTCGGCGATACATACACTATTAAACACTTTTTACAAGAACTCCTATACTTTGTCTATCGAGTTAATATACAAGCATTAATTTTGTTGTAAAAAAGCAGGTTCACCATTCACATTCAATAATATATAATTATTGAAATGCCAGGTCTTTTTAGTAATAATATATCTAAAGCACTGAGGGGTCCGAAAAGAGCACTATGCACAAGTGTGAGAAAATGTGTTAGAATATGTCATAAGGTCCGCACACTCTTAAAGGAAATTGCTTACCTCTCCAAACCCTATGTGCAGTACTACAAATAACGGTGTAATGTTGTTTATGTTGAAAAACCCTAAAAAAAAGTGGCCAGTCCAATTTTCTTAAAGGTTTAATTAGCGTTAAAGTGATGTGGACAAATCCGCGATTGCATATGTTGCTACCGCTAGAATTTTTTGTGTGATGGGTGCAAGAAATTATATCTATTTTAAATTGAAGAAAATTATGAGAAAAATGCGAGCTTGTTGGCAAAAGGGTAACCCAGGTAGAAGTACAGTTACAGGAAAAGTTCATGAACCTTGTTAGCATTGTCTACCCCTTCTTCTCACAGGGGAAGATGTGAACGAACAATTGGAAGACATTCCTTCAACATAGTCTGTTGTAGGTATTCAAGCCAGAACATACTTCAGGAATCGCTATTTTAGAATCAGTGCAGTTCCACAATGTATTAATAAGTTTATAATATATTTGCAAATAACTCGTGGTTATTATTTTATTAGAATATATTTATTGTTAGCACTGGTGACTACTTTCTTATTTCTGATACTTCTCTCTTAAACATTTATACTCACAAGCCCTTTTACTAAACCGCTCGTGCTGCACCAACTACTACTACAAACATACAACACATCCACACCAGTAACATTTCACTTGGATTCCAGAAAGAAGGAAGTATCTCGTAAGCAATTTTGTATACTCTCTTTTTGTTAATTTTTACTTTGTTGCGATCGTGCCGAATTTTCGAAATTCATTTTCACCGAAAATACATGTTTTCCGTCTCCTAAATCGAAAAAATGTTTCTAGCAAATGGTCTCTATGTGTGTATGTTTTAACAGAATATCTCAAAAACAATAAGTCGCAGAAAGCTCAAACTGGTATTCCATTTAGGCACTACCAACGCAAAAATATCCGGCAAAGTGAAGTGAAGTGCGACTTTACTGAATGTTTATGTCAGTTTTTCATGATTTTATCGTAATAGGCTCCAACAATTTTCTTTAAACTTTGAATAATATATACACACATAAATATCTATCACTTTTGTTTGAAACAATTTTCCTATGACAATGATTTTCGAGGGGTTCTGCAGTACCACTCAGTATATTTGGTTTTTACCACCTACACATTAGAAGCATTGATACCAAATTTGAAGAATTTTTTTTCTTAGTTGCACAACAGCTACAGTCCTTACACCTACTGTACTAATGCCTAATTCTCTCTAACCTAGCCTACTAACCTACTCATTCAAACCTACATCATACTTCCCATTCGCACAATTTGCTGGGACGCCAAACCCGGCTTCAGGCCCACCCATTCAAAATTCAGTGGCTCTCAAAGCAGAAGACAGATCCCCATTCAGAAAATTCCCCCCATTCATTTCTGAACATGACCATTGCAGACTTCTTTAGGTTTACCTCCAAATTCCATGTTTTACAGTAATTTTCCACGGAATTGATCATATTCTGAAGGCTGACTTTATCTGACGCGAGCATAACAACATCGTCCGCGTAAGCAACCATTTTTATTTTAGTATGCTGTACTCTAATACCCCTCTCAATGCAGTCCACCATATCATATATGAAAAATGAGAAGAGAAGAGGGCTCAGCGGGCAACCTTGTTTTACACCCATTAATGTTTCAAAAGTATCAGAGACCTCTCTTTGGCACCAGTCAGATGCATGAGTATTTGTGTAACGTTTTAAAATTCTGAACATTTTGGAGGAAACCCCTAACACGAACAATTTTCTAGAAAAGGGCAAAGCGATCCATTCGATCAAATGCCGCAGACAGGTCTATAAAGAAGGCATAAACTTTCGACGTTTACGGCTCAATATAATATTTACAATACTCATCAAATTAAATACATTCTCGACTTTAGAGTGCGCCCTTCTAAAGCCTGCCTGATATTCGCCTAGAACAGCATGATATTTTTCCCAAACTTCCAGTCTAGGCAGCAATAGTCCGGTGAATGATTTGCCTACAGCGTTACTGAAAGAAATTCCTCGGTAATTGGTCACTTCACTAGTACTGCCTTTTTTATGCACGGGAAACATTAAAGAAACTTTGAACTTGTCAGGGATCCTGCCTGAATCATAGAATTTATTTCATAAAAAGAAAAGTTTTTCTAGAAATATTTGCGGAGCTGTTTGAAAAATGCAAAAGGGATCCGATCACTACCCGGCGCCTTCTTTTCTTTAGTCCTACTTAGAACAGCAATAAGCTCCGACTCTGAAAAAGGGGCCTTTAATAAGATATTTTCTTTATAAGGCTCCGCATAGTTTATTCTTATAGCGTTTAGTGGAGGGTTCAATAAAGATTTAAAATAGGAAATTTATTCTGTAGATATACTACTATCGCTTTGAAAATCTGACAGTTTGAAAAATCCAACCGAATTCCAAAACTCTTTAACAACTCTCTACCAACTAATATAAATATTTAGGAGTTACATTATCGTCAAACTTCTCCTTAGAATCTCATTTTAAGGAGAGAACTGAACACTCAAATCTGCAATAAGTGCCTTTAACAGCATTATATTTAATACATATGTCTTTCCTTCCAAACATAGTGTATTTCATGCAGTGTCGAGATCGATAATTTGTTATGCTGCTCAAATTTGGGTAGGATGTATCAAGCGTCAGAAATCTGATTAAAAGGTTTTGTTAAAAGGTGTTTTAGGTTGCCTCGTAATATTCCTGATTTTGTCTTGTACTTGGAAACTGACGTTCTACCCATATTTGTACATACTATTAAACTCCACCTCAAGTATGTAAATTGATGCTTTTTTTTACCACAGGCTAGGTACCCTAATATGCTAGTTAATGAAATAGTAACAAGAAGCCGTTTTAGTATAAGGACTGCAACAATTTTGTGCTAATTATAGTATTGATTTCAATTTGTTTATTGAGAGAAAAATCAAATGAAATGAAATATTAAATAAGGTGAAATCCAACATGTTAAATGATTATAAATGAAAATCTGTTAACAGTGAGAATCATATTCTGTACAAATATCTAGGAAAAAATAATTTTATTCATAACATTGATAGTCAGTCCGCTAGCTGGATATTAAAAGTTAGAGGAGAGTTGCTATATTTAAATAGATACCGCTTCGGTGAAGCAATAAAATTGTGTTCTCTCTGTAACAGGCGGAAAAATGAGTACAAATTAACTTATAAAGAGTTTATTGATTTTCTTAATGGCAAGGATTGGCGTAGACTTGTCAATTATTGTAAATCCGCCTGGCAGTATAGGTTCTCTTTGATTCAAGAATTCAATTTCTAGTTATTTAGAGCAAAAAGTATGTCTGTCAATATTAATTTTTGTTTATTAATTACTTTTTTTGTTGTTATTTTCTTTCAAAATAACATGAAGTATTAGTTTATTTTCTAGAAGTACGTACACTTGTATTTATTTATTTTTTACTATTGTTACCAGTATTTTGTTCACTTTTTTGTTTTTGAAATAAGTTTCAGTTTACACACTTTGTAGACTGTCAACTCCTCAGACGGTCAGCTGACCATGAGAATGTGGGTTATTAGGTTTTTTTTATATTTCTGAATTTGTCATGTAAACTGTATATATTATAAATAAATAACCACTATTATTATTATTATTATTATTATACAAAGGCGAATAATAGGGGGTTGAAGGTAGCAATCGTCCAGCTCAGTGTAAGAGGCGCAAACGAGCTTATGAAGGACGGATATATTAAGATCGGCTGGGTTCGCTGTAGGGTCAAGCGAAGAGCAATAGTGCCCAGATGTTTTAGATGCTTGGGATACGGCCACGTTTCAGGAGTCTGTAAGGGCCCGGACCGTAGCAATCTCTGTTACAGATGTGGGGAGGCGGGCCATGTATCGAAGACCTGTACGGCAAAAGAAAACTGTATGCTTTGCGCCGACAGAAAGCTTGCCCCTGATGCATGCCAGCACCTTCCTGGATCGGGAAGTTGCAAGGTGTTCCGGGAGGCTCTAGAGGAAGCCAAGAGGTCTGTTGCCTAATGAGAGTTCTACAAGAAAACTTCAATAAGAGTAAGACAGCTGACTCCCTTCTTAGCCAGCTAATTTTAGAAAAAAGATCGGATCTAGTGCTGCTTAGCGAACAATACCGTGATCGGGACCCACGGTCCTGGTTTAGCGACTTGCTTGGCACGGCGGCAATTTGGATTCCAGATCTTGGAAGAGTCCCCATAGAGTGCTATGGTCGCAGAAATGGTTATGTCTAGGTGAAGAGTAAAGGAGACACCTTCATTAGCTGTTATTTTACCCCTAATGAAAGCATCCACGATTTCAAGGAAAAGTTGAACTCGTTGGAAGATGAAGTTCTGAGTATGTCCGGAAGGTTACTTGTGGTAGGGGACTTCAATGCGAAAGCGGTTGAATGGGGAATGCCGTTCTCAGATACTAGAGGTAGGCTCACCATGGAGATGGCCGCCAGAACAGGACTTTTACTCCTAAATGTTGGCTCCACGTCAACCTTCCGGCGCCCTGGGTATACGGAAACGATACCCGACATCTCTTTGGCGTCTCCTCGTTTTGCATCACGTGTTGAGAACTGGGCGGTAATCGAAGATTACACGGGAAGTGACCACCAGTTCATTACTTTTGAAATTCGTGATGGGACTGGGACCAATAGTTTGGGAAACCAGGAGATGTCTCCAAGATGGAACCTCGAGAGAATAGATATGGGGCTATTCCTCGAAGTGCTCGCTAGAGGAGTGGATCACGCTGAGGATGTCGTGCTCGAGGGGAAAGCAGGCGCCGAGGCTGTTGTTGCCTCAACTATGAGCCTTATTGTCGAAGCCTGCAAAAAATCTATGCCACGGAAAAAACCGCGTCATAACAAACGTCCCGTTTACTGGTGGACCCCACAAATAGCCAAGCTGCGCAAGGAGTGCATTAAATTGCGAAGAAGAGCGCAACGAGCAGGACGTCGGCCAGATGCAAATCTTCGCTCGGTTGAATATAAAAGCGAAGAGAGAACTAAGGCGAGCTATCTGCAGGAGCAAGATGCGCTGCTGGGAGAAATTGAAAGAGAATGTGGATGTGGACACATGGGGACTGGGGTATAAGATAGTGTCCCAAAAACTAGGGGCATTTAAAACTCAGTTAGTCATGGACGTGCCCATCATGGAAAATATCGTGGAGGTGCTCTTTCCTTCTCACCCTGTTCGGAGTGATAGGGACTTCGGTGATGTAGGGGATTTTCATCTCTTCACCAACAGGGACCTTGAGAAAGCCGTATGCTCTCTAAAAAGTAAGAAAGCGCCCGGCCCTGGCGGCATCCCTAATGAGGTGCTTAAGTTGGTCGCAATGCAGAGTCCTGGTTTCTTACTGAGGATGTATAATGCCTGCCTGAAAGCTGGGGTTTTCAGCACCCGTTGGAAGACAGCGCGGCTGGTCCTCATTAGTAAGGGAAAGGGGGAACCGGAACTTCCGTCGTCCTACCGGCCTCTATGTATGTTGGATACAGCAGGCAATTATATGAGAAGCTCCTCAGGGAAAGACTGATGTTGGCGGTGCAAGCTGCAGGAGACCTATCGCCGAGGTAATATGGTTTCAGGTCTGGGCGGTCTACAGTAGACGCGGTCCAAGAAGTCATTGAGGCGGTACGTGAATGTCCCATTACTTAAACTGAAATGTGACTATCCTTTTTATTGATGAGCATTATATTTTTTGTTATCAGGATTCCCTCCAGTACCTTTCCACGAGGGCTCAAGTGGCTTGATCCCCTCAAAGAATAATGGGATTCCATTGTAATATCATTAAGTAAATCATTATTAAAGCTGCGCCGTTTTCCTTTGCGTTTTTTCCTTAATGAACTGACAATTTCTCTTAGAGTTTCTGTATTCTTATCCTCTAGACTTACTAAGGAAGAATTAGAGGAACTCCTCAACCCCTTCCTGGCTGGCTTTACATCTGACTTTCTATGTACTCCAGAAATTTTTCTTGGGATGGAATTGTAATTCTTTGCTTAGAGGAATGGGAGACCAGAGTTTGTGGCCCCTTTTTTGAAACTATTAGTTTTGCTAGTACCTTCATCTTTAGGATAAAGGGCGCTTACTTTTTCTTCTTTGGATGTGATATAAGTTCTTCTAGATTGTTATTCCCGTTTTTTTTCTGCCACACATTCTGCCTAAGTTATATGCTTAGATTTTTCAGCATTTATTTTTTTTAATGCATCTTTGTAGCTGACATATTTTGTAACTTTGATTTCTTGTATTCTCTTTCTAAATTTTTCACAGTCAGAGGGCACAGAAGAATGAGAACCATTATAGTTGATACAAAGGGGAGGAGTGGGACATTCATTTTGATGAATCGGCGGGGAGCATATTTTGCATCTATCACTATAGTGCAATTGTTTGCTGTATGTCCAAGAAACCAACATTTAAAACACCTCAACGGATTCGAGATAAAATGCCTCACTCTTAAAGACAGGAAACCTGCCTGCAGAAGAAAATTGGTTAACCAGAAGTGCGATTTTACAAAATTTTGAATTTTTTGAAATTTGCTTAAACACGATTACATTGATTTCTTTTAACTTGGAATAATTGCAGCATAGAAGAAACGTGTCACTTTATTTGAAACATTTTTCTAAAAAAAAAAAATTTTAGAGAGGTATGGAGACCTGTCAATTAGTTTAAATTTAAATTTGTAGGAGCTTTCTTAGTTTTTAAATAGAGGGCTCTAAATATGGGCGCTCAGATATGCAATTAATTTCACTTTTATGGCCAGCCCAACCAAATATTGTAATGTTGCAGTTTTAAAGAAAATTTCTCGATTGATTTGTATTAATTAGAGTATGAGAACAATATTCAGTTGAAGACCATGTTTTTTAAGATTTTCAGTGATTTGTTGTAATCACAAAATAAAAATCATAAGAAAAACAATCAATTTCAAATTTAACCGATAATATTACTGTACTTTAAGTTTTTTTAAAAATAAATTATTCTTTTCTGTTCTAGTAACATAGCGCATTTATTTGACTGTTAGGTGATAAAGGATCCTATTGGATCTTATCATCTACCCATATTAATGCTATCCTATAGATTTTGGAAATATATAATCCCCTTGTCTCGCACAAAGCTTTACGACCTTATTCCCTTATTTTGAAAGAGTAAAATAGGGAGACAAATTAGAATGTTTTAATTATAACTATTTTGTAAAAAACTAATTTTCCCATTTCCAACATTATAGTAAAGATCAAGTTAAAGAAAAAATATTGGAAAGGCAGATTAGCTTCGAAGTTTTAACTAAATGGCCGAACGCTCTATAAATTTACACGAATGGGTCGAAACTAACTGGTAAAAGTGGATGTAGCTCCTGGGATCCTTACAATAATATTGACAGGGTGATTAAATTACCGGATATAGCAAGTGTATTCACTTGTGAGTCCTTACCAATTGTAGAAGCCATTAAATACCTCCTTCAAGGGAACATACCTGATTCAGTTATTTTAACTGATAGCCAAAGCGTTATAGAAACGCTAAAAAATATCAAACATTCTTCGAATGTGACGCACATTCAGCTAGAGATACTACAGCTTCTCTATGATATTAAAGAGAGAGGAAATATTACTAGAATCGTTTGGATTAAGGCCCTTATAGGGATTGCGGGCAATTAACGTGCAGTTACTTAGGCCGTAAGGTTACTGTAGAAGAAGAATTAATTCAGATAAAACTTCATATCAGGGATATATATGGAAAGGTTAAAATGAAAACTTTCGATCTTTGGAATAAAATATACTCGGTGGAGACAAAGGAAAATTCTATAAATCACTCACTTAATTCAATACTTAAGAGTCTAACCTTGGTTTTAATTGATGGATACTGATAAGAGCATGTGTAGATTAATCAGTCAGCTTAAAACTAATCATGGGTTATGAAGGTAATATCTACACAGAAATGCTAAAGAGATACCCTTATGTCAAGAAAACGAACACTTGAGCATATCATTATGGTTGTTCCAAATATGACCATAGCAGACAGAACTTTTTGAAGAAATCAACCGAAATAATGATAAATGCATTTTGCTATACAGAGATTGTTGCAACTCTCGATAGAGAGGTTTACATTTCATTGTTTTATTTTATAAATGAAAATAATATCAGAATTTAATAAACTTAAATTCGGAATATCTGAAATTATTTTAGAATAAAACTATAGAGTACCCCTTCCCAACGGAATTTTTGTTTATACATGATCGAACCTGTAATCTAATATATAGGTAGTAAAATGTAGTTAGTATATAAGTAACTGTATCA
This sequence comes from Triatoma infestans, assembly GCA_011037195.1. NCBI lineage: Eukaryota > Metazoa > Arthropoda > Insecta > Hemiptera > Reduviidae > Triatoma > Triatoma infestans. The sequence goes on along the minus strand of JAAEAF010000158.1, from coordinate 270,247 downwards.
TGAGTATATATTTATTGGTAATTCATTGGTAAGCATGTACATATCTATAGTTGTGAATTTTATTTATATATAGATATTTATTGGTATGCAAGCATTTATTGTTATGCATGTATTTATTAGTTTGGATGTAATTACTAGAATGAATGTGAGTTTTTAATGTTTCATTTCCCCGTTAAGGAATGAAAGGTTGGTGTGAGTGAGGTGTTGGGGGCCTGATGCCGCACAGGAATGGCAATTGATGGCTGCAGAGGCCTTCTTCCTCCATCTTTGATCGGGAGCTACTAATTTGGTGGGTGATCTGAGCGGATTGTCGCCCCGCACATTGTATGTGTGGTGATGTGAATGTACTGTGCATACAACTACATTCCGGATATGGGTACACATGGAGTGTTGATTCATTACATCTATTAAAATTTATTTATTTATTTCGTGGTTTTGTCTGTTTTTACATTAATCAGTTATTTTGTTTTTGAGGGCTAGAAAAAACCAACAAGATATTTTCCGTGATAGCCTGCTTCTTTTTGTCGTCATCGATCATCGATGATGATTCGCCCATCATCATGATGTTTTTATCAAAAAGTGTGATAACATAGACTTGCACAGAGCAAACACAGTTGATTCACTCACTGTGGAACCACCCACAACAACTACCTTTGGCTTCTAATTGCCTCCAACTGCCAATATATGGTGGAAAAAACCAGCCGTCTTTTCAAATTGACTTGTCTCTCTTAATCTTTCATAAGGCTCCTGCCCCTCTTCCTCTTTTTCATTCTCCATCCTTGTAGGGATAAGGGTATCTTGAGCGATGAGGCTCTTATTCTTAATCTTTTAGACATGTCATATCTGAAACAATTTTATGGTTAATGCCTTTCTATATCTTTGTATGGTGTCTAGTATGAGAGAAATGAACACAGATCTACAGTATATCGAATGATAATTCCTAATCCGACTTATATTTTTATTTTATTCCCTTTAGTGAACTTACATATGCAAAGAAGCGCTTCCTTTTTTCCCATTAGTGCCAATATGCTTTTTGTGCTACAAGGAAATCGTACATACTCAGACAATTCGGTTAAAAATTTTCAATTTTTTTTACTGTACATGTTACAGCTAAAGAGTAAATCATTGATATCGCCAACCTCCCCTTTGTAGCAATCGCATCTGGGATTATTTACGATGTTTATTTTATGAAGATGCGGCTTGGTGAGGTTATGTGGTTAAATCTCAATCGCATTATCGTGGAATAAAAATGCCTTTCCCCATCCATTTCTTTAAACCAAGGTTTACAAGAAGATTCGAGGTATACGTCTAAATAATATTTGTCTGTAAATTTTTTCCATATTGATCCTGCCATAATTCTAAATACTGACTTTTCAGAGCATTGTTAATATCTACCAAACTAGATATCGCAATTTCTTTACCCTACTGCCTACTTATTGCATCTTTTGCCAGAATATCGGCATATTCATTTCCTTGCATGCCCTAACGATCCACACGAAATGTATCCTTCCTGCAGCATTCTCCAACCTATTCGCTATTTCCATGAGTATCGGGTCTATTACATCACCTGGTCCTCTCCTGGCTTATCTTATCTGCCAGCCACATCCATTAAATATTCGCAATAATTTATTTTGTACGCGAAGGCGTATAATATAATAAATCAATGAGTGTTTATATGTATTATTTATGTACTTTTAATTATCTACCTTATGGCTTTGGCCTTCAGAACTAATGCCAAGAAAAAAAATAATAATAAATTAGTGTAGCGATTAAATGAAATGGCTTTACTGAAATTAAAGATGCTCAGAAATTTGTTAATTAATGGTCAATAAAATGGGGAAACAAACAAGTTATGAGCTCTTACTGTCTGTTTCCGATTTTTTATTGTAACTACCCCCTGTTACTAATAATGTGCGAAAGTATAAACACATTTAATGTAAAAACAAATTCTGTGAAAAATAAACAAATAAATATAAACCACTCTGTAGAACCATGATTAGATGGCAGCTGGGGTGCTGATGATGTCATAATGGGTTAATAAGAAGAAGAAAGAAAAAGTCTCTGCAAATTTTATTTTAGTTTCGATTAACAAAAAAAAACACAGAGATGAATCATCTCACCTAAAATTTATATAAATTAATTTTTTAAATGATATTGTCTTTTATTAATCCTCATTCAGAATATAATACACGATTGCAAAAAAACTTTTGGCACTTTTGTCTTTTTTTTTTTTCTTGTTTTATAATTAATTTCCTTTTTCAAATTTATGAAATGTATGTATATAATATAAAATTAACAACCTATAAACAGAATCACTCTATCAACAAACATAAAAGCAATTAATTACAAACACAGGTGTTATTTATACACTTTCTTGAATAATTTATATCAGTATTTTGATTTGTGCGTGCAGACGTTTTGCTAAACATATTAATTATATAAGATACTGACTTAAAATTTGTAATGGAGCATTAACAAAAAAATTACCAACTGAAGTATACGAGTATGAACTGAGAAAACTTTCTGAGCCGGGGTTTCCATTTATTTATTATAGTTTCCTTGCACCCTGAGGTTTTTGTTTCTAGATAATTATATTTAATAAAATAATGATGATAATAATAATAAATTTACTTACAAATCAATTCTCACCTACAAAAAAAAGGAAGGAAATTGGCTAAACAGAAGAGAATTATTCTACTATTTAATAAATTGTTCTGCCAAACGGGAATGTTTGAGCGGTGACCATGGAGTAATATTTCTGATAGATGGCTCTAGGAAATTCAAACAAATGTCAGTTGTCAATTCTTCTGGTCCCACTTCTTCACAAGCTTTGGCTTTCGGCACGGCCGAATCAATTACTTTTTTCACTTCATCATCAATTTCCTGTTAAGAATATACTATTATAATTATGCAAAAAAAGAAGTTATAATATTTAAACATTTTATATATTAATGGTATAAATAAGGCCGCAATCACAGGTACAAATGTTTTATCAAAATTTTTACTTTCTCTAACTGCTGTTAGAGGAAGTATCGTAATCGCGTCAAATTTTCACAAGAAATACCCGTTTTGAGGTCCCCTAGTCCAAAAAGGAGGTTTTTAGAAAGTTGTGTGAGTGTGTGCGCGTGCGTGCATGTGAACAGCACAGTTTAAAAAAGAAAAAATCGCAGAAAGTTGAAACTTGATATTCCGTTTAGGTATCACCATGGGATCCGTCGGTAAGTTATCTGTCAAATTTCGTCATCCGGAAGTACCACTTTATGGAATGGATTTGTTACTTTTTGCGATTTTCTCGAAAATGGCGCCAAAAATTTTCTTTATACTTAGTATACCAACAACACATATTAAGAGCTACAATTTTTATTTGAAACATTTCTCTGAGAAAAATCTTTTAAGAGAGCTTTTGGGGAAGACCACAGGATATGTTTTCCTCTAAAGTGTATTTTATTTTATTATATCATTGTATCATCTAAATAATATTATATAGAATTAAATATGTAGTAAATAAGTTTGAAGAAAATCGGTTGGTCGGAAGTGCGAAATTATTTCAGTTTTCTACGATTTTATCCTGAGATTACTGAGAAATATTTAGCAGAATGCCAATAGATTTAACTGCATAAATAATAGTGACATTTAGCCAATCTATCAAAGTTTCAAATCAAATATCAAGGTTATGTGCTGTAAAGATTGTTAAAAGTACATTTAAAACAACAACCAAAATTTAAAAATGTTACCTTAATTTTTTCTGGAGTAATCAATGATGAATTGAGTATTAATTCCCTAAAAGAAGTAATAGGATCTCTAGTTTGTCTAACTTCCGACACTTCTTCCCTAGTTCTATAGGAAGTACCAGGATCAGACATTGAATGTCCACTGTATCTATAAGTCATCATTTCTAGAACAATCGGCCCTTTTTCATCAGTACAATGTGCGATTGCGTACCTTGTAGCTTCTCTTACAGACAGTATATCCATTCCATCAACCTAAGTCAAAAGGAATTATTAGGGAAAAAAATAAAGAAAAGAAAAGAAAGCATAAGTACTGACCCATATTCCAGGAATATAATCGCCACGAGCATAATAATTTGTACTGGCAGAAGATCTTTCCGCGCTAGTTCCCATACCATAGCCATTATTCTCGCAAACAAATATACAAGGTAAGTTCCACAATTTAGCCATATTAAACGCTTCGAATACTTGTCCCTGATTGGCAGCACCATCTCCATATAAAGTAAAACAAACACCACCAGTTTTCAGATACTTGGCTGCCATCGCAATACCTACACCCAATGGAACCTGCCAGAAAATTAAAAAAAAAAGATAAATTTATTTCATTTAAAAAATTCTCTAATTCATTTCTTATCTATCTTATTAACTAAAATATTAACGGAATAAAAAAGTAAATGAATACCTGTGCACCAACGATTCCATTGCCTCCATAGAAGTTCTTGGTATACATGTGCATTGAACCTCCTTTTCCTCTTTGACTTCCGCCACTTCTTCCAACCAGTTCGGAAAGCACTTCAACGGCCGACACTCCCATTAAATAAGCCCAGCCATGTACACGATATGCCGAGATTATACTGTCTACCTCCCTCATGGCCGCTTTCATACCGACCGCAACTGCTTCCTAAATGCACATAAAATAATTCTTAAAGTACCTAGGTCATGCTTGTAAACCCATGAAAGCCTACCACAAACAAAAAAAAAAAGAACAATGGAAAAAATCACTAAACAAATTAGAAAAAGTGTAAATTTAAGTAAACTATTTAAAAAGCGCTGTAATGAATAGAAATCCATGAAATCGAAATAACATATATAAGCTACTTTGTTGACATAGATAGGTAAACACACACACACATAATAAATACACAAATAAACCAATTAAACTGTAAAAAGAAGACAAAAAATAACATTTTTCAAAACAGGTCTCTAAATCTAGACAAGTAAACTTGAAATTAGATTTCGAAAAGCTAAACCGATCTTGCATCAGTCACTAATAGAATATAGTGTGCCACGGAATTTATCTTTGTTTATACTATCATTTGCGTTTCAGAATTGAAAAAGAAACAAATAAAGGAAAATGAATTTGAAATATTCGCATAGGATACCTATGATTTTCTTAATAATTATAATGAAGAAGCAGAGATATGTTATTCATAGATTTTCTATTTAAAAAAATCTAGCTGATTTTGGTCAAATTCATACATTCGTAAAGTCGCTTAGCTCAACGGGAAATGTTTTATTTGACAGGCTCTGAAAAAGTCAATTCTAATCACAACATTCCTAATAATCAACAAGTTAATGGGCAGAAGTTTAAGATTTTCAGCAAACTCCTAATAAATTAAACGATTTTAAAGACAAAATTAAATGATCAACAATAGAGGGAGATTTTTCACAGAGAACTGTCGGAATTTCTATCGCTTCTTAATTTCGTAACTAACTTAACTTCCCATTTCCTCATGTGTTGAAATTGTAAAAAATAAATAAATAAAACCTATACCTGCCCTGAATAAAGATGACAAAATCCTCTGACACTTTTTTCCTTGTACAAATTGCCAGCAGATCTCTCTAATCTCCGTATTGACATCATTTTCTTGTATAATACAGCTGCATCTTCACTAGTTAATGTTACAGTAGATGCAGGTCCTTCAGTGAGTTGATGAAGTTTGTAAGGCTAGGAATTTTACAATACCAAATAATTAACCTAAGTTTATTTCTGTTAAGATTAAAAAAGAAAAATAATTGTAATATTTTTAGAGCTCACTTTAGTTTCAAACTGGGCGCTAGTGGCATATGTGTTCCTTAAGACGTGCAACGGCCAATCGAAATTTTTCTTAAATAACAAAAAAGTTAGTTTTATTAGCTAATTAGTGATTATTTTTAAATATTTCCAATTTTTTTCTGTGAATAGATGTATTTGTCATTTCTTTAGTTGTTAATTCTAAGACTAAGATTTGTATTTGTATTTATGCGATCTAACTTGAACTATACAATCTCTTAGTGAATCCATCCTTGAAAGGAATTCAGAAAAACATTCATAAAAAGTAGAAATAATAAAATAAAAAAAATTATTACCGTGATTTGAGCTTGAGTTATATTATAAGATCTCTATGTAGCTTACAAAAGTTAACTTTTTTTAAGTGAAAACAGAAAGCCTAAATGAATGCTAACGAAATTATTTATTCAAAATTGATGATGACACTATTTAAAAGAAATAATACCTAATAAATTAATAATTACCTTGTTTCTTAGGGCTATACAAATCTTAGTTAGTACCATCTTGATAAAGTGAATAGAAAAATATAAAACTTTTCTAAAATGTTTATAATTTGTGTTTGACACACCTATTTGTTCAATAGATACCAAGAACAGGAAGGTTGTAATTATTTTATTTAAACAGAATACAACACTGTTTTTTTTATCGATTTAATACAAATAGAAAGCTTTGATAAAAGCATATTGGTTACAAAAAAGAAAGGTTACAAACATCGTTTCATTCATAAACAGTGTTTCACCCCAGGTTGTTTAATATTTTATGTCCCGATCCCCATTAAAAATATAAATATACTTAAAACAAATTTTCCAATAGTCGTCTGTTAATTTAAAATTCAAAATTCAGTCCGATATGAATACAACTGTACCAGAATTTGGTCCGGATTCTGGGGGTAGAATGAAGGTATTCCATGAATTTCTCTTCTCATATTAACATTGTTTAGAAATGTAGACGCACAGATATTCTTGATCATTATTTCAGGGCGTGACAGTAGTTAAGCCAATAGTTTATGGAAATGTGGCTAGATATTTTGGTAAAAAACGTGAAGAAGATGGTCATACACATCAATGGACAGTTTATGTAAGACCATACCATAATGAAGATATCTCTGGCTATGTAAAAAAAGTTCATTTTAAACTGCATGAAAGTTATGCTAATCAAAATCGTGTTGTCCTAAAACCACCGTATGAGATTACTGAAACCGGATGGGGAGAATTTGAAATTGTTATTAAGATTTACTTTCATGATACCAATGAAAGACCTGTGAGTATATTATTATTATTATCGTACTATCTAGAATTTCTAATTTACGCAAGCATATAATAATATTTCCAATTTACTTTCAGTTAACGCTGTACCATATATTGAAATTGTTTCAATCAGGTCCAGAAGCTCTTATTAGTAAAAATACCCTTGTTTCTGAATCTTATGAAGAAATAGTATTCCAAGATCCTACTGCGTTTATGCATCATTTGCTTACTGCTACTCACCCAATTACAACGGGAGTCTGGAAACATGAAACCGATTGTAAGCAAATTATGTATAAAATTATTGTTAATTGCTTGAGAAATTAATGTTTCGAATTAAAGAATGAAATCTTGTAAACTTGAATCATTAATATTTTTCAGTCGAAGAGAAAAAGAAAAAATCTTTAGAAAATATTATAAAAGGTAAAGCAAGTATTAGACAGAAGATAAATGATTTGAAGGATAAATTAAAGTTAGCCAAAGAAACTATAGCAAAATTTAAAAGTGAAATCGACAAGCCAAAATCAGAAGATACTGTTGTATGACAAAGGAAAAAATCATTTGTAAATTAATATTATTTTCCTTGGAACTGTTTTTATAAATATATAACTTTTTTTTCTCTCTCTGTATATATTTTTTGAAATAAATATTTTACAAAAAATATATATAAAAATGTCGACTATTACCTCTTTTTACTTTTTTAAAAGCCTTATTGACTATTTACAATCATACTCTTAGGTACAAGTTGTAAGATAATGGTGGATAAAAAGAGGTGGGAGACCACTGTGATGCCGATCGTTTTGTCAACTAGCTAATGGCATAGCCAAGGTAAGGTGCCTCAGCATTTGGAGGGAGGTATGTTTTCTTCACAAGATAAGAGTATGACGATAAATATTGACGATTGAAATGTAACATTTACTATGAGACTAAGGATTTTAGATGGGTATAAGATTTGATCACAGTATTGAGGTTTATGAAATTATCAAATACAGAATTTAAATAATCTGTAAAAGTCTGCGATACCTCTATTTATTAATAAGAAAATGAGAATTATGATATTGATTATTTTACTAATAGATCAATAAATGAAAAAAAGGAACAATAAAAGCAAGAAGTAAAATTTTAAATCTAAATTACAGTCCTTTCCCTGAATTTACCTCGTTTGTACTCTGTAGATAACTTGAAAGAAGTAGCGCTCCGGTTCGTAATATGTTTTTTGCTCTATTGTATCCCAATATAGCTTATTTTTTTTAACAATTCCTCAAAGAAAATGAACTTCGAAATAAATAAATTATGAAAACTTGGATAAATTTGTTTAAATAATTTCCTGTATTTTTGGAATATTTTAATCAAAAATTCAATTTTTACTTTCTCTTATTTCTGCAAGGGTATTGCGATCGTGTTAAATTTTCAAAAATGAGTTTACTTCGGAAATTACGTGTACTGAGGTCTCTTGAAATCGAAAAATCTGATACGACTTTTTCTTACACCAATTTATGTAGTTATAATAATTGACTATTCTGTTCTAACATAATATAATTTTTACTAGATGTTTAGTTCGCTTCAAGATATATGAACAGGAGATTCTAAACTTTATAAAAACTAATTTTTTGAGGGTAGCATAACTTACTTTTCCGTCAAAACCTCCCATAAATGAATTTACTCAGAAAACAAATACAAATAAAAGTATGTATAGTTAGTATTATAACAAGATCAATGAACTTCGTTGGTGTCTTTCAGAAGGAAGTCGTAAAAACTGTTCAGTAAAATTGCCGGTGAACCAATTTTCTTCAAACTTAGAATTTTAACATTACATTTCATTCTAATTTATGATGTAGGTGACAGAAAGATAAAATAAATTGAAATAACACTAGAGGAAAACAACACCACTTAAATGAATTTTTCCAAAAAAATGTTTCAAATTAAAGTTTATATTTTTATATGTTTAGTTAACTTCTAAGTTCAAAGAAAATCAGTTGGAGCCATTTTAGAGATTAGAATAAATATTATTAATTCCCACTTCTAATTCTCTTAATTTCTAAGTACTAAAATTATTTAATTAAACCGATAGGTCTTCTATTGAAAAGAAGTTAATTTTTTTGGAATTTACTATTGTAAAATTTAACCGATACTAATAATTTTCTCATTATGGTATCCATTATAATTCTAAATTCATTATATTATTATAATATTATATAAATAAAAGTTGTACCTATTATATTCATTATAATTCTAATAATTTTCTTTTTGCTGAATATCGATTCATTAAACTTGAATGTAAAAACTTCGATATATCTGATTATTTCTGCATTTGATAAGAGCGCTGAGGGTTTAATTTGTGACCTCAGTGAGGCATTTGTATCTGGGAGGTTATGGTTCGCAAAGTGTAAAGTATATAAACATTCTATGAATTTCGTAGAGTATTAAAAACTATTAATTTTTCGTAAATGGAAATAAAAAGTATCGGTTAAAAATTTGTCTTGAAAAACTTTTCGAAATTTATCTTATAAAATAACTTGAAGAATTTGCATTTATCAAAATGGGAAAGAGGCAGCATCAAAAGGATAAAATGTAAGCAATTTTTCAATGTTTGTTTTTTCATAAAATATTCAGTTAATCATTAAAGTATGTTGTCGATATATTAGCTTAAAGAACATTTTAAACATAAAAAGTGAATAAACGTTTTAGGTATCTCACCTGTACTGAGTGGACAACTCTTTATGGTGGAAAAAAAGAGGGCCCTCAGGGATGGAATGAAGATAATCGACTTCCACTTGGTCATTGTTGTTTGACTCTGGCACCTGCTGTACAACCTTGTTGTGATAATGATGGTAATATTTTTAGCTATGAACCGCTGTTGAAATACTTGCAGAAGTATCATACAAATCCGGTTACTGGAAAAGTAAGAAGAAATGTTCAGTTATTTTTTTAACGAAATTCTAATTTTGTACACTAAAAGACTGTATTTTCATGTATGTGTCTTTGGATGATTTAGCCTTTGGACATTAAAACGTTAGTAAAACTAAATTTCAAAGAAGGACGTGATACTAAGTATGTGTGTCCTATTACTTCCAAAGGTCTAACGGGTCACAGTCATGTGGTGGCAATAGCTGTCACTGGGAACGTTTACCATTATCAGGTATGGCAATCGTCTAAAATTAATTTTATTTGATAGTTTTACAACTAGATGTTAGATTCATTTTTATTTTTTAGGCAGTGAAAAATTTGAACATTAAATTGAATTGTTGGCAAGATTTGATTACAAATGAGCCTTTCCAAGCAAGTGATATTATCACTATCCAAGATCCCAATAATATTCAAAAATTCAATGCTGCAACTTTTGATCATGTTAAAAAAAATTTACGCCTTGAAGATGGTGAGTCACTTTTTTAAATAAAATATAGTTTTGATATAAGTAGTGGATTTCTGACACTGATACAGGAAAAATAAAATTTTATAGTAAGATACATAGAAAGAATCTAGAATACCTGATTGCTTCTTTATAAATTTTAATCACTTAGTCTCTGCGGGAACCAGCCACAATAGATCTTTCAGATCGCATGGGATTTGGTTTTATGGCCGTCTGTTCCCTATACCATCTAATATCTGACTTGCTTATGGTCAGTGAGAAGTTTTTTTCACAAACTGATATTTTGGCTCCAATTGTAACGGATTATTCTTTAAGCATTACTTAAAATTCTTTAGGCGAAACATCTTACCAAATTCAGAGCAATTTCACCAATAGTAGAAACCCTAGATTTCATGTCGATAATTCCATAGACTTTTTGTCTTATTTGAATTTCATCTAATGTTACATCGTCTTAAATTAGGAAATAATGTTTAGATGACCTGGGTGAGGTCGGAGGTGAATCGAATCTGAAAAGAATTAGTAAAGAAATGAGAGAAGTTTTTGATGAACTTTCTAAAGAAATAGAAAGTAAAAAATCCAAAATTGAACCTGAAAAGAAACCAACTGCTGATAAATTTAATGCGGTATGAAAATGATTTAGAATTTTCGATATTTCCTATTTATGGTCATTTTAAATTTTTAATTAATTTTTTAGTTCTTTTTTCAAATAGGCTCATTATTCTACGGGAGCTGTAGCTGCAGGTCTTACTTCAACAACTATGGCCCCGGAAACAGTACATCAGCCGGCAATCATAGCAGAAGATCTTGTCAGATATGAGAGAGTTAAAAAGAAAGGTAAATTACAATTTAAAAATATTTTATTACATGATTTAAGGATTATAGAAATGCATTGCTTTCTTTTTTCACCAAAATGAAATAAACCAGAATTTTCTGTCAATTTTTTTAAGAACATAGACTAAAAAACTCAAAATAGTCTTTAGTCCACTTGGCTATCTACCATATTAACGGAAGTACAGATCCAGCCATAACTTTTGCATTTTGACATTTAATTTTTAATTATTATTATTTTTTATTACATTGCATTTATTTTTTGAAAAACCCATATTATGATTTTTTTTTCTTCAAGGATATTTACGTCTGGTTACAAATTTGGGTCCATTAAATCTTGAACTACATTGCGATATAGTTCCGAAAACTTGTGAAAACTTCTTAAAATTGGGTTCTCAAGGATATTATGATAATACTATATTTCATCGTTCTATCAAACACTTTATGGTATTTACTTTTTGTATCCTTACTATAAAGTCGTGTTGTAAAAGGTTATTTAATTATTGGAGTACTTATTTTTTGTTGTAATATTTAGATCCAAGGAGGAGATCCTACCGGAACTGGAACTGGTGGTAAAAGTCTTTGGGATAAACCTTTTGAAGATGAAATCAGACCACATCTGACGCATTCTGGTAGAGGAGTGCTGTCAATGGCAAATTCTGGACCCAATACTAATAAATCGCAATTGTAAGATTTCCCAGGATATTTATCATAATTATTAAATTTATTAATAGTCGGTAATTACTTTTTTAATTTTTTTTTTAGTTTTATAACATACCGCTCCTGTAAACATTTAGATGGCAAGCATACTGTGTTCGGACGAATAGTGGGCGGCATGGATACACTATCAGCTATGGAAAAAGTAGAGGTTGATAATAAAGACAAACCTATTGAAGATATAGTAATACAGAGCGTACAAGTTTTTGTTGATCCTTATCAAGAAGTTGATGAACAGGTAAAAGCATTTTTTATCAGTATTGAATCATGATCGAAAATAAAATGGTGTGTAATAATAATAGTTAAATATTATTGAAGCATAATGTATAAGAGACATTTTCCGTGATAGTGATGATGAGTGTGTAAACTGAATTTGCTCTGTGCAAGTCTGTGTTATCACACTGTCTGATAAACGCATCCTGAAGATGGGCGAACGCCCAAAACCGGTCGATGATCACAAATTGAAGCAGGCTATCACGGAAAATGTCTCTGATGCTTTCCAGCATTGCGGAACCAACCACCACAACATAATGTATAACTCAGTATTTGAAAAGGTAATAATATTTAAACCACATTTGACCAAGATCCCAGTTAAACACTCAAGCGAACCTTATCGTTCGATTTTATTCTTACCATGTAATATTTTATAAAGAAAGGGTTAAGCAGACTAGTAGCGCACTGAACTCCCACGCGAAGGTCTCAGGTTTGAGTCCGACCTTATATTGCTACCCTTAGATTTTCTCTTACTAGAAGTCTCTACATCTCACTGGTGATTGGCAGTGTTTCTGTAACAGAGAAGGCTCCGGGCGCCTATTTAAAAAAAAAGTGTATTATGTTATAGCTATCAGAAGAACGTGAGAAAGAAAAGGAAGTGAATGAAGAACCTAAAGTGAATAAAGTTGAACCGACCGCCAAATTGAAAGTATTCAGACAAGGTGTTGGAAAATATTTGAATTTGAAATCAAATGTACAAAAGTAAATATTGTTAACATATTTTATTTTATAATAAGTACCAATAAGGTAAAAATATATCTGAATTCACTACAAACTATTTTAATTTTCTATAACTTCCTTAATATTACTTGCAGACCTGAAGGGAGTAGTGTAGTGGATTCAACTACAAAGAAGAAAAAAATTGCAGGATACGAATTCGGTAATTTCAATGGATGGTGATTTGGCTGTTGATATTTTCTGTTATTGTTTCCATAGTCTGTAAAAATTACTTACCTATACTTTGCTGTAAATTTTGAATCCGTATTGTTTATTTAAATAAAATAAATATGTATTAACGAGAAGTGGCGTATGATTTTATTCTATCCCCTCCTTCTTTCCAGGCATAGGTAACACAACCTTCCTTAAGCCATAAAGTTTCTTTAGACAAAATAATAGTCTGCTATGGGTTAACATGTTGTTACATGTGGAAACTAAAATAAATAGACAAAATTTATGAATAATGAATCTTGCAAGCAGGCTACCAAACATCTCTACGCACTAATTGACATGGCGCCATTGAAAGCGCAATGCTTCATCTATATTACTAGCTTTTACACATCTATATCATTTACATCTCTAGTAACATACGCTTGTCACCTTATTAGATGGAAGCTAAAAGACTGCATTACTAATTTGCAGTTATTCAGGACTAAATACTTCGGGTCTCCTCAGCATCAGCGTACTTGAAACAGCATGAGCAACTCTACAAAAGTCACCAAGGAATTTATATATGCTAGAGAACTTAAAAAAAAAAAATCTGATGAAATATTTTCATGACTTCTCTAACCGAATTTTTAAAACCCTGACAAATTTTCCTAAATTTACGATTATTGTAAAGGTATAGTTGCCTTAATATTACATATTCAGTAGAACTTTTTTCCCTATGCGCTGGTCAAAGTAATTTCAGCTATTCGTCTGGTAAATCAAATTTTTTTAATTGTTATACTTATGAATGTTCTCCATAACTGGACCTATGCCAAGATGCAGAAACAGTCATTTTTACTACGTGGCGCTGTGAACAAATAGGAGATTGGAATAAATATCCGTGGTAAGATCCTGATGGCATTGACACTAATGCCTCCCCCAGAATTCTCCTAAAAACTTCATTCCCCGGAAAAATATGTTTACAAAACTAATTTGCTTGCATAGGCCCAATATAAAGAAAATCATAGGAGCCTTTCCGAGAAACTGCAAAAAGAATTTAGTAAAATTGCACTTCAGATTGACCTATATCGAACTGCTTAACGTTTAACTTAGTCTGCGAGCCTTGGTATTTAAGTGAAATTCAACTTTTGAATTACGAATATTTCATTTTTGTAATATGCGGTTCAAATATATGTAGGTTATACATTTTTGTTGTTATTCAAACGAACTTCAAAACACGTATTTCTGATAAAAACTGGGATAATCTTTCACATAACAATGCTTCCTCTTACAGCAATAAAAGTACAGAAATTAGAACAGAATAAACTTAGACAGAAAACAGCTTATTTTTATATATTCTTATCATCTTCTAAAACTTAAATGTAAAATAGTTCCAAAAATAAATAAAATAAAAATGATTATTATTTTATTTGTATTTAAAACTAAATAGTTTCATGTGATACTATATACCGGAAGTCTGTACAAAGAACTAATGTAGTACCACGTTTTATTTTTTGCATTTCCCTCAATATAGATATGAAATTCTAATAAGACATCTAATATTGGCGGTCTAAAAATTGATCTAAATTGGATGTTAGCTTTAAAATTAGCCACCAAGCACACACATGGAGGTTTGCTAATGCCTGATCATGTTTTTGATTTGTTTCATATGCCCCTGAAATCATTGTTAAAATAATCATTAAAAAGATTAAAAATAAATTATAATATTCAATGTAAAGAAATATTAGAAACTTAGAAAAAAAGAAACTTATTTTTATATTTTTTAGTTTATTCTAGTTTGCTATTTTACGTTTAATGGAGAAAAATAAAGCCAGAAATGAATAATGTTGTTATTAAAAATGGGGACAAACAGTTGAGAATAGCTGATAACTAATCAATGAGTATGTTATAAATGCTTAACTATAGGCTTAAAAAATTCCCATTCTAAGTATAAAAAATGATTGTAAATGCCCAAGAATGAGCACCTATCTTAACTTCAGATAAATGAAAATACTTTTCTGAAGAAGAAAGAAAACTAATAGCTCTGTAATTTAGAGTAAAAACTAATTAAATTTCAAGTTTGCATTGCATGAATTTTCGATTAACGTTATTAATGTGCTAATTTATATAGCAATAATTTTATATTAAGATAATGATTTTTGCTTTAAATAATATCCAAGCGAGAGCTAACTGGGATAAGTGGTTAGTTTAAATGAACAGAGAGTATAGACTTGATTAAATCGTTGAATTAATAATTAGAAAACAAAAGTAAACATATTCTTTACAATTTTTCCTTCAAACAAACTTGATCTGTGAAATTCTGAAAAGAGCGCAACCTGAGGAAAAGAAGATTAAAATTCTTGTTGAGTATAAAGACTTTGGATCTTGTATAACTACCAATTAGAATATATTATTATTCACAGTTATTATTAGGTCACTTGAAATTTAGCAAAAAAAAAAAGCATCAAAGACAATTTCAGATTGTACGGAGATTAAAGGATTGTTTCAATTATAACTGAAATTTATTTTCATACGAGTTTTCCAAATTCGTTCTACTAAAATTTATTTTGAAACCAGTTACAACAACATTGTACATACACAAAATTGGCACTATTTTTTGTTTGTCTTTTCTCCAAAAATTTGTTATTAAAATATAATTGACAATGGATACATTCTTTTTTTTCTACACTTTTTGATCAAAATTGGGCAAAAAATCGGTGAACCTTCGTAAGAATGTTTACAATTAAAAAAAAAATTAAATCTTACACAAATCAAACAAAAGATATGAATAAAATTTCTGCCCAAATTCTTCAATGCTCTGGAAGCTTTAGTCAAGTAAATTCTCTAAATATTAATCACATCCAAAGTCTAAATAGTAAACATTTCTACATTCTCTTACACTCTTTCTACATTCTTTAAGATTTTACTTTTCTTTTGAAATTTAACATGAAGATCTGTCTGCGCATGCTAAGTTTGCTACTTGAGAAATCATAGGGTTTCTGTACATTTATTACAATGATTTCTGATAAAGTATAGTTTCAAGAAATGTTAACAGAAAAAATGATGGATTCAGAGAGAAATAACAGTTGTTTTATACATTTTCAAATTGTACAAATGTATAAAATTCAAGACTACTTAAAAAAAAAAAATCAAAATATATCTATTAATTGAAATTAACAGCGCTGATAATGGTTTTTCTGTTTAAACAAAAAAGTAAATTTTTTATTGTACAGAATGAAAATGAGCCATTTTAATCACTGATAATGTACAATAATATACTATTGTAGAATTGAGAATATATGTACACTCGATCTCCTCGAATGAACAAAAAATAGACATTAATTTTTATCAAGAAACGAACATGTGTTTTTATATTTTCCCTTTTTTTTTGTTTTTTAAACTTCAGAAATAACACTGAGAACATAAAAATATTGCCTATTATATATATATATATCTAATTACGTCATAAAGTTGTATTATCTCAACAACCTGAGTAATTAGTTATTTCAAAAATAAAAGTAATGCAGTTAACAGATCTTAATGTTTTCATACAAAAAGAAAACATTAGAAATTATTTCACAATTTTGTTTCATATAATATATATAACAAATTGTACCTTTCTATTTAAGTTTCGTTATGTTCGTCCAAACATTTTACCGGCAATGTTCTTTTTAGTATCGATAATGCACTATCGATTAAACAATTTATTATTTTCGAGCAAAATTCCAATTTAATTAATTACAATACTTACCTTTTTTCGAATAATTAATTCACAGCCTGTATTACATGCATGAATTTTTGAAAACAATATGTATATACAAGTTTTTTTTTTTACAAATATATCAATTTATATAAAAAAATATATATATGTATATGCAATATTTTACATTTAAAAACAAAAAATATATTAAATTTTAATACTACCATTTTCTTTTTAAATAAAAGAAATGTATAAATTTAAAAACAATTTTCATACAGGAAACCAAAACACCGTAGGGCTTTCTGGCATAGAAGCTTTAGAAATATGATTTGGGTTGAATGGTTGCCTTATTTTGCCAGTTTTCAGGCTGACTGTAGTTGCTGGAGTTGCTGCAGGTTGAGATTTTAGGATATCCTTTTTACTTGGAGGACTCTTGGAAGCTGTCAGTAGTTCTTTTGGTGGTTTTCTTACTTTTGAAGTAGGTATTCTGTAATCAGGATTTAGAGAATACTCAGTACAAAGAATGTTTTAGAAATTCATTGATTCAAACATTACAATTCAAAGACAACTGATCAAAAGGGTAGGTTTTTTTTGGATCAAACTCCTACCTGGCCATGACTGCGGAACATCCGATACATCAGTATTAAGGATGTGAAAAAAAAATCGACTCTGTGGGCTCAATTTTACACATTATACTTTTACTGCGATATATACGTTCCTGAGTGCCAGTGTTTGTATAAAGAATGTAGTCGGAATGTAAAGTAAACAATGTGTAGATGTGAATGACTTTATTGTGGGCCAGACATCGCCTACGCCGAAATCAGTAGCTGCACACACGAACTACCTATGTCTCTGGCTCTGAGGCTCTGTGTCTTTACGTTAAAGATTGAAAATGTCATTAAGATTGCGATTACCGCAAAGTTTCCTGAAGGATAGGCTGTTCCTCTTCTGCTTACAGGGTTAGAATTTGCCACAGCTCGGACATTTAAAGTTGCAAGTTGACAAATTAAACACTCTTTAAATATCCTTTACTTCATAAAACTTTTGATGCATGTGAATTACGACAAGATGAACTCCTTAAGGAAAGGCGTCCGCCCGCTGCTACATAGATAAACAACTGAACTGCTTAGACAGTTCAGTACTCCCTCAAAATGAAAAAATGGATAGGTAGTGAGTCAATTCATCCAGTCAACAAAAGACTCTTTCTTTGAACCAGTTTCAAACAACATCGTTGACAGCAATGGTCACTGTATTGTAAGTGCAAATTAATGCAGCACTATTATCTTCATTGTTCATAAATTGTTTTTACTTGCAGAGAACAGAGGCAGGAAGTTTATAAGTGTGATAGACGCACACATTCACTCACACACAGATCAAACGCTTGGAATTCAATATTTCAAAGATCTTTATTCCCCCCTCCTTCATTTACTTTTATAAAAAATTATTTTAAACTGATATTCTTACCTAGTGGTACGTATTTCAGGAAGTTTAATTCTAACTTCAGCCGGTGGTGGTAATGGTTCTGTAACCGTAGCATCTTGTATAGGTCCTTTCACAAAGACTGGCTCTAGGACGTCATAAGTTTTTTCTCTTAATAAGCTTGGTCTACTTTTTATCGCAGGTAATGGTGAATATTTAGAAAATTTTATATCTTTGGTAATATTATTATTAGCAGCAGTCGTCGTGGAATTCATTGATGGGGCTGGATCTTTGCATTTAATCTTGAGGACATGCAATCTATCAAGATCCAAACCGGTCCCACTGGGATTGTTGTTGATGTTGCGCACGCTAGAGCTAACTGATTCTTTTTTTAAGGCGCCAAACAAGGCTGGCTCTCGACGAGAGCTGGGCATTCGACTTCCTCCAACCGCAGTTCCAGCCAAAGGCCTCCTCCTTATTTCCTGTTGGCCAGACCTTTCAAAAAATAAAAAGTTTATTAATATAAAGTAGCAAAAGGACCAAACAAATTTTTGCTTAGAAAATCAATTTTCAGCAAAGATGAAACAAAAATATTATTTCATCGCATTTTACCACAAATAAAGCAGTGAAACTCACTCAAGAACAGAAATGACAGTTCAATATAATATTAATTCACAGCTTCCTAGGGCAACCCTAAAAATCAATATCTAAAAAATCAAATTCCATCACCACCTGGTGGGAGTTAACAGAGAAAACAACAAATAAACATTCAAACTTTTAAAACAGTTTCTCAATCAGAACTTTAAGATTTTTACAGTAAGACAAAGCAATGGGAGTATTTAAAATAAGATTTTTTCCAACTTTGTATATTCTTGAGTACCTAACTTAGAAATTTCGTTTCCTGAGGCGATAAGCATTTTAACATTCTTTGTCAAGATAAACTGTGAATAAATTTGGCATTATTGAGGTATGATTTGAAAACTGTAGCCGGACAGACAATAAATTATGTATTATCAAATTCCTTGAGAAAAAAATTTGTATAAGAATCGATTAAATTTATAGAACTATCGATTAAAAAACATAGCTGGCATAAATCAGAATATTTTATTTTCAGAGAAGAGAGAAACTATTCCAATTTTCTAATTTAAGGAAATGTATGAGGCCAGAGAATTACAAAACAAGGAAAATCGCAGCTAACCTTTCACTTTTATATTACTATCTGTGAACATATGGGAAAGTTGGGTATATAAAACAGTATTTCATATATCATTAACAATTAGTTACTGAATGTAATATGTTTTTATATTGCCTAGCTATTCTCAATTACTTGAATAAAGCTGAAATGTTAGAAAAAAAAAAATCTGGTGTGAAATAATCACACAACTTTCTATACAACACAGTTAATACAATATTATAAAATGGACAAATTTTCTTCAAATCTGGAATGTGCCACATAAAGTTACCCTGGCAAAAAAATATAGTGGTGGTGCTGAATTTTAGTCTCTAATACAGGGGCAAGTCGATTAAAAGAAATAAAAAGAAGGTTGATTTAGAAACTTAATAAATATCGTTTGAGCAGCTTTCGAGTAAATTCCTAAATCTCAGTAAACTTTTTTTGTAAGATCCATAGTACGTAAATTAAATATTTCTACAAATTTGAAATTCTAACAATGAATGTAGTGACACTTTATATTATATTAATATAAGTTGGTAGAACTGTATTTAGCAGTGAAGGTGACACTTTAGAGAAAAGGTTAACCTTGTAGCACTCCCAGAATTTTTCAAAATTCAAATTTTTTTAGAAAAATGTTTCAAATAAAAACCGAAAAATTTGTTAAGTGTTAGTCAGTATGCGAAATGTAAAGCAAATCCCTGGGAATTGCTAAAAAAAAGAAATTCTGGTGTGAAATACTCCCACGACTTAATGCTGTTAATACAATTATATATAAAATGACAAATTTTCTTTAAACTTCAAATTTTACTCATTTGTCCTAACATAAATATAGATGGCCGCAAGGCAGGTACCTACTATCCATATGGAATTGTAGTCCAGAAGAGAACGCCACCAAAACATTGAACTAACCTCATATAACATTTGAAATTTAACCACACACACAAATTCAGCAAAAGTACTATTTAAGATCAATTTTTTTCGAAAAATGTTACAAATAAAATGATAGGTTTATATCTGTGCAATTAGTATTCCAAGTTTCAAAAATAACGAAATAGTCATTTTTGAGAAAATTCCCGAAAACTGAAGGTTTATTCTAACTATAGAACAGAAAACTATAGGTGGTTTTATTCTGCAAAGTCGTACATCGATTTTCTTCAAATGTTCAGCAATACTTGGAATGTATATTAATATTATATAGATGGGAGAACCATACATTTTACTGAAGTGGTACTTTAGAAGAAAGTAGCCCACTGGGGTACCTTAAGAAAGTTCAAGTTCTGCGAGTTTTCGTTCTTGAATAAATCGCACTTCCGGTTGACTGAATTTGTTGAAAACCTTACTGTTTGCATATAAAGTAAATATCAAGTTTGAACTATCTGCGATTTTCCATTTTTGAGTTTTGCTGGCCATATAGGTACACACACACACACAAAGACCAGGTTTCTAAAAACCATTTTTTCGGACTCAGGGAACCTCAAAATATGGATTTCCGGAGAAAACTCGATATGATCCCAATACTTCCTCTTACAAGCAGTTTACGGATACTGACAAAAATATTTGTATCGTATGCGATTTTGCTATCTAAAGTGCCTGCAAAAGAATATCATGTTCGATTTTCCTACGAGTTTTCGTTCTTGAATTATGGTAACTTAACCGTCAATATCTATCCACTCAGAGAAGACTTCATAGCTCTAGATTCTAGCATTGTGTTGATATGACAAAAATAAACATTATAAATTTCATATTCAATGCATTTTGCAAACAGTTTGCAAAAGTGCAAAAACATATTTCAAAACACGATTCCTAACCAGTACATATAAGCTGTTCATTGCCCTGACAAATATGAATTATATGCTCCAATTTTTTAACAAATTACTACCGTTATACTAACTTTATTGTATCTGTAGAATGGATAACGCACATCCAACACAGGTAATCCGCTATGGAAATGGAGTATAAGTTAAACTCACAACTTCAATATTCAAAACAATCTAGTGATACAAATGTTAATCTAACACACTTCACTCGGTTTCCTTCAAGACTGAATTAAAAAATGGAAAGCGTGAACCTAACAAATAGAAGGTTAGATAGCGCAATAACCTCCGCACTCAAGTAAACATCTAGTGATATTTAATTTTATTATTATATTGAATAAAGAATATAAAAACTACATAATCAAAATAATGTATTTTTAATTAACTTTTTACTTTCTCTTACTCCCTAGTAAGAGGAAGTATTGTAATCGTGTCAAATTTTCGGATATGATTTTCACCGGAAATATCCGTTTTGAGGTCCCCCCTGAGAGTCCAAAAAAGTGGTTTTTAGCAAATGGTCTTGTGTGTGTGTGTCTGTGCCTCTGTGTGTGTGTGTGTGTGTGTTGTGTGTGTGTTTGTGTGTATGTAGTATGTGAACAGCATGCTCATAAATGAAAACCGTAGAAGAGTAGAAACTTGATTTCACGGTTAGTATCACAATGTCACATGGGATCTGCCAGTACTTATCTGTCCAAAAATCCTCCACCGGAAGTACCACTTTACTAGTTTTTTTTTTATACGTTTTTGCGATTTTTTCAAAAATGGCGCCAACGATTTTCTTGAAACTTGATATATCAACTCCACATACAAAGAGCTACAACTTTTATTTGAACATTTCTCCGGAAAAATGCATTTAAGTGGAGAACTTTTGGAGGAAGTGTGAGGATAGATTGTCCTCTAAAGTGCTAGCTATTTCAGTTTATTACATAATTCTATCATCTAAATAATATTAAATTAGAATTAAATATGTTGTTGAAAATTCCAAGTTTGAAGAAAATCAGATGAACCAGAAGAGTGCGTTTTCTCTTATAACACTTTACTAAATGATTTTTTTCCCACGCCACTTTTTTTTTTTTCGTGCCGGGTCTTTTTCGGGTCGCGATTTTCTCAAAAATGGCCTAGACGATTTTCTTGAAACTACACATATAAACTAAACATTCAAAGATCTACAACTTTTATTTAAAACATTGCTCTGGGAAAATTCATTTAAGGTCACTTTTAGCGGTGGGGTGGGGTTACAGCTTCCTCTAAATTGCTATCATAGTTGATTATACAATTCTATCATCCAAAAAAAATTAATTACAAATAAATAGATGGCCAAAATTCCGAGTTTTAAGAAAATTAGTAAACCGGAAGTGCGCTTTTACTGAACTGTTCTTTCAATTTTCGACAAATTTCATTAAATTTGGTACACAAACTATAACATTTGTCAATTATAATTTTGATAACAGGAGTAAGAGAAAGTTGTGTGAGTGTTTCACACCAGATTTTTATATTAAGTATGCTTCTAAAATTTTTACGGACCACTAAAGTATTCATCTTAAAAACCATTAATTTTCTTTGATCTGTAACCCTGCAATAGGCGCGGAGGTTCTGACAGATACCTAGGCATTGCTTTTATTTCGATTGAGAAGGCGGTTCGTTTCATGAAATTTTCCGCCCGTCTATCTTCCTAACCTATAACAACCTTCATTTCAAATCAAGAATTACCCGCGCGAAGTGAGCTCCGTGCGAGTTAACGTGTATTGCGGGTTTGGAAAAATAGTATACCCAAAACCGTTGAAGGGGCAAACGTGTATTGCGGGTTTGGAGAAAATAGTAAAACCGTTGAAGGGGCAAACATACCCGCGCCTATTTAAGGATTAACTTTCTTTACAGACTAAATAACATGAACAAATCAAGGAAATTCCGGCTTGATCGCGAGGAAGACGTGGCTGAATTCCATAGGCTTTTGTTCCATAAACTTATTGACGATTCATCTGATGTACAGAGTGCAGAAGAAACCGCCACTGATTCTTCGGAGGGCTACGCTAATTTAGAAATTAATGATAATGCAGATCAAGTACATGAATTTGAGAGTGGCGAAGAAAACAATGAGAATTTGAGTAGCCCTAGCGAAGAAGATAATGAATATTACCTCGCAGAACAAAAAAGGCATGGCGAAATTATAGAATCATGGAAGTGGCTCAAAAAACCTCCAACATCTGCAAGAAAAAGAGCTCCTCAAAATATTATTATCCATTTGCCAAGTGTAACAGGGAGGGCAAAGAATTTAGATGGCATTTTTTCAACATGGAATTGTCTGTTGGATGATTTTATTCTAAGTAGATAGATAATATTTTATTGTTTAAGATAAACTTGTACAATGAGTCTGGTATATACAATTTTACATATTAAGAAAAAAAAAAAGAAGTAAATTATGAAAAACAGAACAGAAACAAAATAAACAATTCTTCTGAAAAATATACATACTGTAACATTAAAATAATAATAATATTAATAAATAAGAAATGAACCAATCTTTTTAATATAAAACCAAGAGTACAGACTTAACAGTAATAATGAGACAGTATCCAGAGATAAAACACCTTTACATTTTTTTATTTGGTTCTTAAGTGGTTTTTCTAATGGTGTTTAAGATAAACAAAAACAAAGAATTTATTTTTTGAATGCTGTCTAAATTCAGCAAGCGATCTAATTGGGCGTCACTCTCAGATTCTGTTAAATAGTGTTTTAAAAACTTTTCACGGTTACTATAGTTAGCCTGACATTCTACCAACAGATGATTCAACGGATTTAAAATTATTTGTTGACAAATTGGGCAGTCTTGATCGGATGTTATGTTGAGGAGAGAACCTTTGAAAAACAATTTTATCATATTGTCACCACTGAGCCTCAATTGACTAACTATTCTTAATTTTTCGAAGTTAATGTTGTATTTCAAATAGGTTTGTGGTTGGTAATAGTTGAAGTCAGTTACACGTCTGTATGTGGAACTAAATTTTGAATTAAGAGCCCGATCTATATCTTTACTAAGTGAGGTGTTTAGTAGTTTATCAACTACATCATTTGAAATAAAATCACTGTCCATTGTATGAAAGATATGTACGTCACCTAATGATTCCCCCCAGGATCTAACCATTGACACCCAGTTGTATTCATTGCTATAATGATCATTGGTATCCAGGGAGCATAAAGATCTGAAACATTGTTTCGGAAGCCTATTTTCAGGAAGAGTGAGTAATTTTATCCAATAATTAATGGTTCTTTTAAAAACAAACGAACTTAACGGAGCTCTACCAGTTTCAAGCCTTATCATGTAGTGAGGGGTATACTGTGGCCAGTAAAATAAACTTTTTAGAAATTTAGTTTGTGCTGTTTCCAACACATCCAAATACCTTAAAGCCCACACCTCAGAACAGTATAAAGTTGTTGATGCTACCATAGAGTCAAATAGAGCCATTTTTGTTTCCCAAGCGTCGCTTTTGCTCTTTATTAAAATGTCCCTAACTTTAGCGCCGGCTATTACCGACTTTTGTAGAAAGAAATCTGAAGCGGCTTTAAATTTTCCACTCGCAGAAAAGGGGACTCCCAGATAAATATAGCTTTTACAATAATCTAACTTTAAACCCCTATAAAACAGCGGCTTCAATCGCTTTAATCTGGGTGACTTATGGAACACTAAAACTTTTGTTTTTTGGGAATTTATTGATAAACAATTATTAGAACAATACTGATCCAAGAGTTTTAAATTTTTCTGTGCATCGTACCAGGAGTATCCAAATATTACCAGGTCGTCTGCGAACAAGAGCATATTAATCTGAGTTGAAGCAGTGAGTTTAATTCCGTTCGCTTCATTTTCTTTAAAATAAGACACTATATCGGCCAAAAATAAAATAAAGAGGACCGGACTAAGACTCTCCCCTTGTAACAAACCAGTAGATATTCCTATTTCTTCTGATAATTCATTTTCCAACTTAATCTGCATTACGGCACTGTCGTAAAGGGTCTTCATAATTCTAATAATTTTTCCACTTACACCCATTTTGAAAAGTTTATCCCACAGTAAATCATGTTGAACCCGATCGAACGCTTTCTTAAAATCCACAAAAGTCGCATAAATATATGCTCCTTTTTTCTTCAGATTTATGGTAACAAGCGACATCAGAGTAAATACATGGTCAAGACAACCCCTTCCCTCACGAAAGCCAGCTTGTTCTTCTGGCAGAAAGCCCCAAAATTCAGCCCAACTTAGAAGCCTACGAGCTAGAATGCTAGTAAAAAGCTTTGTTATATTATTCAAAATAGCTATTCCCCGGTAATTATCAAAATCCTTTTTGTCCCCTTTCTTGTAGATCAAGCTTAATTTAGATTTAGACCACGATTTAGGAACGGTTTCTTGAACTAGAATAGTGTTGTATAAATTTAACAAATAATGTTCCCATTCAGCAGGGAGGCTCTTGTAAATTTCATAAGAAATATTGTCAAATCCTGGAGTTTTGTTTTTCCCTGCAACTCTAATTGCGAATTGTAATTCGTCTAAAGTTATAGGATCATCCAAAAAAGGATCGGCTACTGAAAAAAATAATGTATCCGATAACAATTTCTCACCGAAAAGTTTTTTGTAATAAACAGACCAATTATCTAAACCTATCTCATTAATTGTCGGTTTGTAACCCTTGACTGATTTTATAGCTTTCCAAAACTGGGAGCTGTTTTTAACATTTCGAATATTTTCTAAAAATAGGATATGATTTTCTTTTTTCTTCTGATTGATTAAATTTCTATATGAAGATCTTTGAACAATATAATTTTCAAGGAGTTTAGGATGTTTATGTTTCAAGAAAAGTCTATATTTGCGCCGAAGAATAGTTTTTTGCTTTCTACACTCATGATCATACCAATCATTCTTGGCCAAATATTGTAGACGACTGTTCTGCTTCCTATAAGACAACATTGCTGAATCAGCGAGCGCCTGTTCCAAAGCCTCAATAAAATTAATATACAGATTACTAATGTCACTATCATTGAAATAAATTCTTTGT
This sequence comes from Triatoma infestans, assembly GCA_011037195.1. Classification (NCBI taxonomy): domain Eukaryota; kingdom Metazoa; phylum Arthropoda; class Insecta; order Hemiptera; family Reduviidae; genus Triatoma; species Triatoma infestans. The sequence goes on along the minus strand of JAAEAF010000158.1, from coordinate 244,021 downwards.
GATTGTTTTAAACTATTTTGAAAAGAAAATACCTTATCATAATCCCATCTAATAGTTTTCACTAGTGAATGTTTTTCTTTAACACAAGATTTATTTATCTTATTAAATTGAATTAAATGCGGTATTTCTATAATACAGGTACATAATAGGTGGTCATAAGATTCTGAAATTAAATCAACAGACAAATCACAAAACAAATTAAACATATTTTCATTAATCCAAACCAAATCAATGGTACTTTTACCTCTAGCAGTTATATTTGTAAATTTCCCCGGACTATCTGACAACGAACGGCCGTTACATAAAAAGAATCCTAGGGCCTCCATTGTTTCAGATAATAATTTACCTCTTCTGTTAATTACAATATCTGAAGATGTTCTCGCGCCAATAAGTTGAAAATTATCAAAAATATCATCATCAAAACTATTCAAATTGCCAATTCGGCAGTTAAAATCCCCTAACAAGACCATATTACTATTAGGATATTTAGATTTAATTTTAATAATTGTGTTATTCAATAATTCAAGCTGTAATTCTATATCACATAAAGGAGGCAAGTATATATTTCCAATTATAATAAATGTATGTTCTATTAATATTCCTATAAACAACCAATAATCCTTCCTATCTATAACTTCAGTATGATGTTCAAACTGTTTTTTGACTAGTGTTAACAAGCCTCCACTCGCTCGCCCTCGCACATTAGTTTTAACAGCTAAACTAACAAATGGAATATAATCAGAAAAAAAGAACGGAAGTTGAAACTGGTTATTTAATAGCCAAGTTTCAGCTAAGCAGATTACCAGATTATTATTAAATAGATTTATTTCATCATTCATTAATTTAAATAGACTTCTAAAACCACTAATATTACAAAATGCTATACTAAATTTAAATTTAATATTCTCAGTACCTTTAGCTTTCTTAACATTTTCAGTAGATAGAAGAGTTGGTTCTGAAATATCCAAAGAATCTGTTCTGAATCTCTGAACTCTGGAATACTGGTTGTCATGGTCATTACTAGGTGAAAATAGATCGAATTCGGAAGTGCTGCCTTCAGGACGCCTTTCAGCCGGGAAACGACTTGACAGATGAGGGTGATGAGGGACGAAATCGAAAATGACCAAACCTCTCTTTCACACTGTCTAATTTTAATCTTTTCTTCATTTGCTCCGCCGTAGTAGCAGTGTCCAGGCTCCCGCCATTAATCAGTTCTTCAACCTCTTTGAGAGTGTAAAAGTCACCTCTAAATTTAAAAGTTCTATTCCTATACATTACAGAGCTATCAAGACTTTTTAGTTTGCTTAAACAGGCAAAAATCCTCTTTCCTTCCTCACGCTCTTCCAGTGTCCGGTCGTGATTCAGTCGGTAGTGTTTCTGCTGCAAGTATTCTCTCTTGCTAAATATTTTCCTCTTCAGTAAATTACTGCCAAGGAAACCAGTACAGGTCGAGGATCAGCTCCTTTCCCAATTCTAAAACAATTATTGATCTCTTGATCAGTAACAGTTATTTCGGCTTCTGCACAGATCTCTTTAACTTTTTCTACAATGTCTTCGTTTTCAGTTTTAGGCACATTGTAAATTACGAAATTATTTTTGCGTACCTGACTATTTAGATACTTCACTTGTTCCGATAAGCGTGTATTTTTTTCTTCCAAGTTTTTACATTTTATTTTTAGTTCAGAAAATTGACCCATCATGTCCTCCATTACTGTTAATGCTTTCTCTAGAGTGGTTTTTATTTCTTTAGTTTCATTAAGATTTTTTTTTATTTCATTCATTATATCTTCATTCGAAAATGCCATTTTTATATTTTAATAAGTTGAAGTAGAGCAAGTAAAAATAAACTTGTCTCAAGGCAGGTCTCAGGGTCCACAAACAAACACTAAAAATATCAATAAACAAAACAACACATAGATAAGAAACTTATCCAATATTGTTGTAATTCAACCAAAATATTCTCTTTTGTTTTTCTCCAAAACCATAAAACAGAAAATCTTTAAATTTTTCACTTATTAAGATTTAGCACTAATTATAATGTACACCAAGTTCCACCAATATCGGCCACTGTTTTCCCACTCAAAAACACAAAAATTTAAGAGACGATGTTAACTGTACACGTACACGTACCAGACGAGGAAGACGTGGCTGAATTCCATAGGCTTTTGTTCCATAAACTTATTGACGATTCATCTGATGTACAGAGTGCAGAAGAAACCGCCACTGATTCTTCGGAGGGCTACGCTAATTTAGAAATTAATGATAATGCAGATCAAGTACATGAATTTGAGAGTGGCGAAGAAAACAATGAGAATTTGAGTAGCCCTAGCGAAGAAGATAATGAATATTACCTCGCAGAACAAAAAAGGCATGGCGAAATTATAGAATCATGGAAGTGGCTCAAAAAACCTCCAACATCTGCAAGAAAAAGAGCTCCTCAAAATATTATTATCCATTTGCCAAGTGTAAAAGGGAGAGCAAAGAATTTAGATGGCATTTTTTCAACATGGAATTGTCTGTTGGATGATTTTATTCTAAGTAAGATAATGCAGTTTACAAATCAATATATTCTCAAAGTTCAACAGCGATACTAAAGATCAAGAGATGCTAGGCTGACCGACTTAATAGAAATTAAGGCATTTATCGGTATTCTTTATTTAGCAAGAGTATATAAAGCTAATCATTTGAATTTGGTAGAATTATGGGATTGCAATGGTAACGGTGTAGAAAAATTTAGACTAACTATGGGGCTTAAAAGATTCAGATTTCTAATAAGATGTCTTCGATTCGATGACTACCAAACTAGGGAAGAAAGGAAGTCACAAGACCGTCTTGCAGCCGTTTGAGAAATTTTTGGTCACTTTGTACAAAACTGCCAATCAAATTATATAGTAGGAGAGAATGTGACGCTGGACGAAAAACTAGAATCCTTTCGAAGAAAATGTAGTTTTCGGCAATATATGCCAAAAAAACCGGCGAGATATGGCATAAAAATATACGCATTAGTTGATGCTAGGTTATTTTATGCTTATAACTTAGAAATATACGCAGGAAAACAACCTGAGGGACTTTACTGCGTGAGCAACGGTTTGTCCCTGGTTTAGTGGACGTAGTAAAAAGACTGGTAACTCCACTCCGAGGCAGTGGAAGAAATATTACCGTCGATAATTGGGTTAGCGATTATTCATTAATATCAACTTAAAAGATATGAAACTCTCTTTGGTAGGAACACTTACAAATAATAAACCTCAGGTTCCCACTTGCTTCAAAATAACGAAAAACCGTGAAGTGTTTACATCACTATTTGGTTTTAGAAAAGAAGGAACACTTGTTTCATATATTCCCAAAAAAGATAAAAAAGTTCTATTGATATCTAGCCTTCATACAGATGATGAAATAGACAACTCAACTGGTGACCAGAAAAAAACCCAAATAATCACTTTCTACAACAATACGAAAGCAGGTGTTGATGTGTTGGACCAAATGTGTGCAACATATATGTTGCAAGATCAACCAAAGTTGGCCTATGGTTGTATTTTATTCTATTTTGAACATCGCTGGAATAAATACTCAGTAATTTATTTGGGAAATGGAAATCAGACGAGCAGTCGAAGAGCTTTCTTGCGAAATCTTGCTGAAGAGCTGCTGAAAGAACATCTCCAGCGCCGGCAATCTCATAACACAGGTTTACCAAAATCTATATCCGGAAAGCTGGATGCAATTGCTTCACCATCTGTTTCTACTGAAGTGGCAAAACTTCCACCGAAAAGAAAGTTATGTGAACCTTGCAAATAAAAAAAAACCAAAAGAGTGACGAAATATTATTGTCGTCTGTGTAATACACCATTATGCCTACAACACTGTGGAATTATATGCAAAACTGAATGTTCTTCCATTTCGAATAAAAGTGAGGAAGAATGATATGTATGTTGTAAAAATCAATGTTTATTTTGTATGCTTTATCTTTCTTTGTTTATTTTTAATACATGTATTTTATAAAGTTCATAACTATTTTTTATTTTTTATTAAATTAAACAAAGTGAAGGAAATAAATCAATACTCCCTCAGTTCCATCCGTTAATCTATATTTTTTAATTTATAAAAAAGTATCTGTCAGATAACCGCGCCTATTGATTGAACTAAAATCACCGCGCCTACTGCAGGGTTAATCCTTAATTACTCTTGCTGCTTGAATTCTTATTGCAATCATATCAAATTATTGAAGTTGAGTTTTTACCGGAAGTACATGTTTTGAGGGTCCTTAGTTCGAAGAAAAGTTTTTCAGCAAATGTGCAAGTATATGTGATGTGTGTCTGTTTTTTTGGTTTTTGGTGACAACGAAATTCTTTAAAAACGAAAAATCGCAGGAAGCGCACACTTGATATTGTTTAGGTACCACCATCACATGTAATGTGAAGGTTCCTGCCCAAAATTCATCAACCGGAAGTGCAACTATTACTGATGTTATTGTTTTTAGTTTTTTGCAAACAGCTCCAACGATTTTCTTTAAACTTTGTATATTATCTACGCACATTATTATCTATTACTTTTATTACATTTTTCTAAAAAAAATAAAATTTTACTTAATTTAAACTCCCTACTACAAAAAATGATTTAAATACTTCTACAAAAAATGATGGAATCCTAAGTTATCTGATGAGGCAATATACAAAGAGGGAAGGGATTAGCTCAGTGGTAGCTTGCTAGACTAGTAACGCGGAGGTCTTGGATTCGAGACCAGGAGTGCTGCCCTTAGATTTCCTCTTCCTAAGAGGAAGAATTCTCAGTTTGAACTTTCAGTTCACTGTGCGTTGATGACAGTGTTGTCTGTAACGAGAGAACACTGTCCGGAGGCTGAAAGTGCACTGATAAGGCTCCGCGCGCTAATGACCACATGTGACGCGCCTTTTTTTTTCATTTATTTGCAATTTACATCTGTATATAAATACAATAGTAAATGTGCGGAAAGATACAAATCACCAGAATCACTTGTGTTGAGAACTCACCCAGCGATGAGACTCCATAATAAAAAAACATATGGCTTTACTTAGTTATCCATTAGAAGAGTCTCGAGGCCAGCGGCGTTTCAATCGTCTGGGAGGATAGAGGAACTTAGCTGGCGTACTAAAGGATTAGGGTGGGTAGAAAGGGATAGATGGGACTTTTTGTCTTTGATTTTAACAACTTCGTTTATGTAAGGAATATTGAGGTCTTGATGCAGGGTGAGATTTGATACATAGAAGGTGGCATTGACAATTTTTCTGAGAATTTTGGATTGGAATGACTGGATTCGGCGGGAATTGGAATTTTTGTTTGAACCGCATAGTTCAATAGCGTATGTCCACATAGGTTTGAGTAATACCAGGTAAATCAGTCTGTTATATTGTAGAGATAGTGTAGATCGTCTGCCGAGTAGTAATGATAATAGTTTAAATCGTCTGTTGAGTCTTGTCTTTTTAGTCGTGTATGGGGGTTCCAGGTGAGCCGTTTGTCGATGTATAACCCTAAGTAGCGTACATAGTCAGCAGTTGGAAGAGAAATACCACCTTAAATTTAAAAAATATAAACTATATATATCTATATCAAGTTCATGTGGAATGGTTTTCGATAAAAATAATAAAATCATAAAAAACTAAAATCCTTTCTATAATAAGCTGCATTCTGGTTTACTTTTTTTTTTCAAGTTTGGTATTTTATGAACATATTTATTTGTTCCCAAACCATGTATTTCCGGTGAAAAGTGAATTTCGAAAATCTGGCACGATCACAGTAAGAAAAAGTAAAAAGTGGTTTTTAGCGATTACTTTGTATGTATGTCTGATATCAGCATAACTCAAAAACCAAATTTAGCAGAAAGTTCAAACTTTATATTTCGTTTTAGTTCCACTAGGGTATCTTAACAATAAGATTTTTTCTCTTGGACAAAAATCGGTCAACCGCTTTACTACCACTTTACCGAATGAATTATTCATGTTTTTTTTTTTTTTTTGAGATTTCTTTCGAAAACCTACCACAACAATTTTTCTTTAAACTTGGTATATTACCTGTACAAAAGCTATATATAGTTTTAATTACATTCAAAAAGCTATAACTTTTGATTTTTATTTGAACAAAAAGGAAGGATGCCAGCAAACACGGTGGATAAAACTATTTTTGCTTGATTGATTTATAAATTAAACGAACATGATGAAATCATAAAAATGATAAAAGAAAAGAACTAAACAGCTGATTGCGTGGGCAATAAAAAAGATGTTTAACAAATATCGGAACTTTTTTAATACATATGACCTTGAATATATTTGATATCATGCTATTCAATAACGTAATACTATCCTTATTAACAGTTAAATAATTGCCTGTTAAATTATTGATTAACACTATTTTATATTAGGGCAAAATATGTTTAGTTATAAAAATGTTTTAATCAAAGTAAAGAAAATTAAACTAGAAATAAAATAAATCTAGAGGGTTATGTGGAAGAAAGAATTAGTTTCAAAATAACTTAGAAACATTGTAAGGTCCTTGGGTTATCAAAAATCCGAAGTTTTAGTCGCCGGAAGTGTCAGTTGTTTGGAAAACTTTTTTTTATCCAATTGAACATTGAAGTAGTGATGCCATGATTTCTTGTGGCCATAATCCCCTCTAGGTTTCCCATACAAAGTAATTAAAAAACATTAGTAAATAAACTTCTTGTCAGAAGAAAATGGGGTCACTGGGACCATGGGAATCGGAAGTAAGAGAATAGTGTGTGTATCTCTTACTGTATTAAGAGGAAGTATTAAGATGGGATTTAAATTTCTGAAATTGAGTTTTCACCAGAAATACGCGTCTTGAGGGCCAAAAAAATTGTTTTTCATATTACCATAGGATCGTACAATGAGTTGTCGGTCAAAATTCCTCAACCGGAAGTACCACTTTACTGAATTTCTTTTTCACTTTTTTTTTGCATTTTCCCAAAAATGGCTACAATGATTTTCTTAGATTACACATATTAACAGCTACAATTTTCATTTTTGAAAATTCATTTAAGGCGTTTTTTTTTTTTTTTTTTTTTTTTTTTTTTTTTTTTTTTTTTTTTTTTTTTTTTTTTTTTTTTTTTAGAGAGGGCCGGGGTTATGCTTTCCTTTAAAATGCTTTTTCAGTATATTACACAATTCTGTCATTTAAATCATATTACACACTTCTGTCATATTACACACTTCTGTTAGGAACTTTTTCCGATACAGTTCATTTTTAGAAGCTTTGGAGGAGGGAGACTTTATGGTTTTCTCCAAAAAATTCATTTTATTAAGTTTACATTCTCCAATTGATATAAAATTGAAGACGACAGACAAACATTTTTTAGTAAAAATTATAAGTTTGAATGAATCACACCAGATTTTTTTCTCGTTTTTTGGCTTCTTTCTTGAAACTTGGAATGCTAATCAGACAAATAAATGTCAATCATCTTTATTGAAACGTTTTCCAGAACGGTTGATTTTTGGTGAGTTTCGCAGGAACTGTGCCTTATTAGGCTTATAATTGTACACTTATCCCACTGTTTTAACCAGTGTAAAAATGAATTGCAGTTGACATTGGCAACTTTGGAAGGGAGGAATAGGTTGAAAAGCAAAGAGTACGCTCCAAAAACATACTTGCAAGGACTTCGAACCTATCTATGTGAAGGTGACAAAACTGCCAGACAGGAAGAAGAAGAAAAAGCAAGACTTACTTGGAATGTCAAAGGCCTTCTCAATCATCTCTGAATTGGCATGCATTTCCTAGTAGTCCTTAGCCATACTTGTCAGTGATTTTTAAGAATAAAAAACAAACAAACGGTGACTAAAACTTGTTCAACAATATTTATCTTAGAGCGCGGCTCTAAAAAGTTTTTAGACTACTGGCACGGCCAGGAACGCTATTGTTGTCAAACACACGCGCCCTATCATTCGGGCACATAGTTGAACGCACGCGCACATAAACACATAAAAACGAGATATATATATATATAAACTGAAAGTCAATCAATTATTTTAGTAGAGTTTATGTTGGCCATATAGCCTCTTCTCCAGATAGGGCTAACTTATTTTATATGTATATATATTTTACCATCCCAATAAAGGTACCTAGCGTGAGACAATGCCATTACCAGCAATGACCAGGACACAATACTGCTTCAATATCTTGTAAAGTAGAGAGAGAGAGAGAGAGAGAGAGAGAGAGCATGTATTGAAAACATAATAACATCGACAATTATTGTCAAACGTTATTATTAAAATATTTCTGAAACATCGAAATTTTAGTAGGTTACAATATTGTTATACAAATTAAATAAAAACTCTGACATACACACACACACACACACACACACACACACTCACTGCAGTTAAATAAAAATGACAAATAATTTTCTTTAAACATGAAATTTCACTCACTTACCCAACAAAAATATACAGAAGGTACATGACCCTCCACAAGACAGGTGATACTTTTTAGTGTTTACATTGTAATCCAGAAGATCGATCATTCATTACATCTAGAATTCAGATTCCTCAAGAATTTTTCCAATGTCTCAAATAAAAGTAATATGTTTCCGTTATGTGTGACGTTTAAATAGAATCGGTGACATTTTCGAGAAATTAAAAAAAAATCAAAAGTCGATTATCTAAATTCGCACTTCGAGTTAACGGATTTTCATCAAATTTGGAATTCTAGCCATGGATGGTCTCTAAATTAATTATATAAGTGAGGAGGGACCAAACCCTACGCTATCCAAAGGGTTTATAAAACCGGGCCCATAAAACTATCCCAAAGGATAACAACAACAAACCGGATCTATAACAACAATCCACACCCGGATCTAATTCATCCAAGTTTCACCGCAGTTGGAACAAATCGGTCCGTAGCCCTAAAGAAAAATAGCCTTAAGCTCTTTTGCAGTCATCCTTTTCGACAAAAGATCTGAATCTAATTTTCTCACAACCCAAGCAATATGTCATAATAAGATGGGTGGGTGTTTCTTTCTCTGCCTCACACACTTTACAAAAATGGCCTGGCATGAGCCCCAAGGCTATTTTTCTTTAGGGCTACGGACCGATTTGTTCCAACTGCGGTGAAACTTGGATGAATTAGATCCGGGTGTGGATTGTTGTTATAGATCCGGTTTGTTGTTGTTATCCTTTGGGGTAGTTTTATGGGCCCGGTTTTATAAGAGCTAACTTCCCAGTAATGGAGCCAACTAGATGTGCACGTGAATGACCCTGTCCAGACCCCCAATGATCATCCTAGGCTATCGACAACCCACTGAACTCATCCATAGGGATGATTGCTACGAAATTATCCATGACCAGAAGCTCGACAGACACGACCAGAATCCACCTCGTGATTCTCAAGAATTCCCATTTGACCTGGTATCCAGACTAGAAATACATCCTTCAAAGAAGAAAGCTCTTCCAGTCTTTTAGAACCTGACTGTCCGAACAGATACATACTAACATCTCATAAGTTAGTGTTATGTACCCTCTCATCCAAAATACAATAAAGAATACAAAATTTGTTTGGGGTTCTGTGGGAACAGTAGCGTAACGAGTTCTTCTAATATACCACTTCAATATATGGTTTTACGATATACATAATATTAATACGCACAGGAAGCTGAATTAATAGAACTCTGAAGAAATAAAGGTTAACCGGAAGTGAGACGTTATAGAATAGGTTCTTGAGATTTTTGAAATTTTCTCGAAAACGTCTCTAACGATTTCCTTCAAATTGGTATGCTAACTTCACAGATAAAAACGTAGTACGTACTTTTTTTTTGAAACATTAAAAAAAAATTCTTTTGGATAGCTGTGCGGAATTAGCGGCATTAATTTCAATTTATATATATGTGGTTGGCTCAGTGCTTTTAGAGTGCTCTACTGAGCCATAATATAATCATCACCTGCCAAGATCAGTAGGTTGGTACTTATCCCCCACCATCTCTATATTTATGTGAGGGCAGGTGACCAAAATTTGATGATTAAACCAAATTTTTCATTTTATATATAATTATTGTATTAACAGTAGTAAGAGAAAGTCGTGTGAGTGTTTCACATCAGATTTTTTGTACTTAAGGAACCGCAAAATGATTTCCGGTGAAAACAATCTTTTGAAAATCTGACACGCTTGCAAGACTTTCACACTTACAGATTTAAGAGAAAGCAAGCACTATTCTTTAAGCAAATAAACTGATCTTGCTTTCACGTTAAAAATTGAATGAAACTATTTTTGTGTATGTAATTCTTAAGTTTTCATTGGTGTATATGAAATTATAAGAATCTGGAGTAGACTCCATGCAGAGGTATGCCTTATACTGCCCAACATACCATCGGTATGAGTAGTGTGTGAAAAAGATTCTAGAGTTCCTTTGTTGTGAAATTCAAAACAAAAGGAAGGATCTGAAATTCTCAAGAGTAGAAGTTATGTTTTTCATTTTAACGTAAGTAATCAACTATCCAGGATCAAAGAAGATCTTCCAGGGTGCTGAGGAATTGTCCGAAATTTTGTAAAGACCTCCATCCATTCTTCCAAAAATCCCTTTTTTTTAGAGATCATATATCATAGACAAGAAAGCATAAAGTTCGACGTCAAGATTCCTTTGACCTGTAGAGGCTCCTAGAAGAAAAAATTCACGAACCGGAGACCTCCGCGTGAAAATCCGCTACCGCTGAGCTAATCCCTTCCTTAAATAAAGTCCCTTTGCGGTCTTTATAAAGTCTTCTAAATAAAGTCGAACCTACGTTCTACAAGACCTGCGCCTTACCCACTCAACCACCAGCTTTACTTATAAAATAAAATTAAAGGAATTTAAATCTGATTAGAATAAGGCGGCCAAAATGTTCTGAGGCCTCAACTACAGTTATCCTGCAATAAATAAACAGATAAATCAGTTAATAACTGTTTAAAAAAGTAAAAAGGATGTAAAATCAGGTAAGAAAGTACAATAACCTCAAAGAGAATGTTGTCTAATGAAGAGAGGAAGGTTAACCTTCAAAAAGGTTATAGAACTTAAGAATTAAAGTTAAACAAAATTAGGTATTCTGATTATATAACATATATTAGATTGATCTCTAAATGTTACAAAGAAAAATATTTAGGCAAGATCGTGCAAACTTTAAAAATGTGTTTACTTAGAAGTTGGCAATACTGTAATTACTTTTAATCTCTACAGATCAAATGTATAACTTTAAGCCCACTGATTCTAGTGGAATAATTTTAGTAGAAAAAAATATATGAGTTTATATGTATGAACCAATGTGAAGAGCACCCTCTCTACAATTATAACTGGAAACAATTCTCGCATATTTATCAGTCAGTTTAATTATTATCAGAGGACAGTTGTATATGAGTAAGAATAAAAAAAAAAAAAAAAAAATTAGCTTTCGTGTTTGCAACATAGGGGAGCAGATCTCAGTGCACTGTGCGGCCGTATTTAATCGTCCATATCTATTAACACAACCAAAAAAAAGGATGGAACAATTATTAATAAGGTAATGAATATATTATTAACCATAAAAATATTTACTCTGAGGTATTCCCAACGTATTGTAAATATAAACAATATAACAGAAAAACAGTTCAAAGAAACAACAATACGTAATAATGCTCTAAGAAACATAAACGTCTACTAATTCCGTTTTAGCACGATTTTGTGGAACTGTTATTTATTTAGAGTTTACCATCTACGACAGCAATGATAATGGGAGCTCATCTGATATATTTTTTTTTAATTTATATTTTATTGAAAATGATAAGATAATAAAATTTGTATTTCCTTTGTTCAGTGGCAAGGCTATCTCTTTTTTTTTTTTTTGCATTTTTGCAAGGTCATACAGAATTTAAATTCTCTAAATTGCTTTCTATAATGTTGTGGAAACTTTTCGCAGACATTATGTAAGTCTAGTGTGAAACATTTCACACGACTTTCTGTTATTGAAATTCTCACGACCTGCCTAATCTCCCAGCAACCATAGCAACTCCCAATTTTCCCGGAAAAATTCAAACAATGTACATGTATGACACAACTATGTATGTATAATGGGTACTCCAGGATTAAAGAAAATTGTTAAGAGCCTTTTTACTTTCTCTAAGAGCTGTTAGAGAAAGTATTGAAACCGTGACAAATTTTCGATAGAGCGTTTCAACCGGAAATGTATATTTTGAGGTCTCCTGAGACCAGAAAAAGTGGTTTTAAGTAGAAAAAGGTCTTTGTGTGCGTATGTGTGTGAACTCGTACTAAAGTAATCGGATCCTTCGTGATATCTAAGCAAAATGTAAATTTGAACTTCCTGCGAGCTATTTCTGGACAAGCAGTTTCAGAAATCACGTTGATACAAATACAATTCTTTTATAATAATAAGTTTGATTAATGTTAATGACACATTATTTACATTTTTAAAAGCAAAGGCAGTTTTCAATCACTTGAATTCACCATGTAGAAGAGTGTGCGAGAAAAGGGAATGGCTACAGCATCCTACAAGAGAGCAGCCAAGTTCTCCTTATTACTTTCAAATTGTCTCTGTTTGTAGGATGCATACAGTCAAAAAATGTTGGAATAAAAAGACAGAAATTACTTTTTAACATGCAGCATCTGGCAAGATAGAAGAAAGAACAAACCCCATTTGCTAAAGGCATTTCGAAGGCATAACAAATACTTAATTGAAGTTGCTGTGATTAAATCTTAATTCAAATGCTTGATTTACATAATTAAAGACAGTATTTATTTTTTCTATTGAATTCATACAGCCTAAGAGAGCAACAAAAGGATCTGAGTGGTCAATATATTTGTATAACCATATCACGTAAGGCATTCAGTAGAGAATAGTTCACAAAATATGTTCCAAATTATCAGGTTCTCATAAACAAAAATTACAGCTTTTTTCAGGGTAAAATTTATGCTTTATTCCTTTTATATATATATTGCTGGGAACTTTTTTGAGGCTAACCGAATTTGGGCAATAATTGACAATCGACGAATTTCGGTAGGTTGGAATTCTGAAATCAAGATAATAATTAGTGAAGTTTGGGGATGGTAAAATATTTCTGTAATATGGGTTATATCTTGAATCTAAAGCTTTATTAATATCTCCCGGCTATACAATTATCAGTAAATTTCTCTAATAAATCATTAAAGTTTCTCCGCAAAAGCTCCGGACTTTGCAAATACCATACCTCAAAAGCACCTATATCGTTTAACATGACAGAAAGAAACTTAGCCCAGTTGAATGGCTAAACCTATAGGTCTGGTTAAACAGATCCTATAGGCTCATAGAGAATCTATGGGCATCATCAACAATTTATGCCACCACTTTTATGCTCTCTTAAAAATTTTAACTTTTAAATGAAGCTGGCAACTCTCTAACCTCACATATCTGGAGTATGCAAAGCAAGGTATAATAATAATTTTAAGAGCTTTATCTGAACTTTCTCCACCATATCTACATATTGCAAAGCCCACACTTCTGAACATATAACAATATAAGTGCGTTATTTTGCACTTAACGAATCAAATAAACGTACTTTTGGAGCCCAAAAATCCGACTTACACTTTTTTAAGATCTGTAAAATTTGAGGGATAGCCGCTTGACTTTTAGAGATACAAAATATTCGGTTGCTTTCCTAAATTTACCGCTAGATGAAAAGCGTACACCGAGATAGGTAAAGTTATTTTTCATTACAACTGGTTCGTTATTATAGTATAAAGTTTTAATATTCTTTAGTTTACCAGATTTTTTTAAAGGAATGACAATTGTTTTGGATAAGTTTACCTCCAGATCATTTTGGATACAATATTTATATAAAATATTAAGCTTAAGCTGGGCATCTCTCCATGACGAGGCCAGTAAAACGATATCATCTGCGTAGAGCAGCATCATTACCTTTTTATTCGTTTTAATAGTGACTCCACGAGCTCCGTTATTTTCGAAAAAAAATCTGGTGTGAAACACTCACACAACTTTCTCTTACTCCTGTTCTCAAAATTATAATTGACAATTTCATAGTTTGTGTACCAAATTTAACGAAATTCGTCGAAAACTGAAAAAACTGTACAGTAAAAGCGCACTTCCGGTTTACTAAATTTCTTAAAACTCGGAATTTTGGCCATCTATTTATTTCTAATTAATTTTGTTTGTATGATAGAATTGTATAATGTGATAGCACTTTAGAGAAAAAACATAACCCCACCCCTCCCCTTAAATGATTTTCCTAGAAAAATGTTTTACATAAAAGTTGTAGATCTTTGCATGTTTAGTTTATATTAGAAGTTTCAAGAAAATCGTCGGAGCTATTTTTGAGAAACTTGCGAAAAAGAGAATAAATCATTAATAAAGTGGTAAAGTAACCGCACTTCCGGTCATCCGATTTTTTCATACTCGGAATTTCCGCAACATATTTAATTTTAATTAACATTATTTAGATGACAGAATTGTCTAACAAACTGAAACAACACTTTAGATGGAAACTTAAACCCACCCCTCCCCCAAAAATGCCCTTAAATGCATTTTCCCGGAGAAATGTTTCAAATAAAAGTTGTAGCTCTTTGTATGTGTGGTTGATGTTTCAAGTTAGAAGAAAATCGTCGGAGTTATTTTTGAGAAAATCGCACAAAAGTAAAAAATCCAACTTGTAAAGTGGTACTTCCGGTTGAGGAATTTTAACAGATAACGTACTGTTAGATCTCATGGTGATACGTAAACGGAATATCAAGTGTCAACGTTCTAGGGTAGTTCATTTTTGAGCTATGCTGTTCACATACACACACACACACACACACAGACCTTTTGCTAAAAACCACTTTTTTGGACTCAGGGGACTTCAAAACGGATATTTCCGGTGAAAACTCCATATCGAAAATTTGACACGATTACAATACTTCCTCTTACTAGGAGTAAGAGAAAGTAAAAAGGATAACATCGGATAAAAATAAAGAGAACAGTAGTGGAGATAATATCTCACCTTGCATAAGGCGTCTGGAAATATTTATTTCATTACTTTGTAAATTATTTTCTACTATTGGCATTGTTACTTGGTTATGTATTTTGCTGGTGACACTAATAAGTTTCGGACTTAAGTTTAGTAATTTAATCCAGAGTTTATTGTGACTTGCGGAATCGAAGGCTTTCCGAAAATCAAAAAAGATGCCATACATTTGACTACCTATAGTACGTAATTGAACATTAATTAAAGAACTCAAAATGAAAATTCCATCCCGACAACCTGTCTTTACGAAAACCCAATTGCTCTACAGGAATTATGTGGTAGGTTTCAACCATTGGGATAACCTCTATTTAAAATACAACTGAAAATTTTAGTAATGGTGTTTACCAATGAAATAGGTCTGCAATTAGTAGGATTGAGCGCGTCACCTTTTTTAAAAATCATTTACGTATTAACCCGACACCACGAAGAAGGAACTGTTTCTTCCCACCAGACCTTATTGAACAAATTCACCAAGTAGCGTAACCACATTGGAGGAAGATATTTAAATATTTAATTTTTTATTAGGTTCTTCTTCGCCATGTTAATACTAGTGACAATGTCCTTCATAGTAAATTCATCATCAATAATCGGATAATGCACACCAAAAAAATAACTAACATCATACGTTAACATGGGATAAATATTTTTGTAATAGTCTTCCCAAATGTCCAAACCTATAATATTATTTTGTACGATTTTCCTTGAAAAGTTCTCACTGCCTGCCAGAAATCCTTAGAAATAACAAAGGCTTGAGCCAGATAATGTAGAGGCTTGCTTCTCAGATTTTGTGGCTACCAAATATAGCTTTGACAAGGTTATAATTAACGACTTCACTGGAATGGCTTAAATGACAACACATAAATCGAAGTTTAATATTCGATAACTTATTGAGTAACCTAGGCAGAGAACTGCTATAACTGTATATGCTGTTAAGATTTTAAGACGGATGACTTATGGAGAGATATTGACTTTTAAGAGCTATCAGTTACCAGCGATCAAGTCAATGATGAGAAAGAACTGAATTCGAGGCTAATGGAAGAAAAAGCCGCAATCTGGGCTTTCTCGTTAGACTCCTAGCGGCATACCGATTATAAAGGTACTAAGCAGAGGATCACCTTGTCCAGGAGGATCTTCAGAAGCTGAATTCAAGGCTAAAGCTCCTTTGTAGCATCAAAATGCAAGTGAAATTAAGTGAACTAGAATTTTACAATGGGGAGGTAACGTTAAAGCCAACCTAGTTTCAGAACTTCACGCTCTGCAGATCTTATGTATAGAGCAATGAATGAATGTTGGTTGTTAGGTTAACTAAGCGGCTAGGAACCCGCAAGGTGGTGGTACAGACTTGAAAAGCACAATATAGAGCTTACTGAATGTTATTTCTAATTTACTCGAGTAAAAATAATTCGGACATTAATTTGCATATCCGTAATTAAGTAATCTGAAAAAATTCAAATAACGAACGTGACATAATAGAACTGCATATTAACATTTTCTAGTACTGTATCGATAATGTATTATCAAATTCAATCATTTAAAAGCATTAAGCTAGAAGGAACATTTCTGACTATAATCGCTTTCATATAACACGTTGAATGGACAGAATACTGGTAAAGCTATGTTATTACTTTAAGAGGCCACCTGTTTGAATCCATTAATTATTATCTGCAGAGAGGGTATCATTTACTCTGAATAAACCTTTCAATAGTACATGGAAATAATTTTGATTTTCACTTTATGTAATTGCTGTAAAAGGAAGTATTTGTATTAATGTTACAATTTTCACCGGAAATGTACGTATGTTCTGAAGTGTTTTTACCTTCTTTTTTTCAATATTTTCCTGCATTTCCAATGTTTTTCTTATTTTTCCATTTTTTGAGAATTATTTCTTCTCTTGTATGTAGCAGATATGTGTTTTTTTGAACATCATATCTTTTAAAAAATGAAAAATTATAAGAAGTTGAAACTCGATAGTACCAAGAGGGGGACTCTACAATGTTGGTGTAGTGGTTATGAGCATGGACTTGTAAGTGGGAGGACCCCAGTTCGAGTCCAGCGTATAATTGTTAAATTTTATATTTGTTTAATAAATGTTAATAGTAAAGTAGGTGCTTCCGCCCCCGTCCACGACACCTAATTTGGTAGTTGGACGTTAAGCCCACCTAAAAAATAGGCATTACTTTTAAATAGGTTGAAAAAATTCCGCGTTTGGGGAAAATAAGTTGACCGGAAGTACGTTTTTGCTAAACAGTTTCTCCAGTTTTTTATGATTTCTCCATACAAAACACCAACAGATTTCATTAAATTTCGTTTCGGGTACCATTACTCGAAACGCTCACTTCGCTCGCTTCTTCAAGAGCTCCTTAGGGGAGGAGAGGAGTGTATACGTTGAGATTAAAATGAACGTTGAGAATGAAAACGTTGAGCAATAAAGTATTCTTTTGTCTGTAAAAAAACGCTTGTGGCCATTGTCGTATAAACAATCTCGTTATAATTTTAAAACTATTTTCATTTAAAGAAGTTTCATCTTGAAATAAGCTCCAGCCATTTTCTTCAAACTTGGTGTACTAATCCTAAATATATGCATGCATACGAAATCCTGTCATTAATATCGGAAAAATGTTTCAGGGAAAATTTATTTCGGGATGACGATACGGAAGTACAGTGGTGGGACTCCAATTATATTATACTCTACTGTTCTACTCTTCTTTTATAGTGAGTGTGTCGTGGAAATTCACAGAGTATGAAGCGCAAATTTGTCAATTGGCAGTTGGGAAATATATTTTTAATATATCTTTTAGAAAGGCGTGTGAATCAACCCCTATGATCGGGTATCGAACTAATGGAGCGGAAACAGCTCTCTAATCAGAACTGGACTCAAAGCAGGAAATATACGTTGCATACTACATAGACAACTGATGGATGTCATTTCCGTGATGTAATCGGCATGGTTATGTTTTATCACGCAATAATCTTGGTACATGTACATGGTTAGATATGAATTAATAAGAAAACTCATTCTGTTTCCATATTAAAGTATGCAATACTCGGTAGAGATTACCATCTTTTTAATGATAGCAATATATTAGTTTACAAATTTATATTCCTGTTTTGTAATTATCCCAATTTAATTATATTTCCTGGACTGTGAAGTTATAAACAAGATTTATTTCCTCAACGAAACAAATGCGAACAGCCCACAGCTGACGACTTCTTAAACTCGTTCACTGATTTAACATCGTGAAATAAAATATGGACGCTTCCGGTAGAAAGTGCACCCTATACGTGAATACCTGAAACATGTTGATGGTATCATCGATCACAGCTGGACCATATGAACCCCGACAAAATCACCGTCTCTACTCTCAGCCCTTCCTAAATGACAGGTCGGATTTTTTTCTTCTTTTTTTTGTCAACTACTAGTAACCGTCATTAGTGCTCAATAAAAAACAATTACGTGTTATTTATTTCAGTTTACTGTCGATTAACTGCTTATTTACTTTCTCTTATTCCTACTAAGAGGAAGTATTGCGATCGTGTCACCGAAAAAGAGGAGCCTGAGTCCAAAAAGTGGTTATTAGATACTGTTCTCTGTATGTGTGATCAGCACAGCTCAAAAAGTGAAAATTGCAGAAAGTTCTAACTTGATATTTAGTTTAAGTACCACCACGACAGGGGACCTGACAATAAGGTTTTAATCAAAATCGATCAACCGGAAGTTCAATGGGTTTTCAGATATTTTTTATTTTCTCAAAAATGGCTCCAACGATTCTCTTTAAACTTTGTGTATCAACTACACATACCGACTGATTCAATTTTTTATTTCAGAAATTTCTCCCTTCATTTATAAGGGTGTCTTCAGAGCAGTGGCGGAGTTATGTTTTCCTCTAATGTACTATTTTAATTTATTATACGATTCTATCATCCATATATAATATTAATCAGAATTAAATATGTTGCCAAAATTCCGAGTTTGAAGAAAATCGGTGGACCGGAAGTGCGACTTTAATAAACAATTTTCTACTATTTTCTCTATGAAAACACCGACAGATTTCATTAAACTTGGGTATACTAACTAAATCACTTTTGTCTGAAACTTTTTCCAAGATAATTCATTTAGAGGGGATTTTGAGGAAGGATGAGGTGTTCTGCTCCCCTCAAAAAAGTTGTTTTATGAAGTTTGAAATCTCCTATTCACGTAAATTGAAGCCAAGTAAACATCTAGTCAGAATTATTCATGAAGCGAATTAGTCAATTATAACTATGTAAATAGTAGAAAGAGGAAGGCGTGTGGGTGTTTCATATTTTTTTTTTTTTTTGGAGACTTGCAATCGTTTCCAATTTTCGAAATTGATTTTTTTCTTTTTTTACCGGAAATACTTGTTTTGAGGTCCCCCTGAGTCGAGAAAACATTTATTTCAGCGAATGGTCTGTGTCCAAGAGTGTGAACAAAAATCTTGAGTAAAAAATTTATTTTAGGGTTGGTTTCTAGGGAACTTGTGAACGTTAAGGCAAATCTCCAAACTGTAAGGAGTTGATCGGAATTAAGATTTGTTAGGAATTGATCGAGGCAATCTGCAAAGTACGTAATCAGAATCAGCAGCTGCTATATCAATAAAAAAATCTGGTGTGAAACACTCACACAACTTTCTCTTTATCAAGTTCTCAAAATTATAATTGACAAATCGATAACTCAAAAACTGTTCAGTAAAAGCGCACTTCCGGTTTACTAATTTTCTTAGGACTTGGAATTTTGGCAATCTATTTATTTCTATTTAATTTTGTTTGGATGGTAGAATTGTATAATCAACTATGATAGCACTTTAGAGGCAAACAAAACCCCACCCTTCCCTAAAAGTACCCTTCAATGAATTTTTCCAGAGAAATGTTTTAAATAAAAGTTGTAGATCTTTGTATGTGTAGTTTATATACGAAGTTGCAAGAAAATCGTCTCAGCCATTTTTGAGAAAATCGCGAAAAAGTGAAAAAATCATTTAGTAAAGTAAACGCACTTCCGGTCATCCGATTTTTTCAAACTCGGCATTTCAACAACATATTTAATTCTAATTAACATTATTTAGATGACAGACTTGTCTAATAAACTGAAACAGACTTAAGAGGAAGCTGTAACCCCCTACCCCACAACTACCCTTAAATGAATTTTCCCGGAGAAATGTTTCAAATAATAGTTGTAGCTCTTTGTATGTGTAGTTGATGAAACAGTTTGAAGAAAATCTTTGGAGCCATTTTTGAAAAAATCGCAAAAAAAAAAAAACTAGTAAAGTGATATTTCCGGTTGAAGAATTTTGACAGATAACGTACTGGTGATACCTAAACGGTATATCAAGTTTCAACTTTCTACGGTTTTTCGTTTTTGAGCTATGCTGTTCACATACATACATACATACATATACATATAAACACACACACACACTCTAATTGCGTGTTATTTTTGATTCTCGCTTCCCTTGGAATGGTCACATTAAATATGTCACTGATAAAAGTTTGCAATTGATCAATAGCCTTTCAAGATCAGCTAAAGTTTATTGGGGTATAGGATCTGAAGCATTGCAAGTGATATATGATGGGGCTCTAGTGCCTTTATTACCCTACGCCTTACCAGCTTGGTATGCAGGTATAGGCAAAAAGTATAATCTGAATAAATTCCGAAGACTTCAGAGACTATTTTTGTTGAGAATTATTAAAGGGTTCCGAACTATTTCGTACGAAGCAGCCTGCATCATAGCCAATGTAATACCAATTGAATTAAAAATCAAAGAGCTATATAGAAAATATAAAATTAATATAAAGGTTACGAGGAAAATATAGGAGTAATAGAAACACCTACAAAACCGCCTTACTGGATACATCCTGCTCTAGTTCCAGAAATTAAAATATTGGAAGTGTATACTCCTTTAAATGGTGAGAGAGATCTAATGGTATACACCGATGGCAGTAAAATGGAAAATGGGGTAGGGGCTGCGTTTGTTATTTACATTAATGGAAATGAGGTCATGGCTAAAAAGTATAGGCTTGCAGATAAATGTTCTAACAATCAGGCTGAACTTCTCGCGATCTGTAATGCTCTGGAGCTGTTACTGAATTTTGTGACAGGAAGAGAAACTATTGCAACAGGCTTTCCTGGTTTAGATGAAGTGAAAGAATTTATAATGAATAATAACCTAGAATCAATTATAATTAGAACTGATAGTAGATTATCACTGGATTCCATCTCAAATAGCAATAACCACATGCCACTAGTGGCAAAAATTAGGAAAGCTGTCCTTCACCTTCAATGCTGCCAGTTTGTTGTTAAGTTCAATAAAGTTAAGGCTCACGTTGGAGATACTGGCAATGAAAGAGCGGACTTGTTGGCAAAAGAGGCGGACAGGGATTGCAGTAAATAGGTCTCAAGACCCTACCCAAGTCATATGTAGATTTGATCTTAAAAAAAGAAAGCTTGTTTGCTTGGGAGCAATTATGGTCGGCTACTGAAAAGGGCATATTAACTAAAGTGTTTTTTCCAACAGTTGAACGCAGACGGAAAGCTAAGTTTACCCTGCATTATAAACTGACCCAGTTTATAATGTCAGTTTATGGCAGAAACATTTCCTTTGTCAGGGCATGGCAGAAACAAACAGTACCTCCATCGCTTTAACTTAATCTCGGACTCATCGTGCGTATGTGATTTCTCTTCCTGTCAAAGTTGGCATCATATATTTTTTGAAAGTGCTTTGTTTGAGAAAAAAGGGCTTCTTTCATGCAAAAAGTTGTATTGAGAAGTGTTAACTGGCCCCCTCCAAAATCAGAACTACTGAATAGTAATCTGTGTCATATATTTCTCAATTATGTGAATACAATTGATTTCGATAAATTGTTATAAAGTTACATAATTCATCTGCTAAAAGTATTTTATTTTCGCTGTATATAATTCATAGCATTTTTAAAATAGTAATTTGTAAGCTTTAGCATGTAATATTAAACATGGAGCATGCTGATAATTTCACAAAAAAACAGAGAGAGAGAGAGAGAGAGAGCATTTTCTAAAAACCACTTTTTCGATTCGGGGAACCTCAAAACGGATATTTCCGGTGAAAACTCGATATCGAAAATTGGACACGATTACTAAGGAGTAAGAGAAAGTAAAAATTACAAGTAAAATGACTTGTTTCCAACCAGCCTAGATTCACCTGTAATCTTAGGGCAATTAGAACTTCAGGAAAAATCACAAGATTGCAGAAATGTTTCTGTAATAATGTAATAATTATAATAAGAGGAAGTTGTGTGCAGAGCTGCTCAAGTGATTGTCTTCATTTCATTTCCAGCTGATAAATTTTCTTAAATCTGAAAGTTTAAAATGACATTAAGTGATTCTTAATAAATTATATAGTTACTAAAAATCGCAGAATATATTGAAATAGTATATTAAAGGGAAGGTTAACGAACACCATTTCCTTAAAAGGTCCTCAGCGTCAATGTTCTTAGAAAATTGTTGCAAATACGTCAACAAAGAAGTTATTCAGCTGAATATATATAGTAGTTTGTGAATATGAATAGCTTTATTATATCCCACAATAGAACAAAAGTTTCCTCTCCCTTATAAGCAAGTGAGACGTTTACATCAATAATCAATAAAATTATATATATATATATAAAATCTGGTGTGATACACTCACACAACTTTCTCTTGCACCAGTTTTCAAAATTGTAATTGACAAATTTTATATTTAGTGTACCAAATTTAATGAAATTCGTCGGGTTTTTTTATGGAGAAAATTTCGAAAACTGAAAAAATTATTCGGTAAAAGCGCACTTCCGGTTTACTAAATGTCTTGCAGACTGGGATTTTTGGCAATCTATTTATTTCTAATTAATTTTGTCTATATGGTAGAATTGTATAATCAACTATGATGGCACTTTAAAAGATAAACATAATCCCGCCCCTCCCCCAAGAACCCGCTACAATGACTCTACCAGAAGAAATGTTTCAAAAAGTTGTAGCTCTTCATATGTGTAGTTCACATTCCAAGATTTAAAAAAATCATTACATGTCAGTAAAAACGCACTTCCGGTCATCCGATTTTTTTAAACTCAGAATTTCAACAACACATTTAATTCTAATTAATATTATTTAGATGACAGAATTGTATACTAATCTGAAATAGCACTTTAGATGAAAACCTAACCCCTCCCCTATAACTGCCCTTAAATGAATTTTCCCACAGAAATGTTTCAAATAAAAGTTTCAGTTTTTGTATGTGTAGTTGAAGTACCAAGTTTCAAGAAAATCGTTGGAGTCATTTTTGAGAAAATCGCAAAAAAAGTGAGAAAAACCATTCAGTAAAGTGGTACTTCCGGGTGAGGAATTTTTACAGATGACCTACTGTCGAATCCTATGGTGATACTTAAACGGAATATGAAGTTTGAACTTTCTATGATTTTTCGCTTTTGAGCTATGCTGTACACACACACACACACCATTTTCTAATAATCACATTTTTTTGACTCAGAGGACCTCAAAACGAATATTCTCGGTGAAAACTCGATATCGAAAATTTGACACGATTACAATACTTCCTCTCACTAGGAGCAAATGCAAGTAAAAAGAGATTAATTTCAATCAAAAACATAACGCTTGCAGAAGAACGCTAAATAATACTTACTCTTACTGCTCTAAGCGGAAGTATAGCGAAAAGTATTAAATTTTCGATATCGAGTTTTCACCGGAAATTCATCGTTTTGAGGTGCTCTGAGTCCGAAAAAAAAGTGGTTTTTATAAATTCTCACTTTTTGTATGTGTTATGTGTGTGTCGTACCGGATGTAGGTACCACTTTCCTAAACAGATTTTTTCATTTTTTTATTTTTTTTACGATTTTCTCGCAAACTTCTCCAAAGTATTTTCTTTAAACTTTGTACGTCATTTAGTGATTTACTCATATTAACAGCTATAACTTTTATTTGAAACAATTTCTAGGGAAAATTCATTTAAGGGGTTCTGAGGAGGGGTGATGTTGGACTTTCCTCTAAAGTGCCATTTCAATATATTATTCGATTCGATTCTATCATTTACATAAAAATCAAAATAAGAATTTAATGAAAGGCCAAATTTTCTGGTTTGGAGAATCGGTTTACCGGAAGTACAAATATGATATATTTCGGATGCTCACACACACGCACATACATACATTCAGTTATTTGTGAAATTTGTAACTGGATAATAACCGTAATACATAAATAATAAATCAACACTATGTAAATTGCAATATGAAAAAGTTGTGTGAGCGTTTCACACCATAACGGTTCTAATTTTCTTTCCCCACTTCTAATTTTTCACCACTACTGCACTCGAAACATTCTCTCTAACAATAGTCTGTCAATGTCTTGTTTATCTCTAACCACTCAACACAAACGACACCAACTTTCTCCATAAACTCCCCTTTCTGGAGAGCAGGGCTTCCTCTTCTTCTTCTCTGTCTGCCTTTCAGGCTGCTGACCTACGTCAGGAGTGCCTTCTCTCTTCTTACATGTCACTGCTGATGATTCGTCACTTTTTCATATTACTAGCTAGCTAGTTAACACCTAACTTTCCAACATTCTCCATTGAGAGATTTCTAGTCTTCCGTTTAGATAGCCGAGTTTGAGATGGTGACAATATGGTCAGATGATACTTGAACACCATCCCATAATTTAGCTTCAGCTCATTGGAGAAGGTAACCCTGAACTTTTACAAAGCACAAGTACTTCCTGCCAGCTTGAATTGTGTCTATAGCTAATTTCCTTTCCTGTAATCTCTGCTTCAAGCAGATATTATCTAGCCCAGTTATCTATATTTCTTTACGTATTCAAATAAATTCTCAGGAACTATCTCATTGTTTTGCGTTTCTGTTGAGTTTATTTTTAGACCTCCCTTTCCAAATTATTCATGCCACATCCTCTAGTATCAAGTTCTGTGTTAGTAATATTGTTAAAAAAATAACAAATTGAATAGCAAGATTCCATTATAACATTTATCCCATTAATATGATAATTTATATAATAGATATAACAAAATTGAATGAAAATGAACAGGTGAAAGTTGAACAAAAAATCAAGACACATTGACCCATTTTTTTCTCTTAAAAGGGATTCACAAATCGTACTTCCAGTGAAAACTCAAATTCTAGAATCTGAGACGCAATATACAGTGCGGTAGGTTTCAAAATAAATGCTCATAATTTTTTACACAAGAAAACAGTTTACTTTCGTAAATTCTATCGATATATCGCTATATCGCTATATTAACAATAAATAAATCCAGCACTGGGAAAGAGAAAGGAAGAAGAAATACAAAACCAAACATTAAAAATGTGAGAAGTAGGCGACCTCGCAATTCACTTCCCTTTATTTCCTTTTCTATCGTTTTCCTACCAAACATGGTCTATAAAATATGTTCCGTCATTTAACTATTTATCCAGTTCAATGATGGATGCTGATAAGAGACAACAAGTACCATATTTGTTGCTGAAGCTGTTAATGCGTACAAATTTTTATAGAATTAATTAATAATAATGAGTAAAAAAAAAAAAACGCCCAATAATATTGGTATTCATTTAGTTGCACCAGTATAATACTGATTAGCGGCTGCTACCTTTTTATTTTCGCTTATGGCAAGTGTTGCGAACTTGTCAAATTTTCGATATTTAGCTTCGATATAATTTTGTTTACGAAAAATGTTACAATAATAGTGATAGGTTTATATATGTGAAGTTAGATAAATCCAAGTTTAAAGAAAGCCGTTATAGCAGTTTTCTAGAAAATATAAAAAAGCTCAAAAATCTATTCTCTAAAGTCGTACTTCCGGTTAACCAATATTCTTTAAAATTTATAATTATAGCAAAATGTATAGGTGGTAATACCATTCATTGTACTAAAGTGGTCCGTGCTTTGGAAGAAAGTTAAACTGTTCCTTCAGAATCCTACAAAAAAATCAATTTTCCTGAGAAAATGCATAAAAATAAAGTAAAAAGTAATAGGTATTTATGTCTGTATATAGTACACAAATTTTAAAGAAAATCGTACTGGCTTTTTAAAAGAAAAATCGCGAAACACTACTCAGTATAGTTCCATTTCCGGTTGATGGTATTTTGCCTGTAATCTTCGTGTCAGTTGCGGTGGTGGTAGTACCTAAACGGAATATCAAGTTTGAGCTTCCTGTTATTTCGACATTTTTGTAGATATTTTTTACACACACACACACACGCCAAAAACATTATTTTGTTACCCAGGTAACCTCAAGTATTTCCGGAAAAAATTTAATATCAAAAATTCGAAGAGCTTGCAGCAATATTTCCTCTTAGTAGATGTAAGAGAAAATAAAGCATTACAAAAAAAAAAAAATTCCTAACCCAGCTAAACACATAGGACCCGCGGGGGCAGTTGAGTGAACACAACACTAGTTCAATTTACTCATCGCCTCCAAAATCTGCATATTGCAAAACCGTTACAGATGACCCAAATACAGTGTTTAACAATTAACCCACGATAGATTGGCCATGTTTTTTTATTCCTATCAACCTTCCAATATGTCTACACTCATGTTATTTAGATATTAATGAAAAACAAATATTGCTCAATGAATTATAGATTATTAAAATTTATTTTATTTATAAAATAATAAAAAATAAATAAATAAATAACCAATTTACACAGTTTACTTTCCTTAAAAGTGAAAGTCTTGATAATAATCCAAGATAATAGCTTTAATTAATTAATAAAAAAAGGGGGTAATAATATGAAAAAGCGTTACATCACGATACTGTACCAACATCATCAAGGAAATTTCATGAAATTTACAAATCTAACTATTTAGTATATAATTATTACCAGAGCTCTTACTTCCGGTAACAGGAAGTATTGCGATAGTGTCAAATTTTCTAACTTGAGTTTTCACCGGAAGTTCCTACATACAAGAGAAAAAAATGTTGTTTTTTTTTTTTTTTTACTTTCTTTTCAAATGATGTGTGTGTGTGTGTTTGTGTGTGAACAAAATAGTCCAAAAACGAAGCAGTAAACCCACAAATTATACTTTAAAAACTTGAAACTTTAAACAGAAATTTAAACTTTTTGTGACTTTTTTTTTGGGGGTGGTTTTGACATTATCTAGTTCACAAATACTCATATACAAAAGACATCATTCGCTAAAATTTTATATACATGGCTGGTCTAAAAACATATATTTACGATGTAAACTCCATTTCAGGTAAGCTGACTACCTTACATTTCCATTACAGCAGTAAGCGAATGTAAAAAGTAAAAGGATCTGGAGTTAAACACTTTAGGAATACAATTACTAAGACCTCCAATTGTCAACTACCAATTAAAAAATTATATTGATTATTTCTTTTTTTAAAATAAATATATAATTATTCTAAAGATTATATAAAACAGGGGATATAAATTGAAATATAAACATATTTAGTGGAAAACCCTACGTCACTATTTAGAACCAATTATCTTAAATCTACTTCCTCCAAAAAATATATCACTTATCAAAGTTCAAAGGAAATTGCCAAAATCCAAAGAGACTAACCCAGTAAAAAAAGAAATGTGCACACCAATTTTTGACGGCTGATTTTGTCCGAAACATGTGTGTTGGATCCATTCAGCTTTACATAAAAGCGAATATGCCGTCATTCATATTTCGTTTTTTTAATAATATAAAGTAAGAAGCTGCGAATGCTGTGGAACACTCAGCGAAATTCTGCTCTAAATACTGAATTGTTTAAATTTGTTTTAGAAACATCTCTCATCAGAAACCATTAAACTTTTAAAACGCAATGCAAACTGATAATATGAAAGAGATAAACAAATATGGTAATTAAAAAAATATATATAATAATTTACCTATTTATTGCAAGTATTTGTGCCATTACATCAGTCCTTTCAGTGGTGTTAATTTGGTGCGTTTTTATCACATGTCTATTATAAAGAGCGGTGTTTATAATTGAGTCACTAAAACTACCGTTCACATGATAATAATATATTTGCTCGAATCAGTCGTTACAATCTGAGAACTGAACTCGGCAGTTAGTATAAAAAAAAAAGGATTATATTTAAAATAGTTTTTACAGATATTTTCTCCTAGTTACAAACTAGGTCATACAATTATCTCGGTTATTGTCGATATCTTCTCAGACAGTAGTGGTGCTAGGTACGTGTGGCTGGCTGGCAGGTGGACCTTGGGGAAGTTTGTTTACATTTTTTTTTTTCCCTTCCCGCTATTTTAAATAACACCTTCACCTAATTATTCGCGAACAAAAAGACAACACTTAAACAAAAAGAAATAAAACTCGCAATCCTTGATTGTTCCTCCCTTACTGGTTATCTTACTTCTCGCAACACAGTCTGCACTGACTGTTTACTGACTACTACTGACAGAAAGAGTGAGAGAGAGAGAGGGCTCTAACCAAAGTATAAACTTTCTCCTCTTCTAGTCTCAGCCAACCGTTTCACAGTCCGTTACCTGTTGTTACGTAGTACACGCTGTTTTCAAGGAGAAGCACTATACACGGAAAATAAAAGAAGGGATAAATCTTTTACCATCTTCCATGTTACGATGGGATTTAATATTATTATTAGTATATAAATCGCGTTTTTATTGGGGGAAGGGATGAGCCAGTTTAAAAAAAACAAAAAACAGACCGCCCCCTCTAAAACATGTTCTAATAAAGTAACATTAATAAACATATGACCTACAGCTACAGACACGCTAATTCTTTATGTAATATTTTGGCCTTAATTATTATAATGTGCGTTTATTAAAAATAATAATTTAATGAATATAATACATATATATAACTTTTTACTTTCTCTTACTACTGTAAGAGAGAATGTATTACGATTGTTTCAAATTTTCATAGCTGAGTTTTCACCGGAAATACATGTCTTTTGAGATCCGCTGAATTATGAAAAACTGTTTTTTTTTTTATTTAGAAACTGGTCTGTACGTATGTGTGGCCGTGCACTTTACACCAAGGTCACTACGGTTAAAATCCATCAATCGGAATCGGGACTTCACTGAATAGTATTTTTCACAATTTCTCTAAAATGAGTCCAATGATTTTCTTTACACTTCGTACACTATGCACATTTATCACTTCTATTCACTTCTACTCGAAAAATTTTTTCCACGAATAGTTATTTATTTGACAAGAGAGAAAGGGGACCACTTTTACACATTCCAGTTTCAGATTTGTCTACACGACCGCTAGAAAATGTGATAACCGAACGAGAGTTGTATAGAACTTTTCTCTAGAGTTAAACATTACATTTGTTTCTCCAATCATATTTTTATTTATTTTTTATTTATTACTGCTTACAAAGTTATAAACTTATAGCAGGGAGTTGGCATTATATAAATTTATAACTAATACAAAACTAGATAGAGAAATTAAATATTAACTTCGAAATGAAAGTATAAATCCAAATAAATAAAAGTCATTGAAATCATTACAAATTAAAGAAAAAGATAGACAAAATATTTAAAATATATATAAAAAAATTATTAGCAAACTTGATAGTGATTGCTCTGAAATATAAAGAAATCTGATAATTAGTAATAATGGGTAAGAAAAATACAAAAAAAAAAAATTCATTCTGGAAGTACGGTCCACCTGTTTAATGACAACTGATTTTGAATTATTTCTAGTTAACCGGAAACTAGTAAATTTACTTCTAACATAAATGTGTCTTTGTTTTAAGTCCAAAAAAACAAAAGAAAGAAATTTCTCAAAATAACTAAAAATTAAATTACTCCTTTAATTTTCTTAATCTCAAGACTGTTAACACAAAACAGATAGATAGAATTCAACTTATTTATATCCTCCACAATTAACAGATCTTCGAGAAGATCAGAGTTAGAACTATTTGACAGAAATAACCGATATAGCTAGAATATATTGAGATAAAAATTTCCTTCTTTCTTCTGTTAGTGAAGGACACACAATAGCATATGTTGCAAACTGTCTCTATCATTTCCGCACAATTTACATTGCATATCTGATGGGAATGTGGACCTCTCCCAACCAGTTTTTATTGAAAAATATTTCATGCAGGCCAGTCTAACCTGAGCCAGCAGTCCCAGCTTATCAATAGCACAATTAATATTCAGATACTTCTCACCAAAATTTAGAGAACAAATTCTCCTGTACCAGATATTGTATGAGGAGTTCAAAATAAACTCTATATCACAGGATATTAAATGGTTTCGATAAGCTTTAATTAAAGAACCTTTATAAAGTAAAATATCAACATTATTTGAATATGAAATAGATAGTCATAACCTATAGTATATAAAAATAAACGCAATTCTGAGTACCAATTATATGGCAACTCATAACGCATATCTAATTCCGCTAGCCTCGAAAGACACAACATTGGTAATCTTCTTTCTTCCATATTCAACAAACAGAGCCACCAAACTATCATTCTTTTAAAAATTTGAAATTTTATATGTGTCCTCCCACATTCCATCCCAACAAATGCACTTGGAGTATTAGGAGGGAGTCTCAAAATGCTTTTGAAAAATTTCAACAGCCCCCGTTCAATAATGTCACCATATGGAGTACCCCACACTTCAGCAGCAAATAATGACACACTTACCGCTAAGGAATCACATAGCTGACACTTACTGGGCCAAGATTCCGACCTGCTAGACCTTAAAATACTCCTAACAACAGAATCCGCCGCATAAAACTTGGACAAGAAGTATTCAGCCATTTGACGAAATTTTGCAGAACTTATGGATGAAACCCCAAGATAAATTGATTTATTTTTAACTTCTATTTTAATATTAGAAACCAAAAATCATTAAATTTGCGTAAACGCCCTCCTCTGAGAAATGGTACAATAAGAGTTTTTGAGGCATTGACCTTCAATGAGTTAAGAGCACAATACTTTTCCAGGGTGTTAAGATTCAGTTGGACTTCTCGCGGAGGCTAATAGCACAACGTCATCTGCATAAAGAATCATTAATAGGTCATTCGCACTCTTAATATTTAAACCGCTCGCACCGTTTTCTCTAAAAAAAGCTACAATATCTGAAAGATAAAGGGAGAAAAGGAGCGGGCTTAAAATTCCCCCTTGAAGAATTCCAATCGAAATTGGAATTTCATTTGAAACTTTCGCTCCCTCTGAAACGGATATTACGCTCCTTTATACATATTACTTAAAATTCTTAAGATCTTTATACTAACACCTTGAGCATACAATTTATCCCATAATTTACCATGCGAAACTGAGTCGAAAGCTCGCTGAAAATCAACAATAATTCCAAAGACAAACCTTTTTTTAGTCTTAAATTAATATTGATAGTGCTCGATAAGGCAAATATAGCATCCCGACATCCTCTTCCCACACGAAAACCCATTTATTCTTCGGGTATTAATTTCCTGTTCTCTGACCACAACATCAGTCTCTTATTAGTAATAGAAGTGAAAAGTTTTGTTATTACATTAAAAATAGCAATTTCTCTTTAATTCTTTTTATCTTGCGGATCCCCTTTCTTAAACAAAAGTTTCATTTTAATTTTATTAAACCATATTAAAATGTTTCTTAATTTATATGAATATACAAAAAAGTAACAAAATGCAAATACTGGGGATGTGTTTTAATTCAAGTCAAATATTCCCTGCCTCTATAACCTGTTTCGTTTGGTGTAACCTCAAATCTACTGTATGTGGATTCTGGATTTGTTTTGATCTTGTTGCGCAAATTGCCGAAATTAGATTGCTAATTAGAGTTGAATAATATTACTTTTACACACTAGTGAGAGAAAGTAGTGTGTAACTCACTAGTGAGAAAAAGTGTCTAGCCACGGATTTGAATTGTAACGTTATTCAATGATTGCAGAAAAAATTGATTTTTTGGATGGCTTTGAGGGAGAAACATAAATTGTTTACTACTCAGAACTATTTTATTTGAGACCTATTACTTTTTTATTAGAGAAACATTTATCATGGAAAATATAGGTTTTCTGGGGAAGTTGCATTGTTAAGCTCACATCTAAATTGCCATTTGAGTACCTACCATAAGGTTCCACTATAAACCATATTAAGGGCTATCATGACTTAGACAATATTCCAACTGTGATAAAAATTGGGCACAATGACAATGTGGAAAATTGCTGTTTTATATAATATGTGGGCATATTTTGATTATATACGAAACTGCATAAATAAAAAACCAAGAATTAATAGGAACCTCAAACTTTATGTCACTAGATTTGGGTAAAACTCATCTGTGGGGATCCATAAGATAATTTGAATCAAGAAACAATTCCTTAATTGAATTTATTTTAGTTTTTGCTTTGTTCATGAAAATGGCCCCCCAAGATTTTCTTTTATATCTTTATTTCGAAAAAAAAGTCTGCCTGGTATAACCGATTTTACAGTGATTTCGGGGAAGGTGACATCAGGCTTTCTTAAAAGTAAGAATTTTTATAAAAATATGTCGAACCTTAACTGCCACCTGATGGTGGAACTGATTAATATTATAGAAATCTTATTTAGTGTAGCGATTCGTAATGTAGGGATTATCCTAAAGGCACAACTCTAGAAAATCCATTTTTCAGGCAATATTTTCAAAAAAAACCCTATATAATCAGTTTTTCAAATAAAAGTAATTATTTTATGTGTATGGTATCAATGTGTAAACTAAGTTTTAAGGGAAACTTTGGAAGAAAATTAGTAAAGTCGCACTTCCGGCTTCCATTTTATACGGAAACCTTCTTGTCGAAATATATGTGGAATATTAAGATCGAGTATTTATAGTTTTTGAGATACTTTGTTTACTTAACACAAACCATTACACACACAAACAAAACTAATTCTTAGATCATTTTCTATTATTATATGTTTGTATCCAGTGAATTTCAAAACATTCATAACCATAAAAAAATTAATATCGAGTTTCCTCTTAAAAGTTTGAAGAAAGTTCAACAATATTTGCTATACTATTTAGGTATCCACCAGCTAATCCGAACGTAGGCTTCAACAAAAAAACTCTGGTCTAAAGATTAGAAGTGTGACTTTAACGAATAGTTTTTTATTTTTGCGATATATAAACACCTATCATTTTTATAGGACTGATTGTTCTGCATAATAATTAAGAAATTTCTGTCATTTCTGATTCTACCAATGGTTCAAAATTGCTTTAATAAAAAAATCAAACCTATAATTCTATAAAATTGAAGAAGACAACTTCAACTTAAAGGTGAAAATTTCGTCGGTGAAGTCCTCCCCATAAAAAAAAGTAAAGAAAAATGAGACCTAAAGTATTCAGAGCAATGTACATACCTAACATTTCTAGATGTACGCCTGTTAGAGGATGATATAGTTTCATTTCGGGCAGAACTGATTAGTTGCATGATTGCACCATTTGTTGCTTATCACCGTCACAAGGTAACGACGTATTAGACACAACTAAAGTAGGTATACAGATATTAAGAAAACTAAGAGAATACGTGGACGTAGGTGGTACTGACTTTGAATCGTTGTGGGCGAAGAATTGTGTTTGAATGGTGCATATAAGTTTAGAGAAGAGGGGGCATACAGGAATACTCCACACAGGCACAGTTTAAAAAAAAGCAACTTGGTGACTCATACATTCGGCTACAAATCCGCAAATACAAAAAAAAGAAAACAGCAAAAAATTATCTCCTGCATAGGTATTCAAATCAGCTGATGTTAAACAAACGAGAAACGACACTGAAACAAGTTCAGCATTAAATCGATTACTTACAATTTAACTTAAATGGAATTGAATCACAGAAAAAGTAGTGTAAAACACTCACACAATTAAAACAATTTAAATGAAGAAATTTTCTTTAAAACGTTACAATGTTTAGTTAGGTTAGCCAGCCATGAACATGATGGCGGGAACTTAAATTGTATATCTGAGCGGCCTTATATGGAGCGCTCTATATCAACACCAACTAACCTGATGTAAATTTAAATTTAAATTTAAAGTAACTGTAGACCCCCCCCCTTAATACCGCTTTAAAATCAACTTTATCAGATAGGTGTTTCATATAAAAGTGATACGTTTTATCTATACAGCAGGTCATCAAGTTTAAAGAAAATCATAGTTTTTACAGTGTTTCCAAACTTTCTGTATCGTCGCCCCCTTCTTGTTCGTAATAAATTGTCGACCCCCCTAATTTTTTTTTAACACCTTAATTTTATAAATACTATTCTCATATTACAATTAATTTAATGGATCACAAAACAATATTCCATATTTTGTAAAGTTCTTAATAGAAAAATCTAGATTTTATTCACTATAGTGAGTGTAATAGTGTTATATGTACATTTAAATTAACCTTTAAAAAATGCAAATAAACAAACATTTCAACATAACAACTCATGACAATCAACTTATAAATGCTATACGTACAATTTATTTAATGGATTTCAAAACAATAATATATATTTGGTATATTCTTAACGGAAAAATTAAATATTTAATATGGTACAACATCAAACAAACACATTTAAATTATTCTTTAAAAAATGCAAAAAGCAATTTAATACAACATAATATTATTTTAGTGTGATGGATGGGCTTGTTTTTCTCCACATATATTTTCAAACCGAGGTATGATTAAAAAGAGGTATTTCTGATAAAAAGTGCAGGCCCCCTCCGACTTTTTCGCGCCCTACTAGGGAAGCGCGCCCCACAGTTGGAAAACGTCGTACATAGTAAATGTTTTGTAACTTTATTTTCCGAATCACTCTCCTATAAAGAAAGAAATAAGTTGCGTGAGGGGGTTTTGAATTGGCTTCGTCTAAAAATAATTGCTTGTTGTTTCATTATTTTAAAAAGCAATGCAAAGAATCATGCATTTTTAGCGACCGATTTAAAGTGATATACAAACAAAATCTAAAATTGTATTCAGCGAGTTAGGAAAAATTACTCATCAGATCTGATGATTTGATGATAAAATCGCCAGACGGCGATTTGAATAGGGGGGCGTGTAGTAAGCATGCCGCAGTTTCCACGCCGTTTAGTTCCGGCCTTTGCTACCTAGGGCGCTACTAACTGTAGCTTCCGGCTTTTCATCACGATGCTGGGTCAACACCGACTTTGCCCTCTCGGGAATCAAAACCTAAATTCTAGCTCGAAAGATGAGTGCGCTAATCACTAGACCAACGCGTGAGGACATTCTGAGCAAAACCTAAGTAAAAAAAAAAAAAATCAAACGTATCTGTTATATAGGTAAAATTGGCTGCCAAGTGGTGTAAATCACAAAAATTGAAACATGGATTCACTAGACATGCATATCTTCGTACCCGACAAGTAGCGTGGGTCCTAGTTCAAAACTCCGCTTACAGATAGGGTTGAACGAAACTGCTAAGCGCAATCAAATGGTGTTAAGACCATTTTTCAATTTTTGTGACTTACACCACTTGGCAGCCAACCCGCCCATATTATGGCAGTTAGAACATGCGTAGAAAATTTTACGTATTCTCCCCCCCCCCCCGGCAACCACTACTCTGCTATGAGAAAACGTTCGTTCGCTTTTTCATGAAAGAAACGTTCACTTTTTACCAAATAGGTGCCACCCAAAAAACGTATTCTGCTTTAAAACATTTTATAAGCATGCAATTTAAATATAGAGATTGTGTACTGTGTCATAGATACTGTGTACTGTGTCATAGATACTGTTTAAATAAAATATTTTTCTAAAATAAACAAAAGCATATGTTTAGTGGGTATTCATTTCACTAAATTTCTAGGGAACAATATAAACTGTATTGAAAAGTAAATATATTGATAAATTAAAAAAAAAATCAGATTAACTTAATTAAAAATCATTTAAAAATATAAATAAATAAATGCTCAAATAATGTTGAACAAAACAAATGTTAAATATGTTAAAAAAAATTAAACAGCATTCTATACTTACCACACATATGAATTTCTCACTGTCCCCCAGACCATTGAAAAACAAAATGTGTAATTGAAAAATTTTAAAAAAGATACTGAAGATATATGATTTTAATATATATTTTTTCGGTAAGTAAATTGGATTTATTTAAAAAAAAAAAAAAAAAGAAATTAAGAAATAAACGTATGTTAAAAAAAACAACATATGTTCATGTCTAAAAAAAAATGTTGTTTTGTTCTACAACTTCTTAGTTGTTTAGTAGTGAACTTATTAATTCGTTAAATATAATGCAATTAAATAAGGTAAGATATTGTGATGAAGTTATACAGTTACAGATATCCAACTAAACTCGAACATCAGTCGTAATTTTATAGTGGGCCGCATGACGTAGAATGACTGAATAGCCGAAGTCATAGCGGCGCGGCGTAGGGGAAAAAAAAATTAACAGAAGTTCCTTGTCAGTTTAGTCATATTTAGTGGTGGCAACGTCCACGGAGTTGCGATAGTAATGTTTGAACTGAAATCGGTCAACCGGAAGTGCCTTTTACTGAATGGATTGTTCTCCAGAATGGCTCGCAACGATGATTTCTTTTTATAATCACACACACACACACACACACATTATTTTTGGTTGAAACATTTTTTTTTCCCTCCGGAAAATTTATTTTTGGGGGAAAAATAAAAGGGGCGGGAGTTGATCTTAAGGGCTTTCCTCTACAGCAGAATTTTAATATATTCCATGACTTTGCAAAATTCTGAGTTTGAAGAAAATCGGTTGACCTACGGCTAGTTTGCCATTACTAAACAGTTTTTTTCTACGACCATCTTTATAACAGCTGTAACGAGTTTCTTTGAACTTGGTAACACTTATATAGATCGATTACTTTTTCCGATTAAACTGATTCTGGGAGTGTTTGAAGAAGTCTCACATTTTTACAGTTTAGGGTTTTTCCATCTAAATTAAAGTCATTTATTAAAAATTCCAATTTTGAAAAACTTGTCAATTAGGAGAAAATCGTGCTTCACACCAGATTTATATATTTTTTTTTTTTGTGCCAAACAAGTAAGTAGAAGGGCATGTCTTTAAAGATGATTACTAACATATTAACAGTAAAATATAAACCATTTCATTATAATATCCATTACCATGGTTAATATGAAGGTCACTCTAATATCCTTGAGTAGTGGATGTTTACTAAAAAAAAAAGAAGAAAAATACAAAAAAACTCGTTGTTATGTACAGAAGAGAATGTTTGAGATGAAAAGAAGTCATTTAAAGAAAATTGATGCCACACTTGACCTTTTAGCTAAAAAAAAAAAAAATATATATATATGAAAAGAAAAAAATGACGTCATTTCTCCAACGTTTACCCACTAGAAAACCTATATTTATAATAAGAAAAGGAAATATCCTCAACTGGTCGGTTCAATAATACAACAGTAGATCTGTTTATTAAAGTGAATTGGTGAATAATAGAAAAATGTACTTCAGTCAGTATTATAGTTCGTACAAGTCCAATGTGACACACGTAATATCATACACACAAATATACTATTGATTTACCAAGCATGTAGCTGGGATACAAAACCGTAATTTTTACCACTATATCTCCCCCCCCCTCTTTTTAAATATGGTTTTTACTTACAAACATTCATATACCAACTTTTTTAATCTTGTCAAAGTCAATGACCAATCTGTTCTCAGAAAAAATAAATTTTAAGACGGTTTCTCACTGACATGAAGGACAAGTTGTTATCAAATCATTTATCAACTTTATATGATAAGATCCCTCAGATTATTCAAATGGACAAAAATAATGGTTTGTCTGTCTGTGTGCCAGATATTTTTTTTGTGCTTACTGATGTATGGAGTTCCGTGTAGTTGAGACATACAATATAAAAAATGAAATAATAGTCCTAAGTATGTAATATACTTGAGAATAAATCGATTTTTTTAGTGAAACCATGAACCATTAAATCGATTTTCATAAAATAAAAAAATTTAAGCACATTCTGTATACATGTATCTTCAGCATCAGTATAATTACTTCCCGATAATCTAAAAAGCGTATTCAGATGGTTGGGTCCGCAAAGTTGGACAATATCCAGACCTGCGACTTCTTGGTTAATGCAGACCCATTTAGGAGTTTAATCTTTCATCACACTAGAAGTCCACAGTTTTTTATGACATATGAAGAAATGTGAAGAAGTTCAAAAATAATTGGTGTGGTACATGCACCAACCCTGCAGGGGTTGAATGATTACTTTGTATTCAAGAAGAGAGCGCCAATAATATTGAACAAACAAAAATAACATTTGAAATTTAAAGTCGCAGAATCATTAGAATTCTTAAAAATCAATTTCCCCGGAAAAATATAAAAATCATCAGAGACATTTTCCGTGGTAGCCTGCTTCATTTGAAATGCGTTTTTTTGTACAGGACTCGTACAGAGACTTAGCAGAATCATTAGAATCCTCGGTTAAAAATCGGAAAAATTTCCAGCTCTGCGGAACCAACCACCACAACAAATATAAAAATGTTTCGTTTATAAGTGTGCGGATAGCAATTCCCAAATTTAAAGGAAATCGTCGTTTTCAAGCAAATTCCAAAAAAACTCAAGCACCTAATTTGTAAAGACGCTCTTCCATTAACAAATTTTCCTCAAATTTGGAATTCTAGCGATGCTCCCTAATAAACCTCAAAATTGAAAAGATGGCAGAACCATACATTGCCCTGGAATGGCTTAGAGCAGTGCTCCGCAACCTTTTTTCGCCCATGGCACAACAAAGTTCTTCCCCAAATTCCGCGACAAAACCAAAAGTAAATATGTATGTATACAAAATAGAATGCATAAATATTACATAATTTTTTTTATTTGATACATATACATACATAACTTGATAACTATACTCATATAACATAGTAAAAAAAAAGGCAATTAGTGTAATACCTGAGCTTATTTCAATGAACACAAATGCTTTTACGTTCGGCACGATATTTGAAAGTGCAACCCGAAATGTTTGATCAAGACCTTTTAAGCATGACCGCTTATCATTTTTAATTAACACTAGAGTTGTAAAACTTGTTCACATAAATATATCGTTGACAATGGAAGTAGAATTGAAATAGGGTAGTCTGAAATCCGACGATATTCTTTCCTAACCGAAATCCAGAAAGCAACCAATGGAACTTCGGCAAAATGAAGTTTTAGCTTCCCGTCGTTACTCAATTCAATAAATTCCTTTCATTTGCAGAGAAAGTGCATCTGCAGAATCTATTGCATTGATTGCAAAAGGATTTCGAATCCAATCGACTTGTTCCGTATTAATTGAATAAAAATAGTGATCAAATTTATTCACCATTTCTGGTAATATTTTTCTTGGTACTTATTTATTAATTATTATACACGACGGGATACATGCGGCGAGTAGCTGGCCACCCCTGCGTTGAACCTACTATTATGCTATGGGCGGGGCGGCACACATGACTGGCACACGGCCCACCGGTTGCGGAGCACTGTTTTAGAGGAAAGCTCCGCCAGAATCCCCCAAAAAATCAATTTTTCTGGGAAAAATGCATTAAAAAAAAAATGATGATAGAATGTGTGTGTGTATTAGTGTATAAAGATTAAAGAAAATCTTTGGACTCATGTTTAAGAAAATCGCGAAAAACTGAAAAACTATTTAGTAAAGTCACACTTCCGGTTGATGGATCTCAAATATTGGACACATCGCGGGAGTAAGAAGAAGTAAAAATGTTACAATGATGAGTTACTCAGGCCATTCAACCTTAATAAAATGAAATGTGACTTGCTAAAATGTCCTAAATTGATTTTTATGAATACCAAAGATATATTTGTAAACAGAGAAAAACACAAATTCAAATGCTCAGATAAAAATCATGTCGTACAAAATATAGTACAAGAAGATTCATTCATAAGAATGAAACACTGAAAGTTTATATGAAAGAAATTTACTATGAAGTAAAACCAAAACATTCTGATTCATTGTAACGTTCGTTTTAGATATGTCACACACGGAGATTCATTCATTATAAGTAATGGAAAATAATGAGATTCTAGGAGAAAAACAAATAGCTATTCAATTACTAACCTGTATAATATTGGCTAGCCTGCCATTCCAATAGATTTCTTTCAAGAAAACAGTCCATACAATCAGATTTGTAAATATTTCAATATTTAAACAAATTGAATAACAACAATGTAACAATCTGTCATTGCTGGAAATGTAATTCATAGTCTTTTAAGCCAACTAGAGCTGCAGAATACTGTCCGTGTTGAAATGAAACATAAATACACATAGTGTGCATGTTGTTATAACCTACGCATGTCGCCAACCCACTGCCGTCAATGCTTTGTCTCTTAGAAAATCAAAAAGGCAATGACCTCAGTTACATTCTATATATATATATGATTGTATACTCTACAGGTCTAGCATAAAACTTCTCCCCTAAAGTATTTCTATAAAATATATTATATTATTAAAATTCACCGTGTTGCAAAAACTTAAATACAAAAGCTTTATCTAGAAAGTACAAATTAATTTTCAAAAATTTTGACAAGCTGTGGCAGCGGTAGTGTCTTTTAGCAATTGAATTTATCTGAAGTTTGGTCAGAATACAAGATTTGACCATCCAAAGGTTTCCAGTGAATGGATAATATGTATGTATGTATGTGGAGATTTAGTGTGCACTAAAAAACCAAATAACATAAAAACAAGAGGGCTCCGGACGCCAATGCCATACATGTTGACGCGCCTTAAATTAAAAAAAGAAAAGAAAAGAACTCTACACTAGCCACTCACATTGGTGTTCAAGCGATACAACACTACTAACATCACCACTCATAGCACAGTCACTCGATCCTTTCTTTTACTCTTTCCTGTTCATTAAATATTGTTAAACTATAATTATGAGAATACAAATCGTGTGATTATCTCACCTCAATAAATACCACCATCGTGCTGCAACCATTAAAAATTGCTTTTTCGGTTTTTCGCGATTTTTCGGTTTAAACTTGGCAAACTAATTACTCACAATTTGGTTATCGACTTTAATAGAAAACTTTTTGCTGGAAAATTAATTTTGGGGGCGGGGCGGGGGGTGCTAAGATATTTTAAGTTTACTTTTCAATTGCCATTTCAATAAATGTACGATTCAATCACCTGTAGGGAGATGGGATTTCAAACTTGTACGTCCAGTAAAACTGAATTTCAAACTTTGAAACGATTGCAATATTAGCAATTTTGGGATATTCCGTTACTGATTACTTTCAGATCATGACAACCTCTTTGGGGTGAGGAGGGGGATCATATCGAGCTAATAATATAAACCTCATCTTTTTTACAAAAATGGGTTTACCTCATTTTTCAAATAAACGACTCCAATAAAAATAATGTAACGCAAAAAAAAATTCTTATCAATCACATTTTACAATTCCCTGGCGAGCTTCATTGGTTCTCAGCTTTAGTGCGAATAATTCTGTTTCCGGTTTTTCGACAAGGGACTGATGTCCCTTTGGATTAAAAGTGAACAAATATCAAGCATAAATCTAGAAAACTGCAATCTCTGGCATTCTGTCTCTACAAGCTGTAAAAAGCGAGGATAATGAGATTCCTATAAAAAGTCGACTTTTTTTTCAAAAGATTTTTCATTTAGATATCTAATAAGAGCTGTATGCCATTATTTTTTATTTTCTTTATGCCAATTTATTTTAAAAATTCCATGCCCAAGCCAAATTTTAAAATGCCATGTTTATTTGATAAATCGATACTTATTTCGAAATATTGAGCACTGAACAACAAAAAGCCATATGTTCTATAACAAGATATTCATTTACATATTTATATATTATATCCTTGAACATGTTATCAGACAATGGTTTTTTTTTTTTTTTGCTGATAAGTTGAAGTGGATGCTTCCAAATAAATAAACACTTCTTCATTCCAAATCTGTATACTGCTATTACTTATGCAATCTTTAGTTTTTATTACAAATAATTTACTTAATACTTTGCTTCAAACACTCTTTTCTTAAAATATGAAAAGCGTCAATACCTGAACAGACTTTCTATAATTAGTTTTCTTTAAACTGAAAATATTCATTAAATACTATTACTTTATATTTCACATATTCGAACTAAATTTTCACTATCATTAACTGTTTTTATTTTATATTAAGCAAAGGGTCAATTTCTCTTATACTGACTGTGAATCAAAGTGGCATATCAGTCCTGTCAGTTAAAAAAAGAACCGGACAAAATGTGAGTTTTATTCAAGAGGCGCAGACAAAAAGTTCACTTTAGACATTTTTGTATATTACATTAAATGGATTATTTCATACAAAACAATAATATATTATATAGTAATAATAATAATAATAATAATGCTTACACAAAAGATTTTCTGGTAAGGTAGTTTTTTTCATCATTTGCGAGCGAGTCCACTGGGTTAATTTTCCGGCAGATAATGACTGCGATCAACTCCCAGCCCTCCCCAATAACGGCCCTTAAATGAATTTTCCCACAGAAATGTTTCAAATAAAAGTTGTAGATTTTTGTATTTGTAGTTGATATATCAAGTTTCAAGAAAATCGTTGGAGCCTTTTTTGAGAAAATCGCAAAAAAGTAAAAAAAAAAAAAACTAGTAAAGTGATACTTCCGAGTGAGAAATTTTGACAGATGACCTACTGTCGGATCCCATGGCGTATCTAAACGGAATATCAAGTTTGAACTTCTACGATTTTTCGTTTTTGATCTATGCTGTTCACACCACACACACACACAGACACACACACCATTTTCTAAAAACCATTTTACATTCAGAGGACCTCAAACGGATATTTGAAGTGAAAACTCGATATCGAAAATTTGTCACGATTACTATACTTCCTCTTGCTGAGGAGTAAGAGAGTAATAATGTTCGTTTCATAAAAATATGGTAAAAAATTGCGTTATTTCACCGACTGTGATTATGAATATTAAGTCCCAGTAAAGCTGGCATATATTAATGGATGTTTTAGGAAATCATGAATGAAAAAAAGAGAAGGAAAAAACTAAAACTCAGAAAACAAATATTACACAGGAAAATTTAAATTTCATAATCAGATTGGGTTTATGAAGGAAAAGGATTGTGAGATTCGATATTTTTAAAAAATAAGAAAACTTCCTAGCGTTTGACAAATCTCTTGTCTTTTTTCAAGGCATAAAAAACTAATCATCTTCAAAACATAACAAATTTATACATAAGTTTTTAAATTTGTCATGTTTTGAAGATTATTTAATAGTTTTTTTTTATGCCTTGAAAAGACAATATATTTGTCGAAATGTTGGGAAGAATTGAGGTTTTCTTATTTTTTAAAAAAGACCGAATCTTACAATCCTTTTTCTTCATATAAGAATCGTCGAGAAGAATCTTCCATAATTGGGTTTTATAACCCAGAACATCTTTGCAAAGATTTCGAAAGTTTGCATCCAACTTTCGAAAGTGATTTGTTTTTACGGGGATAGATATTCTGAGATCCCAGAATAAAAGAAAAAGAATTTTTTTGAGAGCATGGGGATTTCAAAAAAATACTGTGGAGAATTTATTAGCCTATTAAGAAAGGAAGTGCTTATCAGGCAATATACATTATGAGGACAATTAAAAGTATTGTAAAATTGCCATATTCACAAGAAATGTTTGACAATTCAAGTCTAGCTGTCATGAAATTTCACCAGATGTAGCAACCAATTAGTTTCGAACAACTATGTGCATTTCATCGTTTATTAAAAATATTCTAAAATATTCCTGTA
The DNA here is from genome assembly GCA_011037195.1 of Triatoma infestans. Classification (NCBI taxonomy): domain Eukaryota; kingdom Metazoa; phylum Arthropoda; class Insecta; order Hemiptera; family Reduviidae; genus Triatoma; species Triatoma infestans. Next base: position 200,289 of record JAAEAF010000158.1, on the reverse strand, counting down.
ATAGGCAAAAAAAAAACTAAAATCTGGGTCAATAGAAATGTAATTATAGAATACAAAATCTCTTTCTGGATGAATAGAAAGCAACATTAGAACAAATGAATGTCTATGAAATAAATAGGAAATCAATAAATGAATGCGTCGTCTGTGTATATCGTGACAAATTGTTTATTTTAATGTTCAGTTTTGAGCTATAAATAAAATAATGGTCATCCATTACAGTTAATTAGCACATTTATTTTATTAAACGTTGTCAAACATAAATGAGATTTTTATTAATCCAAGGAATAATATAAATTAGAAGAAATTAAAAAGATAATGCTGAATAATGACAGAAAATGTGGACAAATTTAACCTTGAATGATAAATTGCATTCAAGGTTATTTTTACATCTTGATCGTTATTAATCACAACAATTGCAGACTTGGTGAGAGGAATTAGTACAATTTCTGATAGACTAATCAATAATTAAAAAAAAAAAAAAAATCGAGAAAAGATTATTGAGAGGGGATCCAGAACGGATTTCTTTTCTATGGAATATGGCTGTCACTTTTATTTGAAGTTTTATTACTAGATCTGTGGAGTTTGCAATAAGAGTAGTAATCAAAAGATTTGTATGCATTGTTTGTTCTTTTGTTTCGTAAATAAAACTATCAAAACTTTAATAAATTACCATTCTTATAATTATTATATCCGAAAGCAGATATAATATTGAGGGCAAATTACTGAAGGTTGGTTACGCACAAATGATGGCCTTCAAGATGAATCCTAAAGTGAATGTGTGCATGTGTTTTGCCCATGAGCAACCAAACAGAACGTTGAAAAGATCTTTGTTAAGAACCTAATTAATATTATATACACGTGTGTTTATGGACGCTGAAATATGTTCATAAGTGCTAACAATGAGGCTAGAATGCAAGTCTTCTTCTTCACTGCAAATTGCTGAGCGATATGTACAGTATATTAACTAAAAGCAATTACAAATTATATGCATTATTTCCGCCAAAGCAATAAACAGCAAACATATTTGTAATGCTGCTATCTTCCAGTACGAAAGCAGACTGCTGACGTTCAGTAACTTTACTACAATCTTACAAAATATAACCCCAAGAATTTGAAAGCGAACTGCCGATTCACTTTTCAGCTCACTATATCCATAGTTCTACACCAATAGCATTAACTTCAACTGATCCAGGATAATGAATCGGTTTTGGTCTATTGTATTTAAGTGTCTTGCGTGTTCACATTCCAATGCCTCCAGAATTTTAGAAGCATTTGTCTCAAGAAAAAGGGATATAAAGGGGGTATTTGAAAGTGAACTCTTGCTCTCAACAGCCATTTCAAGTTCCATGAGGAGAAATCTATTTCCGTTAATAGATTACGGCAGTCAAAGTAAGTACATCTCAATGATATAAGATACTAAACTTTCTATCATACTAGAAATCCTATTGTCTACCAGACAATTGCTACTCTCTATAACGTATGAATAAGAATTTCTTGTTATCTCACTGTAGGCCAACCAAGATGTGCATTTGAACATCGAAATGAATGCGCTAAAGGCGGTGTACAGTCAAAGCGAAGACATCATATAAGATAAGATTGGGAACGTTGCTTGTTTACTCACTATTTTGGCGAGTGGCTAGCTTTATTTCTATTTTATTTTAAAATGTTCTTTTAAGAAAGAAATGCCTTTTTTAAACATTGTATTTTTCAATTATTTAGTGTATGTAACCTTCTAGCAGATGTAGTATTTTAAACGTTTATATACTCGTCGACTTACGTGTACTTTCGGCATAGGTCGGCTGTAGTTCCTTCAGTTGATGATAAAGAAATTTTGGTCGGACTCTAATAAGATCTCCAGTATGTGTTAACACACTGATAACCTTCTTAAGTATCTCTCAAGATAACCTTTAATTTTATTACAGTCCTAAATATGGTTAAATGTTTCTAGCCGCCTAATCATATTAATAACTGCATTCCTCTGATTTATCACACAAAACGGGAGTTGTATCATGAACAACAACTGCCTCTCAGATATATTAGAAAATTTTGCCACTACAACTTATCACAAGTTTCAGAACTTTGCTGCTACCTTATCTCACTGATTAGAACTCCCTTCAATCTTAATGATTCCCACCATTTAATTCACCAAGAACTCAGCTAACTTATCTAAAAAATTCAAATATAATCTGATATTTTATACGCTGTAGCATGCATATTCCTTTTGTTCCTGACTGGTTTTGGATTTTCATCCGTCTTCAGTGCAAATTCACCAAGTTCGTGCAGAGAGTTCACTTCAACGCAATGTTTCTGGTACATCACACTTGTTGGTTTGGATGAAAATTCGAAACCTGTCAGGAACAAAAGGAATATGCATGCTACGACGGATAAACTACCAGATTTTATCCAACATTGCGGACCCATCCACATATTCACAATTCAAATATAACTTAGGCTTTCTAATCTGGATTGGGTTTGTTTATAATGAACGACTAGAAAGCCTAATCCACTGTGGGAATTACAATTATTGTTGCCAAGGTATTTAAACGGTGGCACTATATCTATTGCATATTCAAGAGGAAGAAAGCTTTTAATAATTTTTGGCTGTAAAATACCAAGAAATTTTTAACGCTTACAAATTAGGCAGTAGTAAATAGACAAATATTTAATGTATATTTTAGTAAAAACTTTCGTATATTGAATTCTAATTGTTTTCACAGATGTTTTTATTTATCTACCTTTCGTGGAGAAATTTGCAATTATTAGTGCTGTATGCAGTTATTACCGTGAATTATTCAAATTAATGATGAGTATGAATAAGTTATTAGAAAGTAGTGCGCACAATGATTAATAGCTAATGTTTAATGAACGTTAGAATTAAAAAAAAAAGAAAAAAAGTCGGGATGGTTACACACCTTTCTTTCAAACAAATATATAAATATAATAATGTTTTATGTATATGTCTATTAAAAACATTACCAACCATTATTTACAAATATAATCATTCTAATAAGATTATGTAGTAAAAAAATACTGTTTAATGGAATTTTCTACAATGTTCTGCACTGTTTGTTTTTGGGTATTTCTCAATCAGTTAATCTAATAAATTCTCGCATTTATTTAGCCAACAAAACAGGTTAGGTTAGGTTGAATCTCAGTCACTACTTACATATTTTAGTACATTTTAGTATGTTTTGGATGTCTGAAGGGGCGGCTAAAGAACTACACTCCCCGCGGCATCTTCCCTATTGTTTCCTACTCCAATGTTCTTTCCTTTCGATGGACCCACAAATTTAGCACTACAGGGTGTTAGCTGTTCGATTCCTTGATCTGTGTAGACAACACAACCTTCTTCCAATCAAAAGAAAACCCCACCTACCTGCAGGTAGATATCTTTTTGGAAAGGCGACACTACTTTGGAGGTGTTTTCAACAAAATTTCTTACTTTCTTTTCTTTCCTTTTATTCATCCATAGGCTCTGGAATTAATAAGTGAGTGGTAAGTACCACTCATATGATCAAGCATTTTCTCCAGGGGCGCTTTGATGAGAATGATGCACTCCAGGTTACTAGGGCTCATTATGCTAACGCAAACTGAACCTTTTGGGGGAGGGAAAAGAAAGTGAGCTAAGGAGAAGATTTGATTGAACAAGTCAGCCTCCTTACGAAACATTACCACAAAATGGATTCCTAGCAGTTCCTCTTTGTGGGAATTGTGACGATTTTTCAAGTTTGTCATCTTTCAAGAAGAGTGTCATCTTCCTATCCTTGCTGTTCCATTTGTAGGTGAGATGACCGACAAGATTTTGGCAATTATTCATTAATGAGATAGGGCTGATGTATGTATTTGAGCAGCACAATGGGCCCTTGAGGCTTAAGTTCATCTACTTCCTTAGACCCCAAGATCTACAATAGAATATAACAAGTTTATAGGAAAAGAAAATTGTGGAAAAACGAAAAATCTAATCATCTGTAAAATGGCACATTTGGTTAACTTGATTTTGTTCTAAAACTTAACGTTGAATCTCCTATCTGTGGCGATCGCAATACTTCCTCTTAATGAAGAAAGTTAAAAGATACTCAATTACTAATATTTATAAAAGGATTCTAAATCAGCTGATTATGAATATTTTGTTAAATAACAGTGATAGAGGATTCATGTATAGTAAGTATATTTAGAGAGCTGTGTAATCTAAGAGGGGATATATCGTGACCACTGCCTTCTCATTTAATCGAATTAACCATGCACGATTGATTTACTTATGCACGGCGAATGCCCCATCTTGTTTTTATGTTTTGCCACATTATTTATTTCTCTCTTACTTTATTAGCCTATCAACTCAATTACGTTCATCCAATTATAAATAATGACAGAATTACTCGACTTTTTTTTTGTTTTGTTTAAAAATGGAATCATAGTTTAGAAGGAGATGTGAAACACTCACACGACTTTCTCTTACTGTAATTAACACAATTTAATCAAGATTTTTGTTTCTAACTTGCAACATTACAAACTTTAATTGGCTTGGCCATAAAAATAGTGGTGGGGGTTTCGCTTGTATACTTGAGCGGCCTTAAAATCAACAAGACTTGGGCAAATTTCAATTTAAAGTAAGTGACACACCCTTAATACCCTACTAAAATCAATGATTACAGAAACTTGTTTCAAATGGAAGTGATACAAATAGAATGTGATGTGTTAAAACAAACACACACAATTTTCAGAGTTAACGTTTGAAAAACATAAAAGTATGCCGCCATAGTTGTGACATCACAATTCATATTGAAGCGCTTTTAACTTTCTCTTATTCCGTTCAAAATGGAATTTTCATTTCTTACAGCAATTTTGGCTACTTTTCTTCATCCTTGGATTTCTACTAAACATTTATTTGGCCTTATGGTGGGGAACCGGACATTATATCAGCCAGTTAAGAGGTAAAACTAACTTCATGGAGCCCCACAAACCCTCACATTCATATACAAACTATACCAATAGGCTTATTACTTGTGAAATTTCGTTATATACACATACGCAAAGATTCATAAAGAGAGGCTTAAAAGATAATTTTTTGAGCAAATTAGGTGCGGCTCTTCCCAAATCCCATTGTTTATTCGATTTTCAAGACTACTAAATAAATGTGAAATTTCACGAATTACCATTCAATTTGATTTTCACGTTTAATCGCAACCATATTAAGAAATAGCCGGAGAATATTTCTAGCGAACAATACTGGATGTTCCTATGTTTTGTAGATAAGATTAAGTAACTATTTGAATAACATAAATAACACTATATATATATAATAATGATTATAAATATTTGCTAAGTAAATTTGAACATATGTGCATGTTCTAGGTTGTAAAACAGAATATATTGATATGTTGATAAGAAAATTCGAAAAATTAATTTTTTATAATGTCATATATAGGTATATTTACCCATATGTTCTGTGAATAGTGGTTTAAACTGTTTAAAAATTTCCATTAATGTTGGATAATATTCTTTCACTTTACAGACCTTCTGATAGTTGGATTATTAAATATGTGATAAATTGAAGTGATCTTTGATAGTGGTTATAGAGTAACAGGAAATGTTGCTGTCAATATGTGCTTTGCCATCAATATGAGCTTTGCTCGTAAAAAAACAATTTACACAAAGTGATTTTATCCGTCTATGAAGAATGTTTCATTTCACTTTATCTCTTTTAGTATGCTTCATTGTTTTTGTGATAATCCGGACCGGTTTCGGATTGTCATCCATGGTTAGAGTAAGGTTTGCAATCAATTCTTGTCGAGAGATGACTTCAACTATATGTTTATTTCACAAACGTTACTTGTTGGTTGTCATCGAACCTTGTTGACCCGGCAACAGGAGAAACAATGGGAAGCTACAGTTGGTACGCAACTAGGTAGCGAAGGTCGGAACTAAACGTGCTTACCACACGACTCCCCAATAAAAATCGCCGTCTAACATGCCTCATGTTGTGCCATTAATTATTTTATGCTAACTGCACGGACATATAAACATACAAATTTTTTATGAAACATTTTTTTCCTGAGTAAATTATTTATTGTAGTTCCGGATTCGTCCAATATTATTTGAGGCGCTGTCGTCTGGACTAAAATGTAATCAATTCAAATACTACCAGCCATAGGTGCTAAATCAGTATGTACCCCCAGGCACATCTAATATGTTTGTATTAAGGCACATAAACTGTGTAAAAAAGTCAAGTTTAAAAAATATTTGTGAATTTTATAATTATTGTATTAAGTGCAGTGAGAGAAACTAATGTGTTTCACACTTTAGGAGGCAGTGGATTGGCAAAATATGCAATCACCCAGTGAAAGTATAAAATACAATTTTTGAGTAGTAGGTGAAATAAAGTAGCGCACAGTAAGGCAGCGTGAAAAAAGAAGCAGTTTTCATAATATCCTTACTTAGTACCTTACACTAGCATTAATTAGTACCTGACGGCAGTTATGCAATACTTATGGCATAATTTTTCTTTTTATTATTTCAATTAAAGTTTGATAATTAAATACAACAAGTTATATAATTTGATGGTTCCGTTTATATTTTATCCTACTTAGCATAATGTTTTATTATTCAATTTTTTTTATTTATTTTTTTAGACCTCACAAAATTTATTTTTAATTTAACATATATAATTTTTATTTTCTCTTACTTCTGTAAAAAGGAAGTATGGCGTAAAACTTTTTTATATTTAGTTTCTAGCGGAAATATAAACAGTTTTGAAGCCTCTCTGTTAACGGAAAAGAGGTTTTTAAAAATTGGTCTACATGTTCATCAACATCTATTGGTACTCAGAGCCTTCTCAGTGCACTGCCGGCCTTCACAGTGATCGGGAGAGTATTCTAGGAAGAGAAAAATCTAAGTGGTAGCATTGGACTCGAACTCCATTGCTACTGATCCTCATCCTTTCCCTAAGATTTCCCATAAAATTCGATCAACCCAAATGGCCTCAGAAAATGGTGCCAACAATTTTCTTTAAACTTTGCAGGTCTATCACTTTTATTTGAAACATTTTTCAAGAAACAAAAAATCCATTTTACGAAGTACTGGTGTGCTTGAAGTGTTTTTTCAATATAATATGCGCTTCATAATATAATACTAATAAGAAATGAATGTGTTGTCAAAAATCCAGGTTTAAAAAAGAGAATCGATTGACCGGAAGTGTGTCATTATTGAACAGTTATTGTGAGCTTCCGGCGATTAACTTTATAACGAATCTAACGGGTTTACATTAAACTTGATGTGTACTAAGTAGCAACTACAACTTTTATTGAAACTTCATTCTGAAAAATTTGATTTTAATGAGGTTCCGGGAAGTCACTTATCATTCAAAAATGTCGTTTAATTATAAATTTAGAGTTCTCTCACCTTATAATATTGAAAGAATTACAAGTTTAATGACATTTTCTTGCTGATTGAGATATTTTGTACAAACACACAATACGGTAAAAAAAAAACTTTTCATATCCAGGGAGACCTCAAAAGATGTATTTCTGATGAAAACTAAAATCTTGAAAATTTACCGCGAGCGCAGTACTTCCTCTTGTAACGAAGAGAAAGTAACAATAGAAACTATATCACGAAAAAACTAACTGATAATCTAATCTTAGAATTCCCTCTTCTCTGAACTTTTACTAATCCACCCAAATAAGAAGTCCAAAGAATTCAAGCCCTTGGATCCATAGTTCATCTTCTTGAAATGTATTTAATGATAATATAATAATATATCACGTTTATCTTCTTGAAATGTATCCAAAGCTATAATAATATGTCATGTCCCCTACTAAAGTCACCTTCATTAAAACAAAATAATCTGGTTGAAAATTCACACAACTTCTTTTACAGCAGTTAATACAAAATCGTTTCAAATAAAAGTGATTTATATCTGTGCCGTTAGCTTTCCAAGTGTCATGGGCTTCCAATCAAGGGAATATTGAAAGAGTTGCGGCAAGTTGGCTGAGAATTAGAAAAGTACAAATGATGTTGACTGACCGGTGTGCCGATAACTATTCTTAAACTCAGTAGGGATATTTCGGCTATATATATATATATGGAATTCTCCCTCCCTAGTTTGGCCTAAAGCCTAGATAAGGAGTAACTAATGATTCAGATCCTTGGTTTTTACGGATCCTCACGAATCTTAATGATTCGAATCGCATTATTTTAAAGGAAATTGTTATAGCCGTTTTCGAGAAAATAAAAAAACTAAAAAAAAAATTTCTTTAAAATCGTACTTCCAATTACCCGATTTACTTCAAATTCGGAATTACAGTAAAGCTCAGAAATGCACCGTAATACTATTGAGTAGGTGGTGGAACCATACATTGCTCTAAAGTAGAACTTTAGAGGAAAGTTTAACGTTACTATTCGTGTAACTGCTACGAGTTACATCCTGATCATATCCATATCATAAATCAATAATAATTAAATCCCGGATAATTAGAAATACTGTGCACTGGTTATCATAGCCAATAGGTAATATTTACAAGACAGTTACTCTAGACGAAAGACCAAAACAGCTGTTTTAAAAGCAATATATGGATTATGGAATTACCAAGAATTCTTGAAACGATTTTTATCATCTATCAGCTGGAAGAGTTGCGAGAGAAATGAATACCAAACAAATACATTAGTGATAATTTAATTAATATCCATAATTATGTATCCTTCATGTACCTGAACGTATACGTATATAAAAACAAACATATTGTATGTATAAAATTTAAAACAACAAAACTTACTTTAATAAATTAAAACCAGTAATTATTAATATAATAATAAATAACCTATTCAGTGTATTTATTTGTTTGTCTGAGAATTGTTTATATACTACAATTACAAATATTACCTTTATGTTGGATTTACAAAGAAATTTGTATATAATCAAATAGACTGAAAATTGAATTTGTGATAATTTTTGTTCCACACCAAGTCTTCATTTCCATTTTGACTTTCCCTTACTGCTGTTTGAGAAATATTTGCTGTTAGTGTCAAATATTTTAAATTGAGGATTGTGTGTGTGTGAGTGTGAATAAAATATCTCTAACTTTTGAGAATGAAATTCTCGTTCCTTTGAGTATGAAATTTCGATCCTGCGAACGAAAGTCGCAGGAAGCTCAAACTTGATATTCCGTGTAGATACACTACCGCCTCCACACGAAGACCTCCGTATAAATCACAGGAAGCTCAAACTTGATATTCCGTGTAGATACACTACCGCCTCCACAGGAAGACCTCCGTATAAATCACAGGAAGCTCAAACCTGATATTCCGTGTAGATTTACTGCCGCCTCCATTCGAAGACCTCAGTGAACATCCGTCAATTGGAGTGCTGTAGCTTTATTGAATGTTTTCTTTTTCTCAAAAACGGCAACAACTATTCTCTAATCTTCATATGCTATCTACAACACAAATATTTATCACCGTTATTTCAAAATTTTTCATAGAAAATTTATTTCGGAGGGGGTGTACAACTTCAGTATAATATATGGTTCTACCACCTGCATAATATTAAGGTATATTAGAAGCATTGCTAGAATTCTAAATTTGAAGAAAATCGATTAATCGGAAATTTATTTTACAAGAGTTAATTTTTTGAGTTTTTTATAATTTTCTCGAAAACGGACCACTATAATGATTTTCTTTAAACCTGGAACGCTAACAGCACAGACATAAACGCAAAACTTTTATATGAAAAAATTTTTCCTCGAATAATAATTGGGAATGTCGATCTATTCTGGATTACAATGTAATCACTTCGTCATGTTGACCCGCTTTTCGAGTCAAGTCACGCCGATTTTTAAAAATCATTTTTTCAGACTCAAGACGTATATTTCCGCTGAAAACACGATATCGAGAATTTTATACAATCGCAATACTTCCTGTTACCAGCTAGAAAGGAAAGGTAATAACTAAAATGGAATTAATTGGGGTAAAATAAAAATAAAAAATATTTCAAATTTATTATATCTACCAAAATTAGGGGTTCTTAACTTCTTTACTACTAAACTTCTTTAAAAATCAATAATACGATCGCATAATATAGTTGTTTACATTCAAGGAAGGAAGTTGTGATAATTTTGCCGAAAGCGATGGAAGGAGGATTTAGCAAATAGAAGATAAATTTACCACCCACCTACTGCGGGCAACAAAACAGCATTGTATTCTTATCGAATATTCCAAATTGCTTCTTATTTTCTCAAGTTTGAGCAAGTGGTTAAGTGCTGTCTGTAACACAGATTTTCTTCTCTTTTTTCACTTTCTCTAGCTGCTGGTAGAGGAAGTACTGCGATCGTGCCAGATTTTCAAAAATTCAGTTTTCACCGGAAATACATGTTTTGAGATCACCTGAGTTCAAAAAAATTGGTTTTGCACGTGTGTTTGTGTGTATGTGTGTGTGTGTGTGTTTGTCTGTGAACAGAATATCTCAAAAACGAAAAGTGACAGGAAGCTCAAACTTGGTATTCAATTTAGGCACTATCACCACCTCAAATACGAAAATTTTCGGCAAAATTCATCAACCGGAAATACGACTTTTTTTTTTGCTATTTCAGTTTATTACACAATTCTACCATCTAAACAAAATTAATTAGATATAATTAATAGATCGCCAAAATTCCGAATTTTAAGAAAATTAGTAAACCGGAAGTGCATTTTTACTGAACAGTTTTACAGTTTACACGATTTGTCCATAAAAAACACTGACGGATTTCTATCACTTCTTTCTTTTTAAATCTTTTTTTTTGAGAAATTCATTTCAAGAAATTTTGGCGGATGGGAGGAGGTTATGGTTACTCAAAAAAAGTCACTTTAAGTTTAGTGTGTACCATTGATATAAAACTGAAGATAAACATTTAGTAAAAACTATTAGAAACTAATTGCTAAACTTATAACTAAAAAACAGATTTGTCAATTACAATTTTGTAAAATACAGAAGAGACAGTTTAGAAGTGTTTCACCCACGGTGCAAAACTCACGTATTTTGAACGTTTTCAAACACAACACTTCCTGTAACAACAGCAAAAGGAAGTAGGTGTTTTTCCCGACCGTTTAATTTAGAAAAGTGTGTGTGTAAACAAACATAGAAACCTATCACGTTGTTAAATAATTATTTTCTGAGAAAACTGATTTAAGGGTTGGCTGGGGGGGGGAGCTGGGGAAGCTGGGACGTTATGCTATCTCCTAAATTATTATCATTTCACTATATAATTTAAAAAAGTGTCGACAACTATGTATTTATCGATTGGGGCTATAACAATGTAGTAAGAGAAAATCGAGATTTTCTTTTTTTCTTTTTTTTTTTTTGTACGGAGCCAAAAGAAAGTTGTGTATGAGAATGTCTACTGCAGAGGTTTCATTGGGCGCTTGCGCCATTATCATCACATGCGTACGCACGATATAGATACACGCAATAACACCCACGCGCACATAAAATAGATACGACAACAAAAGTCGTCCAAAGATCCATTCTTTTACCATGAAGAATCATCCAACACCAGCCAGCCATAGACTACGTAAATGGCTAATAGGACGAGTAGCAACTATCGTCGGCTTCAGAAACAGGTAAATAAAATAATAATAATCATAATAAAATTAACCAGTTTTAGATATAAAAAATAAATAAAAAAAATAAAATAAACCAGTTCTCCTTACAGTTCTGTTTATATTTGCAATATCTATCTGGTTCTCCCCCTTATAGACTTCTGGCCGCCTACATTCCGTCCTCGCCAAACCAGACCAGACCGTACAGTATTCTGTGTATGCCAAAACTACGTCCTTCTTTGACGCCGCATTGTCTCCATTGTTTACTAGTATTTGTCTATTCACCTATCATTTTTTTCGGTCGCGATTAATTATTAAAAAAAAGAAAATAATTATTTTAACAAAAAAAACAAAATTTTCACATGTTTTTCTCACATAGTTCCTATTGTAGTAATAGTGAATTCGAGGAAAATCTCACTAAAAAAAGGAAAAAGAAATATTTACGTGGTCTAATTAATATAGGAAAAGAAAATTTTAATTTCATTGGAAAACTTTGCTGCTAATCAATTTAAAGGTAAGAGATATATCTGAATATTTGTTGTTTTTGTTTCCAAAGTTTTCTATGTTTTTTCTATGCTTAATTAGACGACAAAAAAATCTACAGTGAAACACTCACATAACTTTCACATTCTGTGGTTTACAAAATTGTAATTGACAAATTTATAGTTAGTATACCGAAATTCGAACGATATTTTTATGGAGAAAATTGCGGAAAGGGAAAATACTTTTCTGTAAAAAAGGCACTTCCGGTTAACTAATTTTCTCGAAACTAAGAAGTTTGGCTAATTAATTTTGTTTTTAGATAGTAGAATTGTATGATCAACTATGATAGCAGTTTAGGGGAAAACAAAACCCCCACCATTCCTCCAAAAAAGCCCTTTTAAATGAATTTTCCTGGGAAAATGTTTCAAATAAAGGTTGTAGCGCTTTTCTGGTTATGCAGTTATTTCTGGTAGACCGATTTTGATCAAAACCTCATTGTACAGGTCCCCTGGAGGAACTTACAAAGATATTTTTCTGCGTTTTCCATTTTTTGAAAATCATTCTGATTACCGTCAATTTATAAAAACCCCTTTTTTTTGACTCAGGTGACCTCGTAACATGTATTCTCAGTGGAAACTCGAGATTGAAAATTTAACACGATCGCGAAATTCCTCCTTAACAACAGTAAGAGAAAGCAATAAATCGCACTTAATATTCAATTAATGATCCACACAAAGATTTCAATCAAAATCCGTTTAATGAAAAAAATCTGGTGAGAATCACTGCACTCGACTTTCTCTTACTGCAGTTGGAGGACTACAGTTGACGAATTTGCTTCAAATCTATAATTTGTACTAAATATTTGCTTATTTTCAATTTTATATCAATAGGGGAATCCAAACATAATAACACTTTTTGAGGAACTCTCAGAAAAAAAGTTCCCTAAAAAAGTGGTAGGTCTCTGTATTTTTAGTTAGTGTAAGATCAGTAAAAACGCACTTCCGGCCTTTCTCTTACCCTCTCTCTCTCTCTCTAAAAAGAGATATCTATCTGACAACCACTTTTATTTGAACTTCTTCAAAAAAAAAATTATTTTGTTTTTGGTTTTGCATCGTTAGAGCTGCAATATTAAGTTTTTCTCTCTGCAATTTCCCGCATAATTGTCGGTTCTATCATCTGTAAAATATTTATGGCCCATTAATTGCTTTGCTAGAATTCCAAAATTTGATAAATACAATTAAAACCCGGAAATCGGGCTCCAATCAATGTTTTTTTTTTTCTACTTTATTTTCTACTTGTACTTTATTATTTAAACTTTCTTTATGAACAATTTTTTGTGGAATATTCGATTCAAGTAGAGTTTTGGGGAGGACTGAGATGTTACCTTTAAACTGCCTACATAAGAATGCCAGGTGATCTGTTACATAGTCATATTCATGTAGGTCCTTATAGCCCAAAAATAAACAAAAATAATTCGTTAAAATAAACAGAAGTATCAAGACCAATTCTTAGTAAAAATTCCAACTTTGAAGAAAATGTATCAATTAAAATTATAGTTAGAAAAAAATCTTCGAATATCACTAGATTTTTCTTCTTATTTCCTCTTACTTCTCGTTAGTGGTTTTATTGCGATCGTGCCAGATTTTCGAAATCGAGTTTTCACCGGAAATACATGTTGGGTCCCGCAGAATGCAAAAAAAAAAGTTTTTACCGAATTATTTTATGTGTGTGTGTGTGCGTGTGTGTGTGTGTTAACAGAATATCACAGAATTCTACTTAGGCACCAACATCTGACATGAAGATTTCATGGGCAAAATCCATCACCGGAAGTGCCGCTTTACTTAACCTTTTTTTCAGCTTTTCGTGATTTTCTCAATAACTACTCTAACGATTTTCATCAAACTTCGTATACTATCTATTCACATAAATACCAATCACTTTTATTAGAAACATTTTCCCCGGAAAAATTGATTTTTTTTTTTTTTGGAGGGTTCTGGGAAACAGTAGCGCTATGTTTTCTTCTAAAGTACTACTTCGGTATAATATACGGTTTATATAATTAGATTGTTGTAGGGGATTATTGCAGTGCGAATTGAAAGATCTACTGTGCCCCCTGGAGCCTTCTCAGTGCACTGCCGGCCTATAGTTACAGACAAACACTGCCCATCACATTAAAGCTGTAGAGGCTCCTAAGAAGAGAAAATCAAGCATCGCAAGTCAAGCGCGCTACCATTGAACTAATCCCTTCCTTCTTCCCTGGCTTAGGCCAATTAACTAGGGACTGACACTCTAGTTTGAGTACTGAGTTTGTCCTTGTCTGTAAAGTGTAGAGTGTATGTAGTTTAACTGTATTTTATAGTGTTTTGACGAAGTGCATGGAGTACTGACTGAGTACTGATAACCCGTAGGGTCGCTACTTCCCAAGTAATTGCATGCAACAGATTCCCCTTGCGAGCAACCTACATAATATTAATACACAGAAACATTGATAAGAATCCCAAATTTGAAGAAAGTCGGTTAACCGGAAGTACGCTATTATAGAACAGATATTTAAGTTTTTGAAATTTTCTCTAGAAAAGCGATTATAAAGATTTTCTTTAAAGGCTATTTTACACAGATAAAAATATATTACTTTTATTTGAAACATTAAAAAAAAAATAAAAGAAACAATTATTTTGGATAGTTGTGCGTAATTTGTGGCGTCAATTTCAAATTGTATATGTAGTTGGTTCAGTATTTTTAAAGCGCTCTACTGAGCCGCCATATTACAATATTTCAACCTGCCAAGATTAGTTTATATTGGATAAGTACCAACCTATACTAATCTCCACCTATATATTTATTAGAACAAATACGTAGAAGTTGTCCTTTTATTATAATTGTACTAGCTAACCCGGCCACGCTTCGCTGTGGCTGAGTCCGATTTTTAGGAAAGTAAATAGAAGTATTATAGTTAATATAGATTCAGCAAGAAAACACATCATTCAATTTAAAACCCTACTTTGCGTTGCTGTGCACTGAAAGGAAAGAAAGAAAAAATATTTTTAACTGAAAGTCTTTTTTTATTGCAAAGCTAGTGAATGGAATTCATTTTTATGATTGTCCGTTTCTGCATAAATAAAGATCAGATGGTTTAGCGACTCTGGAGCATGCGACTTTAGGGAGAAGCGCATGAAAGAAGCATTCGTTTTCTAAATTCAAACCGCACACTTGCAAAGTTTGTCCTTGCGCTTTATTGATAGTCATAGCTAACGCAAGGCGTTTGGAAATTCAAGTCGTTTGAATTCGAACGGCATATCTGTCAGAATGAGTGGTATTCGTGGAAATAGTACGTCTTCACCTTTATGAGGTCCAATGAGAATTGTTGCTTCAATTAGATTATTCAACAATTTTTTAACTACTAATCGTGTACCACTGCATACTTTGGCTGATTGATGTAATATAGTTGAGTTTGAGTAATATAATTGATACTCCAATTTTCAAATTTATAATGTGAAGCGGTAATCCGGGAACATCGAGTGAATTGAGAAATTCCGTTGGAAAATTCACTACCTTCACTTTGGTCCCTCACGGAGTCATTGGATTTGTATGTCACTGGTTCATCTGCGATTCTGTTTAAAATGATGTTGTTCATATCGAGTACGTCGACATTTTTAACCGCTACAATGGCTCTTCCGCTTAACCATGCGTGATTTTGATGATTTTTTCGATGCTTTGGAATACCTTGTCTACTAATTCTTCTTTTGAATGTACAATCTTGCAGAGATCAGATGGGAAGGTGATTTTTCCCGTTTCTGGATTTGCAGGAGCAGTACCGTTACCGAGTTCGAGTAATTGTCTTGAAAATGTGGCAGCTGTTGGATCGTTTTAAATTTGAACTCTCATATTCGTTGTTAAATGAGTTTTTTTTACTGTACTCCAAAGAGTTGAATATTTCAAGCAGGCATGCAATTCATCAGCTGGTGTTGAGCGAGTTATCACTGGAAGCGTTTGCCTGAAGTCCCCGGATAGTAACACCAATGTTCCACCAAAATTCTCCTGATAATTTCGCAAGTCTTTCAATTTATGGTCTAATGCTTCCAATGACTTCTTATCGTACATTCATCCCAAACAATGATTTTACACGCCCGAAGAATCTTTCCCAATCCTGATGTTTTAGAAATGTTACATGTTGGGTTTTCTGTGAAGTGCATGTTCAGTGACAGTTTAAGAGCTGAATGCGCTGTTCTACCTCCTTCCATCTACGTAGCAGCAATACCTGAAGAAGCAAGTGCTAACGCAATATGGCCGTTTGAACGGATTTTAGCTCGGAATTTCCCGTTTCCGTGGAAACTTCGGAATAGAGGTACTTATTAGTAGTTGAGAAAGTGGTTCAGAGAGCGACCACCATCGCAACGCGTCTGAGTCTGTCTATTTCTGCCAACCTCGCGAAACGTTCGAAATTTCCCGTTTCTGTGGGAACTTCGGAGTAAAAAGTATATATAAACACTCTTATACAGAAATGCAACGTTGTGTACAAATTTCAAGTCAATCCATCGACTATTTTCAAAGTTTTGCGGCCACAAACATACGGATGCTGAATTTTTATATATATAGATTAAAAGGGGTAAGAGAGTGTCGAGTGAGTGTTCTATCCTAAATTTTTTGAACTATACTATCCTCAATACAAACTTGAAACCCGTATAAAACTTAACCCCAGCTAAGAAATCATGGCTTCCAGAGAAAAATTAATTTTTTGTTTGTTTGAAAATCCGAGGCAAAAATACTTCTCTTTAAAGCAAAATTCAATTATCCTTGGGAAATGTGGTACTATTCCACATATTTTTCTTTCTTTCTTTGTTTATGTTTATGTGTTGGCGAATTAAAAGACCGCCCAGAATATCAATTCGATTCACAATATTTACGAATAGCTGGCTGATAGTATTTTGACATTTATATTACGGACTTATAAATATTAAAATTTCAATTCTATATTTTCCATATCCTGCATTAAATCAAATTTTAATTTTCTCTCACTCCTGTGAAAAGAACTTTAACTGTTACCATGTCAAATTTGTTAAAAGCGAGTCTTCCACCGGAAATATGCATGTTTTCATATTCCTTGAGTATAAATGTTTTTTTTTTTTTTTTGGCGATTAATTAGTTCGTGAGTTGTCTGAGTATATTATATTTACAGCAATATTCAAAAACAAGATAAAACGCAGACAGTTCAGGTTTGATATTCCGCGTTTATCTCCTGGCAAACTGTCTTTAACGTTTACTGCCAAAAAAAATCGGAAGCTGAAAAAAAAAAGAAGCCCATTTCAAACTTGATATTCTGTTGGGTATATCGGATTCGAAAATGAGATTTCTGCATGATTACTTCAGTCTTTCGTAGTTTCCACACTCACACATAAATATGTTACAGAGATTTTCTGTAAACTTTCTCTATTCATACTAGTTATGTACGAGATATTCAGCCTGGTCAGTTTTTTTATTTGAAACATTTTGCCAATAAAATGGAATTTAGGTTGATTTAAAAGAGACAAAAACTTTAACAACGCCGAAAAAATCGTTACCGATATTATTTTTTTGTAAATAAAAAAATCTGGTGTGAAACACTCACACAACTTTCTCTTACTCCAGTTCTCAAAGATAATTGACAAATTTTATAGTTTGTGTACCAAATTTAATGAAATTCGTCGAAAACTGAAAAAACTGTTCAGTAAAAGCGCACTTCCGGTTTACTAATTTTCTTAAACTCGGAATTTCAGCCATCTATTTATTTCTAACTAATTATGTTTGGATGATAGAATTGTATAATCAACTAGGATAGCACTTTGATGAAAATCTAACCCCACCCCTCCCCTAAAAGTGCCCTTAAAAGAATTTTCCCAGAGAAATGTTTTAGATAAAAGTTGTAGATCTTTGCATGTTTAGTTTATGTACGAAGTTTCAAAAAAATCGTCGCAGCCATTTTTGGGAAAATTGCGAAAAAGTGAATAAATCATTTATTAAAGTGGTAAAGTAAACGCACTTCCGGTTATCCGATTTTTTTCAAACTCGGAATTTCAACAACATATTTAATTCTAATTAACATTATTTAGATGACAGAATTGTCTAATAAACTGAAATAGCACTTTAGATGGAAACCTAACCCCACCCCTCCCCCAAAGTGCCCTTCAGAGCATTTTCCCGGAGAAATGTTTCAAATAAAAGTTGTAGCTCTTTGTATGTGTGGTTGATGTTTGGAGTTTAAAGAAAATCGTCGGAGCCATTTTTGAGAAAATCGCAAAAAAGTAAAAAATCTAACTAGTAAAGTGGTACTTCCGGTTGAGGAATTTTGACAGATAACGTAGTGTCAGATCCCACGGTGATACCTAAATGGAATATCAAGTTTCAACTTTCTACGGTTTTTCGTTTTTGAGCTATGCTGTTCACATACTACATCACACACACACACACACACAGACACACACAGACCATTTGCTAAAAACCATTTTTTTGGACTCAGGGGACCTCAAAACGGATATTTCCTGAAAACTTCGATATCGAAAATTTGACACGGACTACCAATACTTCCTCTTACTAGGAGTAAGAGAAAGTAAAAAAAAAAATTGTTTATATGCACTGATGAATAGAAAAATATATTTTATATCGACTTCAAACGGACCGCTAAAAGTGGCGTTGCTTGTCATAAAACATAGAATTTCATTACAACTTTCATAATACGGCCTTCATTTAAGCGTTTTTTTTACTTTTTTAAACTTCTCATACCGCTGCATCAAATTAAAGAAATAGAGTGCCCATCGGAAATACATGATCTGAGATTTCCTGAAAAAGAAAAAAATATTTTTAAAAAGGAATCTGTAAGCGTAAATATGCATTTAAAAGTATAACATATTCAACAAATTTTTGTGTATAATACTAAGTGTCCAGTTGTGACAAAACAGTCTCGCGACAAGTCTCGAGACAATTGTCACAAGTCTGCCGAGAGCGTAACTGTCAAAAGTGGACATGTTCATTTCTGTTCTCTTGACTCAGTCTCCAGAATTTTGTCAGTATTTGAAGATTTTCTCAGCTCTCGGAGACTTGATTTCATTCTTGTGTGTATTTTCCATTTTTATTTCGGAATTCTACATTTTTATTTGTATTTTGGTTAATTCTTTTTTTAACCTTCCAATAGGTGCGCATGTTAATAGGACATGAAAAGGCGCAGAGTATGTGAGTCAGCGAATGATTTCAAGCGATGATGTTCAGTTAATTCTAAATTGTGCCAAATGCAGGTTATGTTAAAAAAATAGAAAACACACCATTATGAATTTCGGTGTTTATTTTATTTATAAATAAAACACAAACACAAAAAAATAAAAGCTGAGATAAAAAAAAAAATATTTTTTTTCTGTTCATTTTACTCTCACAGATTTGTTTAAATGCATAAACAAACCATCAACTCTGAACATAATTTTGTAAACAAACTCTATTGTATAGGCGACTGCCTAAAACTATTATTAAAAAAAAAACTATTCTTTCCACTATCCGCTTTTTCGCAGTCTGATACGGAATTATAAAAGCTATGGCCTGACGCGAATCCACTCGGAAAAAAAAGATAAAAATAAACAAACTGCGATCAAATCACACAACTGATTGCGAGTTGACTCTCAACTGGACACGAAATGTTCCTGGACTCAAGGCTGCAGTGACTGTCGAGTCTCAGAAAACTGTCTCGAGACCGAAAGTGATCTCAAATGGACAACTCCCTGAGACTGATCTCGAGACTTCTCTCGAGACTTTGTCACAAATGGACACTTAGCATAAGACACACGACTTTCTCTTAACTTTGGTTTACAGAATGAAACTTATAATTTGTACTAAATGTTTACACGTCTTCAATTTTATCACCTATGGGAAAATCTTAGACTTAATAAAATGACTTTAGAGGAAAGCATAACCACCGGCACCACACCCAAAACTTTGTTAAATGACCTTTCTCGGGAATAAAAAGATTTCTAATAAAAATGATAAGTCTCTGCATTTCAAAATTGGATAACAAATTTAATGAAATCCGTCGGTGTTTTATGGAGAAAATCGCAAAAAAAAAAACAACTGTTCAGTAAATATTCTGGTCAACTTTTTTCAAACTCGGAAATTTGTCAGCAAATTTAATTCTAAGTAATATTAATTAGATGATAGAATTGTATAATCCACCAAAAGCTTTCTTAAATGTCTTTTTCCGGTGAAACGTTTAAAATAAAAGTGGCAGCTTCTTATATAATATGTAGTTGATATACTAAGTATACAGAAAATTAGCCATTTTCGAGAAAATCGCAAAAAAAAAATCCATTTAGTAAAGTGGTACTTCTGGTTGAGGTAATTTGCCAGACAACTTCCTGTCAGATCCCTTCGTGATACCCAAAAGGAATATAATGTTTGAACTTTCTGCGATTTTTCGTTTTTGAGCTATGCTGTTCACATACATACATACATACATACATACACACACACGGCTATTACAGTAGTAAGAAAATGTAAAATGAAAAATCGTAGGAAGCTCAATCTTGAAATGTTCTGTTGGTCCGTCTATTGCATCTGACAAGGTTCAGTCGAAATACAACCAGCGAAACTTACAAATTTACTTCTATATTCTCGAAACTAGCTCCAACGATTTTCGTTAAACTTCGCGCTTACTATCTACACAGTGACATGCTTATCACTGCTGTCAGACGACCTGCCACCATATTTTAAATTTCAACATGAGCGGAAGCAATACTGCTCGGGAGCCTTCCTGGATATCTCTCAAGCATTTGATCGGGTATGGCATCCGGGCTTATTGTGGAAACTTAAGGGCACCTTCTTTCCACTTATTACCTCATCCTCAAATCATATCTTGCCGATCGCCATTTCAGGGTGGTCCAAGGATCCTCATTTTCTCCCATATTTCCTATTCACGCTGGCGTTCCATAAGGAAGCATACTCGCTCCCCTTCTTTATACTGCTGACCTCCCACTACATTCTGATACGGTCACCTTCACCTTCGCCGACGATACGGCCATCCTATCCCCTCATAATGATCCCGTCATGTCAGCTAGACATCTTCAATCCCATCTCAACATCCTTGAACCCTGGCTCCGAAAGTGGAGAATAAAGGTGAATCAACTCAAATCTAA
Organism: Triatoma infestans; assembly: GCA_011037195.1. Taxonomy (NCBI): domain Eukaryota; kingdom Metazoa; phylum Arthropoda; class Insecta; order Hemiptera; family Reduviidae; genus Triatoma; species Triatoma infestans. The sequence goes on along the minus strand of JAAEAF010000158.1, from coordinate 179,089 downwards.
TTACATAGTCTTCACATTAAATCGAAAAACCCTTCCTCCTATATATTTCAACCACATACCTCCCGTCACAAAAGTTCGTTACCTTGGTCTCAATCTTGACAAACGACTAACCTGGAATCCCCATACTCGACTAAAAAGAACTGAACTGAATAACAGATACAAAATACTAAAAAAACTTCTAGACATACGTTCGAAACTTACATTACATAACAAACGACAACTATATTACTCTCTATTAGCCCCTTTTTGGACTTACGGAATCGAACTATATGGGACAGCCAGACATTCAAACCTTTACCGCATTCAGTCCCTACAGTCTAAAATCCTTCGCACTATAGTCAATGCTGTCTTTACGTTTCCAATCACACCATCCATAACGACCTAAAAATTCCCTTCGTTTCTGCAATAGCCAAGTTCCGTTATCTAAAGTTCCATTCCCAACTCTCCTCTCATTCAAATCCACTTATCCAAGCGCTCTCAACCACAACTCTCCCCTCTAACCCATTACGGCGACTGAAGTGTCGATGGCCTCGTGATCATCTACTTACACAATCGGCTGTCTTAGGACAGTTGTGAGACCCCATTCTTAACGGTTTGTTACGGCTGCCATCGCTGGATGGCATTGAAGAGATTAGATTTGGGATAACCTCTTGAGAAATCTCATTCCATTCTTCAATAACTGCTGTACATAACTCCCTGGAGAGTGCTAGAGGCAATCAGGCGAAGTCTGAGCCGTCTTCCAATTGTGTCCCAAATGTGTTCTATTGGATTTAGATCTGGACTTCTCGGTGGAGAAACCAAACGTCGAATCCCAATATCCCGCAGGTACTCAAGGGCAACTCGAGCAGTGTGACATCGGCATTGTCCTGCATTAATAGAAAATCATCACCGACCTTTCAGAAATTGGCACAACATATCGCTGAAAAACTTCTTCAAGGTACTTCCAGGCAAATAGCCTCCCATTTTCCACGATATATAAGTCTGTACGTCCGTCAAAACTTATGCCTCCCCCAATCATAACACCGCCTCCAACAAAAGCCCTCTTGGAGAAAAGATAGCGTCTGCATATCTCTCACCTTGACGCCTCCAAACTCTCATCCTTCCATCTGGAGAATGTAGGGTGAATCTCGACTCATCTATGAATAAAACACGTCTCCAATCCTCTGTTGTCCAATTGACGTTGTAATGTTTTGGTGTGATGATGTATATGTGGTAGCTGGTTGTGTAGCACGGGCGGATTTGTATGAAGGGCTTGTAAATATGTAGTTTAAAAGAGAAGAAGTGTATAGCAATAATAAAGAAGTCACACTGTTTTTCAAAAGATATATTCTCTAATAGAATTTAAGTTACTTTAGATTATCACAACAATATGCTTATAATTTAATTGGAATAAACTCTTTAAAACTTGATACTGGCTCTGATGTTTTCAACTTGGTAGCTAGAACGAGTCTGTCCTAAAATATCTCTTCTCTTTGTCCGTTTAGTGCCTCCCTTGTGAGGAGAAGGGGATAGAACAAAGCCATAAGGTTCTTGGACATTCCTAGTAACTGTACTTGTATTACCTGGCTGGTCCTTTTGCAAGGGAATGTCACATATTTTGATAATTTAGATTTATTTAAAAATTAATATTATTTCAAGTTTCTTGCATCCATCACAACGTGTTCTCGTGAATATTGCAGTCTGGCGAATCTATGTGCTCTGGTGAGAAGAGGGCCAGTAGCGGGTATCTGGAAGCCACGTTTGCTTCATTTAACTTTGTGCTGACTGTCCTATTTGAAATATGGACATTACGTACATCAGCGATCAAGTGACGTAATTGATTGCTAGTGACGAACCTGTTCCTTAACACATTCAGACGAATAAATCTCTCATCTTTCCGAGTTGTACTTCTGGAACGGCCCGTGGCAGGTCTTCGAGAGCATCTCCGTCTCCCTGTAGCGCATTAACATTCTTGAAACAGTGTATTGGTTCATTCCTAGTCTCTGAGCAATAATTGACTGCTGAAACCCTTCTTCATGCAATGTTACCACACGAACTGCTATTTCTTGAGAATAATTTCCTTCACGAGACATTTAATGTTTTAAAAAATTAAAACAATCTTTAAAAAAAAAAACTGATAACAAAGACACTAAAGAAAACTTTGTAAGAGAGAGTAATTACTCAGAGGCAATGACATGACGTATTGGGATGGTTTGTGTTTACAAAGTATGAACGGATTATTCGTTATAAAAACATAAACAAATTGGTTTTATCTTGTTCTCCATTGGGTCAGAGTTTGTTTAAAGCGGCCTCTACACGGTCAATATTATTGTCAATATCAGTATTGACAATATAACCATCAATACTCGTGCTAACCAATCACAATACTTCATTACCTTACACGATCAATATTATTGAAGTAACGAAGTTTGTGATTGGTTAGCACGAGTATTGATGGTTATATTGTCAATACTGATATTGACAATATTATTGACCGTGTAGAGGCCGCTTAAAATGAATCCATAAAAAACAAAAGAAAAACAAATGTATTATCATGAAAGAAAGCATTTTGAAATTTTATGCAATACTTTTGTCCAGCAGTTTATTTATAATGCTTCATCTTATAATTTATTTGTTTAATTGCTCTAATTGTGTTATTCGATTCTTTTTTTTTTGTTGTTGCGAGAAACTATATTTTGATTGAATTAGCTCATGCGTAGATTTCTATCTTTACACTACTCATTCAATATTTTGTGAAATGCGCTACCTACATAATATTAAGGACAATATAATGTAATAGCTAAAAACTCCAGGTCTAAGACAAGTTTTTTAATTAAATATTATGAGATCCTCTGGGAAAATTTTGTTAAAATTGTGTTTTACGTCAATTTTATTTTGTTCCATTAGTGTAAACGGCGAAATACAAAATGGCCGTTTATTTTATGTATGTGGCGCACTCCACAAAAAGAGTACTGTAAAGATGGAAATCTGCCCATGAGCTAATGCAATCAAAATCTAGTTTCTCGCAACAACATAAAAAAAGGAATCGAACTAATTATTAGTGCAATTAAACAAATAAATTATAATAAGAAGAAGCGCTGTATATTAAAGTTCAGGTGTGAAACACTCACACGACTTTCTCATACTGCAGTTTACAAAACTGTAAGTGACAAATTTTATAGTTAGTATACCAAATTTAATTAATTAGTTCGTGTTTTTATAGAGAAAATCGCGAAAACTGAAAACTGTTCAGTAAAAAATGCACATCCGTTTTACTATTTTCTTGAAACATAACCCTACCTCCCCCTGAAAAACTCCCTTAAATGAGTTTATCTACAGAAAAGTTCCAAATAAAAGTGGTAGCTCTTTATATGTATAGGTCACATAGTTAAAACAAAATCGTTGGAGCCGTTTTAGAAAAAATGGCAGAAAAATGGAAATTACTTCTCAGTAAAAACGCACTTCCGGTCATCCGATTTTCTTCAAACTCGGAATTTCAACAGTATATTTAATTCCAATTAATATTATTAGATGATAGAATTGTGTAATAAAGTGAAATTGCACTTAGGAATATCCAAAGCATCAGAGACATTTTCCGTGATAGCCTGCTTCATTTTGTGGTCATCGACTGGTTTCGGGCGATCGCCCATTTTCAGGATGCGTTTTTCACACAGTGTGGTAACACAGACTTACACAGAGCATATTCAGTTTATACATATATATGAGTGTATAAATGCTTTCCAGCTCTGCGGAACCAACCACTACAAAAAATATCCAAATCCCCACCCTTCCCCTAATAGTGCCCTTAAAAATAATTTTCTTTCCCGGAGAAATGTTTCAAATTAAAATGTAGATGTTTGTATGTATAGTTGATATCCCAAGTTTAAAGAAAATCGTCGGAATAATTTTCGAGAAAATTGTAAAAAAAAATGAAAAAAAAAAACATTCAGTTAAGTGAGTATTTCCAGTAGAGGAATTTTGAGACATAACTTACTGTCGGATTCCATGGTGATACCTGAACGGAATATCAAGTTTGAACTACTGCGATTTTTCGTTTTTGAGCTATGCTGTTCACATACATAAATACACACACACACAATTTTCTAAAAACCACTTTTTTGCACTCAGGAGATTTCAAAACTATATTTTCCGGTGAAAACTCGATATCGAAAATTTGACACGATTACAATATTTTCTCTTACTAAGGAGTAAGAGAAAGTAAAAAGACGATTATACCACCTACTTAGTAGTATGTTACATTAAAACCATTATTAGAGTACCAAGTCTGCAGAAAATTGGTTAACGGAAATGTTGATTTTGCAGAATAAGTGGTAGAAAAAGTTTTTCGACTTCTATTTTCGAAAATGACTCCAAAGATTATCTAAAACTTGGTAACACACAACTACACATATCACTTTTATTTGTAACTAATTATTTCATTCAATATCCGAATTGTAAGACCGTAATTCTCCCCCATAGATCGGATTCGGATAAGTTCTTCTGCAAGAACTTTATTCGAGAAAATGGTTAATTAGTCTCGAGTAGTGAATTATTTCCACGTTCTCTATTTGACCAATTTATGGAAAGCGAATTTGTAACGTACATATGTGTTTCTACAAACTTTTAATTAATAATTAATTTAGTGGTGAAAATTACTATTTCTTTAAATATTCACTCAGAACATGATGATAATAATGATAGTCATTATTATTGATCGACCTTGAACTTCACCAAACTCATTATAGTTTTGTAAAATTTAAGCTCATGCCATTTTCCCCTCCATTTAACAGGTGTCTGGGTCTATACAGCTCATTATTTTTTTTCTTCTTATTATTAATAAAATTTAACCAGTTATTATAATTCGAGTGACGTAAAATCTACGGGGATCACAATAAGATCTTATGGTACCATAAATTTTCCAATCGACAGACTTGATCTATTAATTTCTCTTTATTCGAAAGCAAATCGTATTTTACATAAAAATTATACTCTATGTATGGGGAAAGACATGATTATTGAAATTCCTTCACTTTAGGGTGGGGGCTTTAGAAGAGCGAGCACGTGGTAGTTACGAAATGACTCGAAATTTAATATCATTTCGTTCACCAAGGACGCAATGTGCTTTTGTACCCTCACGAAACACAATTACAACAATTATTCTGCGGGCAAACGTCAGAACCATTGCTAGCGAAGAAGCCAGACAGGAAGAAAGAAGTGAATAATACATCTTCGACAGAAGATAGGGCGATGATATTAGAATCGCCCTATTTGACTCCTTGATAGCTGAAATGATACTTTATCTCGAGTCGGTCAGTGTCCTCGTTTAGTCCTAATCTTGTGAGATTTAAAAAGCTGTACCAGAAGCGATCGGAATTTTCAAATTCTTTAGCCTGATTTCATTTAAACCTGATATTTTTATAATTTATGTAGAAAAAATTGAATTTAGAGGGTATTGAGGGCCTATCAGTTAGTTAAATTTAAATTTGCACAAACTTTCTTGATTTTGTCAAGAGCACTCCCACATAGGTAGTTTAGAGCTAAATTTAACGTGAGATCTGGCTCAGAAATCTTCCTAAAATCAATTTAAACAACCATATCCTATTAATAAATAAATATCCTATAAAATTAATGAGATTTGGCCAGATTCATGTTTCATATTCACAGACGAATCTAAATATAATAACTGTGTTAGTGCGGTCTACATCCCTTCATTAAACTACTCTTATCAGTATAAACTAAATGAAAATGTATCAGTGTGCACAGCCGAATTAGTGGCTATTTACATGGCTTTACAATACACACTAACAATGGACAGTATAAAATTTACGATACTATGCGACTGTAAAAGCGCATTAATTAAACTGAATAATAATATATCGATTATTTCCACAAACAGCCATTTAATAGTCAATATAATGGAAACCTTAAATAATGTCAAATAACTGGTGAAATCCGTATATTTTGGATGGGGATAAAGGGGCATTCTGGGATAGTCGATAACGAGAGAGTTGACCTGCTGGCCAAGGAGGCCGCTGCCACGTGAACCCTTAACAGTAAAAATTCTATTTAAAGATTTCATCCCAACTATTAGATCTTCTGAAATAGAGAGATGGCAAAAACAATATACCAATAACAAAGAGAAAGGTAGATTCTATAAATTTTTATTCCCCAAGTTAAAGAGACGCCCGTGGTTTGCTAAAATTTCAGTCAGTAAATCAACGATAACCAGCATCTGCAGACGCTATGTCCTAGATGTGGGGTTTGGGAGGATCTTGAACACGCGGTAATGATATGCCCGCACTACGAAGCTGCTAGAGACCATTTCTTTAAAATAATAATGAAACACGAAACATGTCCTTTCAATAACAACACAATTATTTCAAGCAATAACAGCAATAGTTATTTTTTACATGAAATATAAAAAGAATTTCACATAAAAAAAAATCTGGGTGTGAAACACTCACACAACTTTCAAATTCTTTCTTCTCAAAATTAAAATTGACAAATGTTATAGTTAGTGTACCACCAAATTTAATGAAATTCGTCGAAAACTGAAAAAACTATTCAGTAAAAGCGCACTTCCGGTTTACTAGTTTTCTTGAAACTTGGAATTTTGGCCATCTATTTATTTCTAATAAATTTTGTTTGGATGATAGAATTGTATAATCAACTGTGACAGCACTTTAAAGAAAAACATAACCCCACCACTTCCCCTTAAAAGGTCCCTTAAATGAATGTTTCTAAAGAAATGTTTTAAATAAAGTTGTAGATCTCTGTATGGGTAGTTTATATAAGAAGTTTTAAGAAAATCATTGGAGCCATTTTTGAGAAAATCGCAAAAAGTAAAAAAACCAATTAGTAAAATGGTACTTCCGGTAGAATTGTGACAGATAACGTACTGTCAGATCCTCAGATCCCAAGGTGATACTTAAACGGAATATCAAGTTTGAACTTTCTACGATTTTTCGTTTTTGAGCTATGCTGTTCAAATACACACACACACACACACACACACACACACTTTGCTAAAACCACTTTTTTGGACTCAGTGGACCTTAACACGGATATTTCCGATGAAAACTCGATATCGAAAATTTGACACGATTACAATACTTCCTGTTACTAGGAGAAAGAGAAAGTAAAAATACCTACTTCTCGTGAAACATTCTTAATAACGTAAATGGCTAAATAGTGTGTAAACCAAGGCCAAAAAAAAAAAAAAAAAAATTATCCTATTAACCGATTTGCCTTATATTTGCCAGTTTTACATTTCATTCTGCTTAGTATTAATAGATGCTGGAGATAACATTGTATATTTGATGATAATGTAAAGGGAACCTTAGGCTGTCCCCTCCCGAAAATATGTCTAGAAAAAAAATGTTTCAAATAAAAGTGATAAATCTAAATACAAATAGTTAAAACGCCAAGAAAAGGTCATAATTCCAGTTAACCGATTTTAAGCGAAATCTATATGTTGGCTCCAATAGGATACCAGAACAGAATATCAAGTTTGCAACGATCCGAGATTTTTCGTTTTTTAACTTTTGCTCGTATTTCTTCTTTTTTTCTCAATCCACCTACTCACACATTCACCTTCCATTTGCGACCTAATTTTTGTTAATGTTGAATGAAAATTCCGAGTTTGAAGAAAATCTGTCAAATATAATTGTAATACGTAAGAGAAAGTCGTATGAGTGTTTCTCACCACTGTTTACTTTCTCTTACTCCCTAGTAAGAGGAAGTATTGTAATCGTGTCAAATTTTCGACATCCAGTTTTCATCCGAAATATCAGTTCTGAGGTTCCCTGAGTCCAAAAAAGTGGTTTTTAGCAAATGGTCTGTGTGTGTGTGTGTGTGTGTATGTATGTGTATGTGAACAGTATAGCTCAAAAACGAAAAACCGTAGAAAGTTGATATTCCGTTTGGGTATAACCATGGGATCTGACAGTACTTTTTTATCTGTCAAAATTCTAGTTTTTTACTTTTTTGCGATTTTCTAAAAATGGTTCCGACTTGGCATATCATCTACACATACAAAGAGCTACAACTTTTATTTGTAATATTTCTCCGGGAAAATTCATTTAAGGACACTTTTTGGAGAAGGGTGGGGTTGGGTTTTATCTAAGGTGCTATTTTAGTTTATTAGACAATTCTGTCATCCAAGTAATGTTAATAAGAATTAAATATGTTGTTGAAATTCCGAGTTTGAAAAAATCGGATAACCAGAAGTGCGTTACTTTACCACTTTGCTAAATGATTTTTGCGCGATTTTCCGATTTTCTCAAAAATGGCTCCAACGATTTTCTTTAAACTTCATATAAACTACACATACAAAGATGTATTTATTGTTTTATTGGACTGCTCGCCAACAAATGGCTCAATGCCAATAAAAATCGACGTTGGTAAAAAAAAAAAAAAATATACAACTTTTATTTAAAACATTTCTCTGGAAAAATTCATTTAAGGGCACTTTAAGGGGGGGGTATGTTTTCTCTAAAGTGCCATCATGGTTGATTATACAATTCTATCATTAAAACAAAATTAATCAGAAATAAATAGATGGCCAAAATTCCGAGTTTCAAGAAAATTAGTAAACCAGAAGTACGCTTTTACTGAATAGTTTTTTCAGTTTTCGACGAATTTCATTAAATCAAGTACCCAAACTATAAAATTTGACAATTATAATTTTGAGAACTGTAGTAAGAGAAAGTTGTGTGAGTGTTTCACACCAAATTTTTTTTAAAAAAAAAGGATAAAAGGTGAGTGCTTATAGAAAGTCATCTCGATTTCTCAATAGCACGAAAGTTTATTGTTTCAATTACACATAAAATTGCAAGTACTTGACAATCAAATAAAATTAGTCTAAGATCGAGTAAAATTAGTTTAATATAAAAAGTTATGAATATAAAATCGAGGCTAACTACAATCAGATTTGTATCAATACTATTAACATTGCTATATCATGAATGGTTGCAACAAATGATGCCTCTATTTGCTTGACGAAACAAATCAAATAAAACATGATAATATTTATACGTATTTAAATCATTTTCAGAGAAAGTGAGACGCCATTTTTAGAAAGAGAGACGTCCCTTACAAAAAAAAAAAAATGTATTCGCGTCATTGAATTTTTCAGTATTGTACTAGTTTTACTTACTGCTGCAATTTTTGTTACTGTCGTTTCGTTAATTAACAGCAATCAACAGCATCCTTTCCCACGGCTTTTATTATTACTTTTTTGTTTTTGACTATAAAAGTTGGCAAGACTGGGTCAATAAGAGTGTCTCGTCTAGAATTACGTTAGTTCCATCTCGCAATATCGTTGATAAGTGTTTCATCTAGTTTCAACCAAACAATAATCCCCACTCACAAAAAGCTTCTATCTCTACATAATATCAGAAGCAACTATGCATTGTTCAGTTGTAAAATACAAAATACGTAAAAAAAAAAAAGTATTTCTGAGAATCACTAATTGTGTTAAAATGGATTTACAGTATCACTAATTGAGTTAAAGTGGATGTACAGTCGTCACTAATTAAAAAGGAGAAAGAAGTGCACAATATAAAATTCATTTGCAAATATAATTAAAATAAAAATAAATGTAAAAAAACAAAAAAATGAATATAGGAAATTAATAAATTACGTCATCGTTATGTAGAGATGCTTTTATAAATATTAAAAATAAATTAAAAGAACATCGAGTGCCTTTATTTGTTTTATTGCGATGTTGTTTATTATGTAAGTGATATAGTACAGAGACTTCAATAGATTAATTACAAAAAATTAAATAATTTGTAGAGCATATTACGATATTACATGAGTGTAATTCTTCCTTATATTTTATAATAGTTGTGCTGCATTAATTTCATTTAAATAGGAAATTTCAGTGGGTGGGGGACTTTCTATTCATTTAAATGGTAGTTTAATTTCTTCAACTTATTTTTATTAGTTTCCTACTTCTTGTTTCTTCTTTGTCATATTTTTTTTGAATTTTTTTGTATGAATTATCTCTACTTCTTTTTTCTTAGGCACTATGTGATGCTTGCTGCAATAAGCTGGGTATGGCTGTTGACAGGTACCGCCCATGCTATCCTGGAACAGTATAGATCCTGTGGCAGACGAGATTATTGCCAAAACAGAAGCAGTGAATTTTTATACGCTCCACAAAATTTAAGTATAAATCAGTGAGTATACTGGAATGAAATTTATTAAATAAAAGGTATGATTCTTTCACAAGATGTTCTCTTGCTGCCATTCTCAGTGTCGTTTAATAGGTGCAGATGACTTTGTGGAAGGAACTCGGGCTTGCGCCCCAGTTTGACCCTTTGGGTTTATATCAGAGTCATTAGATCCCTGATCACATATGAGTTAATGGCCTGGTGGGCCAAGACTCTGCAGAAGAGGTTGACGGAGAGACTTTTTTTCCTTTTCTTTTTTTTTTTAAGCGGGGGGCAATGCGCTGCGACCTTTTCTCCGGTCTATTGTGCTATGCCCCCTGAGTGCCGCAGGCTTGCCCACAGCACCCGAACAGATGTCCCAGCTGAACATCCGTTATACAACACCTCCATCAGACTGAGATCCCTAAGGAATCCCATCCTAAGGAGAGGGTATATCCCCCTCCTCTACCTGGTAGCTACCCAGGTTCTTAAACCTTCTCTGAGTGGCAGCCTCGCAGTCTGTTAGGAGATGTAATGGAGTTTCCTCCAGCTGAATCTGCACAGTTTGCCACCAGTGCTAATCACTTTCCAAACCCAGCTTCACCAGGTGTCCTCTAAGTCAGCAATGCCCCGTGAGGAAACCTGTAAGAACGCGGAGCTTGTTCTTGCTCAATTCAATGCAGGCCTCCGATCTCCGTCGGTTATAATTTCCCAAGCAGATCTTGGCCTGCCGCAAACCGGGGAGGGAGTACCAGAGTTGAAATCTCCCCGTCTCCTCCTCCTTCCTAAGTTCTTCCAACAGAAACTGGTCGCTAACCTCACAAAAAGGATCCGGCCCTAGAAGTGGGGTCGTAGCACCTATCTTGGCCAGGGCGTCGGCCATCTCAATCCCTTCAAATGCCAACATGCCACGGCACCCACCAAAGCACAACTTTGTTCCTCCTGCCTAGATTATTAAGTTTATCTAGGCATTCCCCGACCATTTTAGAGCTGATAACTGATGCACTCAATGCTCTAGTGGCTGCTCGACTATCGGAAAGGATAACAAGGATCTCCTGGTTCCTATATCCCCTATCGAGGTTAAATTGTACACATCTTCCAATAGCGTGTATCTCCGCCTGGAAGATGCTGGGAAATCTACCCATGGGTTCCGAGTGCTTGATCCTTGGAACAACCACCCCCGCCCCAGTCCCCTCGAGGGTCTTAGTCCCATCAGTATACCATTTAATGGCATGTTCCTTAATGCCCAACAGAGCGAATCTTTCGCTCCACCCACATTTGGTGCCCAGCTTCAACGAAAAATTTTTAGTGAAGCTGTATTTCTTAATCAGGCCATATCTAGGGATGTGCCCGGGAGGATAATATGTCGAGGATAATAACTTCCTAACCCCCACACCTCTCACTTCCTGCGCCACACTAGAGATCCTTAAAAAGAGCTCCCTTCGCCCGCCCTGTCCACACGAGTGCAAGGTGACAGGGATTGAGGTATAACCTTATACGGCGGGGGACAAGGTACCGCATAGACCCGTCATGCATAAGCTGCAAGCCGCGTTACATTTGTCAATGAGTCCTCCCTGACGGATACTAATTCTTGGTCTTCGTAAACAATGCCAAGCGCAGTCGATGAGTGATTGTCTCCCATCATGGTGTTACTCTACACGTAGGAACTTGGGGGGGACTCCCCAGATTTGCCTGCCATCCTCCTACATATCATGAGGGCGCCAGTGGCCTTACTAACAATTGATTCAATGTGTTTCTTCCATATGAATTTACTATCAAATTGTTACCCCTAGGTACTTAACCTCCTTTTCCCACCCCAATTCTTCTCCAGCTAGCCGGATACTTTTCAGGCGTAGAAGCGTCCTTTTCCTAGTGAAGGGTATCGCAGTGGTTTTCGTTGGATTAACCTTCAACCCCACTGAGCCACACTACCTACTAGTAATATCTAACCCCCTCTGTATTATGTCACAGAGGGTTTCTTCAAACTTCCCTTTAGCAGTAATGACGACATCGTCGGCATATCCCTGACAGGAAATGCCAAGGTCCGTCAGCTTGCACCAGGCTCCACATTAGGGATGACAGAAACTCCCTTTGCGGACAGCCACGAGTAATGCGGGAGCGGATGGTCCGTGAGCCCACCTCTGTCTCTACCGTTCTTGTGGACAGCATTTCCATCATCCATCTGGCGGTTGTGCTGTCCACTCCCCTTCTAATAAGGGCTCTGCCAACCGCCTCATGGGAGGTATTATCAAACACGCCTTCTATGTCCAGAAAGGCACAGATGACCGTTTCCTTAGCGTCTAGAGTCCTCTGGATTACGTCTGTCAGCCGATACAGAGCAGTATCCGTCGACCTTCCCGCTCGATATGCATGCTGACAGGGGTGCAAAGGCACCCTCTCCAGAACTTTTGTCCTGATATAATTGTCCACGGCCTTCTCCATTGTCTTTAGAAGAAAAGACGTAAGGCAGATAGGCCTAAAGGACTTGGGCATGGTGGCGTCCCTTTTCCCAACCTTGGGCATAAAAACCACCTGGCTCTTCTCCACGGCCTCGGTATATACCCGAGTGCCAAGCTACTCCGAATGATCCTAACCAGGTGTGGAAGAACCTCCTTTAGGCCCTTTTGTAGAAGGGGAGGGAAGACCTTATCCACACCAGGCGACTTGAAGGGCTGAAAATTGTTTATTGCCCATTCTATTTTAGATGGCGTACAGATGGTTCTGGCCACCTCCCAGTCATTTCTTGTCAGTCTGCTGGGCCCTATCATCTCAGAACCATTCTCTGGTGGCAGGCTCTCCGGAAAATGGGTCTCCAGCAGGAGAAGAGCACGTTGCTGCCCATCCTGCGTATAGCTGCCATCAGGTCTTTTGAGTGACATCGTTGCTCCAACACCATGCTTGGCCATTGCCTTATGCAATCTGGTTCCACGGGTAAGGAGCTAATGTCCTCACAGAATTTCCTATAACTGGTTCTTTTAGCCTTCCTAATCTCCTTGTTGTAGGGACGGAGAGGCTTAATGGGATCCAAACAGCAAGCATGCCTGGTTGTCTCGGAAGCCATGAGAACCACCCCAACGGCGACGTTGGAGGTCCTCCTTATTTATAATATTGCACTGTCTACTGGTCTGCAATATAATTACTAAATGCATTGATTGATTGCCTTGGAAAGATATATATATACATATATATCTTTATATATATATATAAAAAAGGCATATATATATATATATATGCCTTTTTATGTTAGAGCAAATGAGTAAATTTGCGAGTTTAGAAAAAATTCTACAATTTTATAATTGTAATAATTGCAGTGGGAGAAATCCGTGTGAATGTTTCACACCAGCTATAATCTTAGTAGATATACAAAGAATAATATGAATATTTAAGCCGATATCTTAATATTTGTGTACAGTTTTCTACGTTCACAGTGCTATTGCGATGATGAATGTGAGATGTACGATGATTGTTGTATTGACAGGAGTTTTTGGCCAGAGCAATATCACCATCATATCAACAACATCGCCAAATCCTTGTGGACATGTAGACCAATCAGGGAAGATATAGTTAGTATTAAAAATCATTTTACATTATTCGCTTTAATATATACTAAAATAGAGTTATTGCTTTCCTATATGCGACCTTATTCAAGCGTTTAATATATTTAAGAAAATGGAAATAAAATGTGAACAGTTCTCCAATTCTCAATTCATTTCTCAAGTCCCAGAGTAGGAAATTTAATTCAAACTCAGAATCAAACACCACCTTTAAGCTTAATCCCTTAAAACCAATGTTTTTAAATATTATGATTCGAATAAAACAGAAAGATCCTCTGACAAAACTTGTTTTTCAAGTTTTAGTTTGAGAGGCAAAAATTTAAGCTTATTTAAAAAAAAAACAAAAAACGGGACAAATTTGACTAAATATAATTTCTAGAACGACTAAACGGCTGAAAGAAGATAATAAAACGTACTATAACCCCAGACAAGACAGGTCTGTCTTTTTAAAAAGCGACTAATGAAAACAAGTAAAAAAAAATTACGCCTAAGGGGGGAAGAAAAAACTCTTTTAAATTATTTATTTAAAATAGATAAAACAATATAGAAATACTAAAATATAATTCAAACATTTTCAGGGTATCTATATGGTGGATGGTTGTAAGGAGGACAGTGACATCAGTTCTCTGTGTGAACGGGAGCCACTCCAAGATTATCATTATGCTCTGGATTTGCCAGTATACAGTACTCTAACTGGCATCTTCTATGCTAATGTTTACTGTGCCATATGCCATAAGGATGCCAATCATTTACAAGCTCTGAAAACAGTAATTCAATGTAATGCTACAGATATGACGCTACAAATGGTAAAGATATGTTTTGTTGTTTTCTATATATTGGGGTCCCCTGAATACGAAACATTTGTTTTTAGCGATAGTGTATATATATATATTTTATGTGTGCGGGTGTGTCTGTTAACAGAATATGTGTGTATAATGTGTGTGAAAACGAAAAGTTGCTAGAAGCTCAAAGTTGGTATTCCATTTAGACGCTACCACCGCATCAGCTAGAATTTCCGGCAAAATCCATCAATCAGACTTTACTGATGGTTTCGTTTTTTAATATTTCGAGATTTTCTCGAACAAGGCTCTAGTGATTTTTTTTTAAAAAAAAACTTCGTATAAACATGTAAATGCCTATCACTTTTATTTTCAAACATTTTCCCGGGAAAATTGATTTTTTGGGGGTTCTGGGGGAACAGTAACGTTATGCTTAGGTACCTCTAAAGTACCACATTAGAGAAAAAAATTGATTTTGGAGGGGCACTGGGGGTCTGTCATTGAGTTTAAATTTAAATTTGCACAAGTTTTGTTGTTTTTGACATAGAACGCTCAGATATATAAGTGAAATCCCCACCCACTATTTTAATGATCAGCCCACCTAGACATTATAACGTTGTAAGTTTAAAGAAAATTTGTTGATAATTGTATTGACTGGAGGGAGAGAAATTCGTGTGAGTGTTTCACACCAGGGTTTTATTTTTTTATTCTAACCGATGCGACATTTCATTTTCATTTTTATTCTGGTAATACTTCATCACTTTATAACCTTTTTACTTTCTCTTACTGCTGTCGTGTCAAATTTTCGATACCGAGTTTTCACCTGAAATATATATACGTTTTGAGGTCCCTGAATCAGAAAAAGTGGTTTTTAGAAAATGGTTTCTTTCTTTCTCTTTGTATCTGTGTGTGTAACTATTATCTCATACTCCGTATATCTAAGTAGCGAATCAAAATCTAACCGGAAAGAGAGATCGGTTGGTGGGCAGCCATTTCTGTTGAAGAAAGTGAACTATCCATTTCTTCAGGAATCTTAGCATCCATGAGGGCATCCCAGCTTAAAAATACACGTAAAACACGTACTCTTACGCCCAACACTTACACATTAGATGTGGAGACTATAGAGGTAGTCGATTTGGCAATTACTTTGGATTAGTGTACCCTTACGCTAGCTTCGCACGGACACAATCACTCATTATTGTACACTTTATAGGCGACTAGATTCTATAATAAAAAACGCTGGTACTCAAGGAGCCTCAGCAGATCTTTTAGGATACAATGAATTTGACTTTATAGTGACTCCTTTTGATATATATCTAACATTTAGTGCAGCCATCAAAAACATGGATGCACAAAGGTCTCGAGAATTGGTGGCCCAAGAAACCTCAGATAAGAGAGAGCAAAGAAGCTTATGATTTTATTGCTTAATATCTTATTCGTCCTGAATTTTCTGCAGAACTACTCCAATAAACCATCTGGCTATTAAGATAATCTTGGGCTACTTAATAATAATCAGTAAGGCAATGATGTGACATTCTTGAAGATACCTTTGCTGGATTTGCTGGTCAAATAAGAAACGGCACTGCTCTGTGTCAATGTGAAGCACCCGTCTGGCTGTGGGTTTAAACTTCTGGGGCAGAGAAAGCCAATGCCTTCAGGCTTCCGGTGCTGATCCTTGATTGCCATGCAGCCTTAGGCCTAATTTAATCGATTTTAATGGAGAGTGTCCTTTGAAATTTTCATTGTTTTACAAGATCCATTGGCGTTGTGCTGGTCCGGACCATCTATCCAATTCCCCATTTAATCAGTTCAATCAAATATCTTTAGTATAATAAGCACAAAATATACAATATAGTAATTTTGTAAATTCATTTTGGAACAGTAAGTTTCTGTTTCATTTATATTGTTTCCATTAGAAAATTATAGATATAGTGTTGCAACTTTGTTTACTAATTTATTTTACTGGTGTTCCAGTTAAAAGAAGAAGGGGAATATCTCCCGGGATTATGGACATGGAGAGCTGGTAACAGAACTTGCAGATTGGTCGCTGATACTAAGTCTTTAGACCAACAAGGAAGAAGATGTGTACCGTCAATAGATGACTGTCCCAATACGTGGGATAATGTCATTATCAGGGATAAATGTCATGCCTATCAACAGCTGGTCAAAAATAAAGTCTCCGTATGTAATAGTAATATGTCTATGCATGTAAATATTTCGAAATAAATAACTAGCAGAAGAGTCACTGATAATGGGTAGATATTAGATGTGCAGAGAGAGTAGTTGTAAGAGCTAAATCGATTGTGGCCAAGAAAATCTATATGGCTTTCTGGTGTCTCAGTATTTGTACAAGATTGAAGCTATCTGTAAATTGCATATTGTGTGTAAGTGTGAGTGTGTGTGTGTGTGAGAGAGAGGTCATCAACTAGAGTTTGCCTTTACTTACGGTAAACCCAAGTACGAGGCATCCTCTGCAAGCTCTACAGTACTGTTTGGTGCTAGATTGCACAAGAGGTGACCAAGCCTCATTCTACCGCGACCTACGCAGGAGGTGTATTGTGGATATTGTTTGGATTTGGGATGTCAGTATGTCATAAATTTCCTAGAAAGTGCAGTTTCCTCCACAGGGGCATTTCAGGGCCATGGTGGGTAGCCATTTCTGTTGAAGAAAGTGAACTATCCATTTCTTCAGGAATCTTAGCATCCATGAGGGCATCCCAGCTTAAAAATACACGTAAAACACGTACTCTTACGCCCAACACTATCAGCAGTTACGGGGTCTACATTTTTACAAGTGACATTCTCTTAGTATTTATGAAATGAGAAATTTGGAGCTCTAAATATATATACTTTTTAATACAGGGGGTGGGTACAAAACATGTAATGCCGATGAAGGTACAAACAATTTGGAAAGCTTGCTAGATCTCTTAAAATCTGCATATGAGGACTGCTTGGTAAATGACATCCGATGAAGAAATAATTGTAATTTGATTAATAAATTTTTTGTTTTGTTTTTCAGGTATACAAAAATCCACATTGTGCCATCTGCAATGGCGTGGACCCATCAACACTGCACTGTTGGCATAAATTCTTGTACAAGGACAAAGGAGTAGACCCATCATTATTCATGATATTTGATTTCAATTGGGATCCAAATTCTTGTCCACTGCCAAAACGTGTGTGGGATGGATTGCATGGTATATGCAGAGAGATGCCCTGTAATGATCCCAGTTGTCAGATGAATGAGGGGTGCGATAATGCCATAAATAATACTAATTGTATAGAAGATTTTATCCGAACTGATGCGGACATTCTTACATTGAAGATTGAAGGATATCTGACTGTAGCCTGTTTTGCTGTCTCTATATTTTGTTTAATACTCCATAATATTATTTTCTATACACTGCCCAATCAGAAGAATTTACCTTCTCGGATACTCAGTTCACTATCTTGGGCATTGATAATTGCGCAGACACTATTTCTGTTTGGTATTTCACCAATAGTTAAAGTTCCTAATAGTGTTTGTAAAGGTATTGCCATAATGATACATTTCTTTTTCTTATCAGCGTTCTTTTGGATGAACGTTATGAGCATTGACATATGGCATACATTTTCTAAAATTGCGCTGAACAGTTGCAACGAACGATCACATCCAAAATATTCCTTCTACGCTTGGGGATGTTCAGCATTGATCACTGGCTTCGCATTGCTCACAGATCTCACAAATTTCATGCCAAAAGTGTTTAGACCTTATTATGCTGTCTTGCCTGGTGTATGCTGGTTTGGCAATCGAATTGGGTTGGGCATATATCTATATGCACCACTCAGTTTTCTACTTTGTATGAATGCTTTACTATTTTCAGTTACTGTATGCTGGTTTCAAAAACAGGCGAAAAATTCTGAATTTGCTGCGGCTTCAGGCCGGAAAGAATATACAAGATTATGGTTATATGTGAAATTGTCGACAATTATGGGTCTTTCTTGGGCTTTTGGTATGGTGGCCGCGCTAGCACATCGTCCTAAATTTTGGTATCCATTTATTTTGTTAAACGGTTTACAAGGGGCATTTATATTTCTTATGTTTGATTTAAAAAGTAATGTATTGAGTCTTTTCTTTGAACGAATCGGCTTGAAATATTTTCTTAAAGATCCCAGTAAAGAAAGTAAAATTGAAACACGTAGTACAAAAATTAGCACGACGCAAAATTCTCGCAATTCTAGTTTAATAACTAAGGTATAAAGTATACTTATGGAAATGTTTAAGTAAACTTAATTTGAGAACAGTTATTACGACTTGAGAATAATAGGTTTGGTACAGGAGTTCCAAACGGGGATGACGAAAGTTTGTAAAGAGTCGGCGAGTAAATAAGATGCAGAGCTAGTTGCATATATATATAAAAGTTATTTCAGGGCCAAATTTCAGCAATGAACTTCTTAAATCGAAAGTACACAAACAAAACAATCCGTTCTGAATAGTCCATATGTTAAGATGTCCGAAAAAATCCACGACAATATCTTTTGTTTTCACATTTTGTTTAACAACCTCCCAACTTTTTGTCAAAACAAAAAAATACATTGTGTAAAAACATGGATTTATTTCCAGTGATCATGAGATAAACGATCTCAAAAGTAACGAAAATTTCTTTTCTTTTAAAAGTTGAACTGATAAGCTCTATCTGGAACATGCTATTTATCATCTGACTGTTTATTACATGACTTAATGAAAGATGTCCATTGTTTTTGAAGACATTACATTAAAAAATTAATATTCTTCACAATTTTATTCCAATGTTATGAACTTCACTAGTATTTCTGGATATATATCCTGTAAGGGTTTCTTTTTGTTGCTACTTTTGTCCCAAGGAATGCATTTTTGCAGGGAGGCTCTTAAGCATGAAACACCCGTATTTCTCCATTTCTTATCAACAATTCCATTGCTAATTATTCTAAAACTATTTGCGGATTGTTAAAATCTTTTACTATATATGTTGTAAATTTCTTGATAATCTAGATAGCTTACTTTCGTAACAGAAGGACTTCGACCCTAATGTGTTAGTTGACCATGTTGAACGGTTTTTGGCCAAAGTTTTTTTTCTTTTCTCCTCGCAGAAGTTGAGACCGCAAGAGAATCCCTTCACACTGATATAATACGTGTAATTTCCTTTTCATTCCGGCCAAATCTGAAAACCTCTCCGGTTTGAAAGGAAAGCGTAAAAATTTACCTTTTTTTTTATTTTTCTTATATAGAGTGGGAATCTTACAAATTGAATACTACGAATAGTTTCTGTAATACTTTCCTATTTTTTGTGATATGTATAAAAAGTACTACGTATCTTTATCTCTATAAGTAAAAATTAAAGGGATATTTTTGAAACAGCATCATAGCTGAACTGCTTAACCGAATTCATTTGAAATTTACTAAGATTGTTTCCCAATTACAATTTACTTCATTTCATTTCATTTTCGAAGCAGTTTGGAACATATATGCAAATAAAAGTGTTCGAACCCCAATGAATTATATGTACATAGAGACAATTTTCTTGTTTCTTTTTTTTAACACCAATTTGCAAGTTTCCAATTCGCTGTAAGTTTATTTCTTCTGAAATACTCAAATTTTGTATTCAACTACTTCAACTGATCTTCCACTCCAACTTCTTAATATCTGTTCGTTTCATGATTGCGATAAAGAAAAAAAAGCCATACATTCTGACGGCTTATTTTTCAAAAGTTATAAGGAAGAAATTTTTTCTCTCTAACTTTTTAATAATTTAATTTAGTTAATATTAAAAAGGGCACTTCAAACTTAATTTTGGTGTAAGTTTCTAGTCAATATGTCAAGTAGAGGGGGCGCTTTACCACCTCTAAACTGAACGGCAGCCTGAAACAGTCTAAAACCGCACTTTCATCACTCAAAAAAATCTATAGTACTAGGTACTTATATTTTACCTGACAGTGACGGATACTTCAGAATGTAAGATATAAGAAAATTTTTTTGTTTTTGCTTTTACTGACCTCATTATTAATATAAAGATGATAAAATTCTTTTTTCAACCTATCCCAGCAAAATTGACTGTTAATACTAAAAACAGGATTGGTAAATGACAGGTAGCTCATACAAGAATTCGAATATGGCAACTAACATAAAACAATCAAGACAAAGTACATGAAAATATATCAAACAATAAATCGTACTCAAAAATGTAGTATGCGTAAAATTCACAAATGTTTCAAATAAAACTAAGCAGAAGTTGAAACAATTAATTAAAATAATACATCTGTATATTTAAGAAAAGAGTACGCAATTACAAAATGGTCACCACTAAACTAGAACCAAAAAAAAATATTGTGACCAGCGTGCGAAAAGCTTTCCTACTTTCCCATATAAACGTTCACTTGTTCGAGGAAAGGCACACGCTTTTTAATGAATTGCAAACACGTCAGGATCTTATAAAGTTGAGAACATTTTTCTTACAGAAAGCAGAACAACAAACGCTAGGTCAGTCAACTGTGGTCTTCAATCTCACTATTTCACCCCTTGAGAGACGTGGAACATATGTAATTTATTAGAAATTAAATTCATTAAAAATTGTTACAAATCTGCCTAAACAAGAATTTGGACCGCCGAATTTAACAAACTCTCCTGAACAAATAGTTCCATGTTCTTGTTGGTTGATACTTGGTAATTTTTTGGAATATTATTCGGAACTGTATTTTAGTGTGTTCATTGAATCTGTACTTTTAATGAAGCTTATGAACAAAACTTGTTTTTTATTAGAGATCGCCAAAATTTCTTGATCCTCAAAATGTGTACCCTAAAATATAATATGTACACATACTATGAGATAAGTTGCGGGAGGATACTTTTTTTTACTTAGTTCAAGAACAAGGTGTAGATAACCTGCTGGCACCAGTAACACATACTATTCGTTGATTTTCTCATTCTTTTGCACAAAATAGGCTATAGTCCTTTCGTTTACAGAGAATCAAGAAATTTTGATTATCCTATTCATGTTAAACGAATAGGTTGCTAATCAGTTTTGAGATTGATCAGCTAAAAAAATGCTTGCTGTAAAATTCAAGAATCGATTGCAGCTGTCGTTCAAAACTTTTCTGAACATTTCAATTTACGATTCAGCACCATTTGTTCCTTAACAAATATTTAAGAAATTTATGTAATATAAAAAATTATTTTTTGGGGAAAGAGGAGTCTAGCCAAGATTCTGTTAGTAAATTAGTAGATATTATTTTTTATGTCATCAGCATGTTTATTGTAAATTTCATCAAATATGTAAAATAAATTCTTTCTACAATTTTTTTTGACATTATTTCGCAAGATCATCTGTGGAGGATTGAATGCCCTCGCTGTTGTATTTGCTATTTTCTCTGATTAGGTTAAAAACCGCTTGTTTAATGGGAAGGCTATCTTACAGCTGCACTTGTAAAACTTCCCAGTTACAGGTTTTCCTAAAAAAATGATTCAAATAACAGTATTTGTCCTATATTTTTTCAAGGAAAGTACAAAAACTATTTTAAATAAAGATTATAGTCGAGTCGCGCTTCTATTTGATGGAAATATCCCCAACCATAATAAAACACATTTTGCTCTTGACCAGTGGTTTTTCTTACTTAGATTGTACTTAAGATTTACAGTGGTCACAAAAAGTATTCATACAAGTGTAATTTTCAATTTATATATATTTGTAATAGTTATTTAACGGGCATAATTTCGTCATATTTTTAAGTATAGTTTAATATTACAACCTAACCAACAAATAAACTTTTCTGGAGAAATACAATGCTAAATTCCAAAAAAATTGAAAATAGACGCAAAAAAGTATTCATACAGATCATGCAAACAACTTTAAATTTTTTTTAAATATTTTGTGTAAAGTCTTTTTGCTTTTATAACGGCATTTAACCTCCTAGGCATAGAGTCTACAAGATTAGAAGTAATTCCGGAACTGTTTCTTCCCAGGCACTCTTTAAATTGACAGTTCTTTTCGAGAGAAACATTTCTTTTTTCTCTTCTCCAAAATCGACCATAAGTTTTCAGTCGGATTCAAGCCAGGGGATTGTGGAGGAGTTTTCAATTGGCGAGGTGCATTGTACAACCATTCATTCGTTTCCCTGGCTGTATGCTTGGGGTCGTTGTCCTGCTAGAACAAAAAATTGTCCCTGATCCCAAGCTTTCGCACACTTTTCAGCAAATTACTGCGCAAAATGTTTATGTAGCCATGCGCATTTAAAATTCCATCGATTATTATTAGCTCTCCCACTCCACTGCAACTCATGCACCCCAACGCAGTTCTCTTCACAGTTGGTACAATATTTTTGAGATCAAGCTCCCTTATTCGGCTTGAGCCACACAAACTGTCCTCCATCAGAATAAAAAAGATTGTACTTTCTTTCATCAGTGAATAAAACGTTTTTCCAAACTTTATGTGACTTATTTATATGAGCTTTTGCGAATTCCAACCGCAGCTTCCTGTTCTTTTTACTAATAAAAGGTTTTTTCTGGGTGCTCTAGCTCTAAATCCAGTTTCATAGAGATAGTTCCTTACGATCTGTGGTGTTACTTCTAACCCTATTGCTGATGCAAGGTCTTCCGCCAACTCTTCCGGCTTTTTTGTAACATTGCTTTTAATGAAATCGGCATTTCTTTGGTTAACAGCCTCGGTTGACCTGTGCGGGCCTTATTTTCTAGCGAACCGGCTTTAAACTTTTTAATTATGTATTGCACAGTAGAATGTGATAATTTGAGCTGCCGTCCAATGTTTCTGTACGCTAAACCACTCTGATTTTTTTTTTTTTTCATTTTTGGCATTAGCATTCGCTATACAGCCATTTTCAATGTAAAATGAATCAATCAACTATATTTTTATATTTTATGTCATAAAAGTAACCCATCAGAGTATCTACAACAGGTACCTCTTTTATATTATATGATATACGTCTGTTGTGCATAGGGAGAGATGAGGAATCATCAGTCCGAATTATATGCAATAGAGAAGTTCTGCAGACAGTCACTGACTTCGAATATCTAGGATCGGTGATCAGTCGGGATGGCAGGATTGATCAGGAGGTATTAATAGAGTACAGAAAGCTAACAGCATATTCTACCAAATAAGCAACACACTGATTGGAAAGCAGGAGTTAAGCCCTGATGCTAAAGTGGTACTATATAAAACGGTGTTCTTGTCTGTGCTCCTTTATGGCGCTGAAAGCTGGCCGGTGCTGGATAGGCATGCCAGTAAGCTGTTCCTCAGGCGCATCCTTGGTAAAACTAGGAGGGAATGTATCAGGAATGCGCGAATTAGAGAAGACCTCCAGGTACAGCCAGCGCGGCAAATTTTGGAGGCCCGACAGTTGGGATGGTTTGGTCATGTTTTGAGAATGGAGGACAGGCACAAGGCCAAACAAATGCTCGATGCCAGACCCATTGGCAAGAGAGCAAGAGGTAGACTTCGACTGAAGTATGAGGAATATATTGAAAAATTCGGCTAGGCAAGAGGGGAATCTCTTACGGGGATAAGAAGGATGGCACAGATAGGGACCGACGGAAGGGCTGGATTGGGACTGCTTCTCCACGCCTCACGGCACAAAGGAGATGAAGAAGATATATGTCTGTAATTAAATGGAGACGTTATTATATTTGATAAATTCTCAAAGAATTTCTTTCTCGCTCCGTTATACAGTTATACATTGTGCAAGACATGACCACATGTTCTAAAGTTTCTACCACCCCGCAATGCATGCACACTGAAGATGAGGAAACTCCTAATTTGTTTAAATAAGATCTACACAAACCATGGTTCGATCTTAATCTACACATGGTTTTACAGGTATATTTAGTAGTAGGATGTTCAGCAAACCATGGCTTCGTGCCTATCTTCGCTTGTAAAGTTTTATAGAAAGAGCCTTTTTCTGAACCACTATAACTGTTCTGCCACTCTCTCAACACCTTTTTTTTCATATAAGTAGCAACATAATGTCTACTAATTCTATTATCCTCACTTAGTGTGCCACTTACGGCCGATCCTTAGCAAGTCTGTCTACTACTTCATTTCCAGTTATTCCTACATGACTTTTGACCCAGAGTTATTTCACCAAAATACCTCTCCATTCCAAGTCATACTGGAGATCAATAATTTTTTGTAAAAGGTGATGTTTAATTTTATTTCTCGAAATATCGCTTTACTGTCTGTTATAATCAAAAATTTCTTCCCACCTAAATCCATTTTAAAGCTTCCGCAATAACCATCAATTTAGCAGAGTAGCTGGACATATAACCATTTAATTTCAATTGGTATGCATAATTTCGATGGAGTGGAAAAAGGCACAACCTACTTCACCACCTGACTTGCTGCCATCCGTGTATATGTAGTTAAAATGGGGTCATTCTCTAGTTAAAATGCCTTGAAATTCCAGGTCAGCATAATCTTGTGACAGTCTTAGATCAAAAAATGAACTGTATTCTATTGTTTGAAACAAAGACTTATAGTGTACCTTAAATTCTAGAGGTATGCTACACTTGAACATGTATGATGAATATTCCGAAAGCTCTATGAAACTGTCAGATAACGGGGGATAATATTCCTTTCTTTTCCAGTAAGAGGAAGTTAATACCCTCGTGGTTAGATTACTTATTTTATTCATAATTATGCTATTCATAGTTAGAGCCTTAGACAAATATCTGTCAGGCAGAATTTTTTTTTTTAAGCTCAAAGGCATTTCACCCAACTCACATAAAAGAACATCCACTAGAGTACTTCTTAGATATCCAAGACAGGCGAATGCATGAATAATATATGCTGAATAATATCTATTCGTTTCAGTATACTTTAACTAGCTTCTCCATAAAACATTGATCCATAATCTATCCTCGATCTAATGCAACCTTTGTAAAAAAGCAAGATGATACTTGGATATTCCTAATCATTCTGAGGATATTGACTGACTTTTCACTCTTTTTTATTAATTCATTAATGTCCAAATTCCAACTTAGCTTGCAATCAAGTGTCATTCCTAAGAATTTTAAATCCTGAACGCATGGAAATGTGTATCCACCAAGTTCTATAACATTTTCAAAGGGTGAACGATTGCTTCTAGAGAATGGACAGACTACTGTCTTTGCTTTCGATACGGTAAAACCATGTTTACATGCCCAGACGAAAATATCACTAACTGCTTCCGACAATATTCTTTTACAGTCATTTATTGATCTGCTGGAATAATATATACAAAGTCATCTGCATATTGAATTATTGATACTTCAGAAGGCAAGATTTCTTTTAGGGCAGCAGTATATATATTAAACAATAAGGGACTGAGAATACCCCCTTGAGGGAGTCCTACCTGAGATACTGATGATAGTATGTTTTGGTCATTTACACTGAGGTGAAGGTATCTGTCAGAAATTAAGCTGATAATAAAATTGATAAATTGAGAAGGCATACCTAATAATCTCATTTTTTGTGCGAGGATGGGATACTGAACAGAATCATATGCGGCAGACAAGTCCAGGAACATTGCTAAAACTGTTTTACCATAAGAAATGAAGATATGTATATCAGTTACCAGAGCAGCTAAGTTATCAATCGTAGATTTACCTCTTCTAAATCCAAACTGACAATTAGGTAAGTTCTTATTGGTTTCTAGCCACCATCCCAATCTCCCCTTTATCATAAGTTCAAACGTTTTTTGCATATAGGATGCTAATGAAATTGGACGATAGGGAAGGGCATCATTTTGATCTTTTCCAGATTTAAATTTGGAAAAGAATCTGCAAAGGCACAATCATATACTTTTTCCAAGCCGAAGGGATTGAACCTTCCAACCAAATGTTGTTATTTTTTTTATTTATTTTATTGTGAAAAGGGTGAGAGCCCCAAAGGAGTAGGTAGAGTTGCCACCAATCTAAATCACAAAAGAAAAGAACAAAATACCCAAATAAACCAAATAAATACAAAAAAAATTAAAAAAAATGAAAAAATAAGATCTAAAAAAAAAAAAAATCTGGAATATAAAAAATATATTGTTTAATTCAGAACAGTTGTGGCCTAAAATAATAACAAATATTCCAAATTTTTTCAAAAACTACTAAGAAGTAAACAAAAAAATAAAAATTTGAATAATTTACATTACATTCAAAAAAGGGTCATACTTTACTGGTAATATTTTTTTTTTCCAAACTTATTTTTATAAAACTAAACAGATTAATATATAT
This sequence comes from Triatoma infestans, assembly GCA_011037195.1. Lineage (NCBI taxonomy): Eukaryota > Metazoa > Arthropoda > Insecta > Hemiptera > Reduviidae > Triatoma > Triatoma infestans. The sequence continues at coordinate 152,394 of JAAEAF010000158.1, read as the reverse complement.
TCATAAATTTAATAATAAGTTTAATGCAACAAAATTTGCCTAAATTTCAAATATAATAAATAAATATATAAATATTTTTTATTTAATTGTTTTCTAACATACTTAAATACCAAAATTCATTTGTACTGATATTAAAATGCTGTCTAAGAGGCGAGTAAACAGGGCAACCAACCAAGATATGTTCTAAATTCTCGGGTAAATTTAAATTGCAGAGCTTACAAATTGATTTTTGATCTATTACAGTAGAAGTAGAATCAATTGTTAACTTCAATATATAAGTTCCTGAGGTTCTCATCTGTGCCAATATACGAGTAAAAACCAGCGGCAGATTGAGAGATAAATAAAAAGGATTATTTATTTTAGAATTATATATCTTGTTATAATAGTGACTATATTTTGAATCTAACAACTGATTTTGATCTTTTTTTAGAAGGTAGTTTTTATATGTTTGTAATATATGCGGAATAATTTTATTTAGAGTACAGCCATCTTGGATAAAAACTATATCTGAATAATGAATTGGGAGTAACAAATCTCTCAATTGTGATACCCAATTATATTTGTTGTCTTTTAATCCAGCATTAGATAATGCCAATAGTTTATAATAGCAAATTTTAGGGTATCTCTCTTCTTCTAAACCTAATATATGCGCTAACCATCGCAGGACAAGCTTCAATATATAATAAGAAATATGGAGAAGATCACATTCCAGTCTTATTAGAAAATTTGGGGTACACTGCGCTAAGCGCAAGTGTCGCTTATAGAAAGTTAAAGAAGCTTTCTCCAGCTCATTTATATATCTTAGACTCCATACTTGACTTCCATACAGCAAAACACTACTGATCAGAGCTTCATTAAGTTTTCTTTTAGAGTTCCATTCTCTAATCTTCGATCTAGAGCAAATACTCAGAACACTACCCGCAGCTATTTTAGCCTTGGAGCTTGCATGACTTAAAGCTTTGGCAAAAACACCGGAATTAGAGAATATGACCCCCAGATAGTTGAATTCTTTTACCTGTTCTAATTCTACATCGTTATAGTGTAGTTTCATCTGTTTAGCTGGCCTGCCTTTTTGAAACTTTACGATTTTAGTTTTGGAGGAGTTAACTGATAGAAATTTAGAAGTTGAATATTTTTCTAGAGTAATTAATTTATTTTTTATATCAGTGTAGCAGTCACCCAGAATGATTAAGTCATCTGCATAGATCAATAACAATATATTGCAATTCGGGGATACCACGATACCAGAGTGACCGCTATCCCTAAAAAAACGCTCTATATCGTTTAAATAGAGACTGAAGAGCAAAGGGGATAACGGGTCTCCCTGCAAAACTCCTTCCGAAATCTCAATAGGTTTAGAGGTCGCAGCACCAGATTTTATTCTAGTGAATGCCGACTCGTAAAGTGATTTGATAACTTTTATTATTTTTGCACTGACCCCAACCTGAAATAAGTCAAACCATAATTTATTATGATTGACCGAGTCAAAAGCTCGTCTATAATCTACAAACGCGGCATAAAGAAGTCCCGCCTTATTTCTTAGTTTTAGTTGAATGAGAGAATTCAGTATAAATATATTATCCAGGCAGCCCCTATTTCTCCGGAAACCAGACTGGCACTCTGGAATTACTTTACACTCATCGGCCCAAATGGTCAGACGATTACTAATAATTTGATTAAAAATTTTCATTAAACAATTCGCTAATGCTATGCCCCTATAATTTTCTGGCAAGGATTTATCCCCTTTCTTATAAATCATGATTGTGTTTATTTCATGCCACGCTGTATGAGGCAAGAATTTTAAAAATTCGTATGAGAGATAATCGGAACCTGGAGATTTGCCCATTTTACAACTTTTAATAACTGACTGAATTTCTGAAGAGGAAATATCGCAATCGAGAAAGGGGTGACGCGTGTCTATGTACGTGTTCTCATCAATAATTCGAGGCTTAAGAATATTTGAAAAAACTGTTCCCACTTTTCTATATCAATAGGATTAGAAAGGAATGGCGCCGTTCTAAACGTATTTATCGCCGACCAGAAATCGCTGCTGTTCTTTGAATTCGCAAGAGCAGCCATTAAATTTTTTTCGTGTTGACGCTTCTTAGCTTTTAAGAGGTTTTTATAATTAGATTTTTCCCTAAGGTAATTCAATTTACTTTTTGTATCAAATTTATTTAACTTGCAAAGGGTCAGACAACTTTTTACCTCCATCTTTTTAATTTTACAGCCAAATGTTGTTAAAGATACCCAATAATTCAATCTGAGAAACTTGTGGGAGATTTCTAATCATACTGTAGTTATACCATCCATCCCTGGAGCAGTATTATTATTAGTGTTAATGGCCGTTCTCAACTCTGATTCATCAAATTGAGCAGTTAGAAAATGATGACTGTCATTGTTGGGAGCAATCCAACTAAAGTTTGGAACATATAGAGGATCCAACTTACTTAAAAGATCTTCACACCACTCGCCCTCACTTATAGGTATCTTATTACTACCTTTCTATTTTTTAAACGTCGTACGGTTCCATATTTGTTTAGTGGGTGTCTCGTTTGAAAGAGTAGAACAGAAACTTTTCCAAGTCATACTTTTTTTTTGTTTGGCCAGCCATATTTAAATTTTGCATCAGGCTCCTTGTACAAGTTCCAATTTTGATAGGATGGTTGCGATTTATATTGACTAAAAATGAATTCCCTTTTTTTTTAAGGCAGCTGTGCATTCTTCATCCCACCATATGTGGCTTAGAGTACTCTTTTTTGCTTGATTTACGCTTGGGAATTGATGCTTCACAGGCCTCATGCAATTTACTTATAAACATTTCATAAGTACACTTAGCCGAAGGTATTATGTCAACATTTGACATAATATCTTTAAACTTACCCCAATCTGCCCTATTAAGGTTCCATGATTGAACATTTCTTATTATCACTGGGAGATGGATTATTTCCGATGATATAAATAATAATGATAATGATTTGATTCCATTGACCATACAAAAAGATCTGCTATATCGGGTGTACAGAATGTAATATCTAGCGCCGAATTACACCTCTGTCTAATATTATTTACATAAGTAGGTGACCCATTGTTCAGAATAACTAGACTATTATTTTCAATAGCGGTTAATAAATTGTGTCCTTTGCTGGCATTATCACAATCCCATTTTAAATGATGAGAATTAAAATCTCCCGACAAAATTAGGGGGCATCTAAAACTTGTAATTAAACTATTCCATTCTTGAATAGATATTTTGAACAGATACTTTGAACAAAACTAATATTTCTATAAATTCTGTCTTTGAGTGTTATAGCTACAGACATTATATTATTAATTTTATAATAGTTGATTACTTCAGTGTAGGTGATATTATTTTTAATCATTATAGCAACTCCTCCTTTCGAATCATCCCTATCTTCCCTTACTATGTTGCATCCTGGGAAATTAACATATACATTTTTATGAAAACATGTTTCTGAAATTATTGCTATATCGATTTTTTTTTTTTTGTAACATATATTCCAAACTTATTTTATTAGCAATTGCAGAGCGAGCATTCCATTGTAAAATGTTTAAATTTTCTAAAATCATTTGAAACGAAATAAAAATAAACAAAACGAAACAAGAAACCAATATAAATCTAAGCACTTAAGGAATATCAAATTTTAAGTTTTAGTTAATGTTTCTAATCTATCTGTCTGCGCGGCAGAGACCCAAGGCGAGATGACAAGCAAAATGAATAATAAAACAAAACAAATGAAAATGAGACTTACCCCTTGGTGACGTTGAGTGATGAATAGACGCAGGGTTGATGAGACGAATGGCGGAGTGGGAAAGGAGGAGGGGCGTATGTGTGTGTGTGTGTGTGTGTGGTATGTGTGTGTGGCGAAAGAAAGGAACTCAGGTGAGCGTAGAAGGATTAGAATGCTTCTTCAGAAGCGTATGATGCCGTGGTTGAAGCGGCAGGTACTGGCGAGTCCACTAACGTGCAATGAGATAGCCTCGTGAAGATGCTGGCGCGGAGGGATGAGTCTTGGTAATCACCGAAGAGTCAAGTTAATAATTACCACGGCGAATAGGCGCGTATAAGGCGACACAAAGTTTAAAGGCGAAATTAACAGCACGCCACAGAAGAAGAAGCGGTAAAACTGAAGTTAGCTAGATGGGCGACAGAGAAGAGAACGGCACAAACACTGTTAACCAGGCGAGATACAGAAGTCAAGTGAAGTAATTTTTGAGGAATAAAGAAGGTTGAAGGGTGTGGGAAACGGAAATAACGCGCGAAGTCCGAAGATGAAGATGAACGCGCAAAGTGCCGGCAAGCCCACCACCAAGATAGAAAGAGAGGGAAAAATGCGGGGAAGCGTGAGAACGCGGCGGAAGATGAAAGAAGAAACAGAAAATTATAGTTTGGAAATGGCAAGGGATTAGCAGTAGTGTGATAATAAAAAAGGGCAATAAAGACGAAGCGGAGTTAAGCTTTCAAAGGTGCCGCGACCTAACACTATCTTTAATTAAATGTTTTAGGCGTTGTGTATCCGAACTCATTACTTTATCTTTTGTAAAAAATGTATGGATTATATTCATTAAGGTATCATATACATCCTCTATTTTTACATGCGACTTGTCCTGTTTTTCAATGAGATGACTAACATAAGGATTTGATGTTATCAAACCTGAAATATTTTTAGGGACTGGAACTGTTATTAGTTCATTCACTGGTTTATTGGTGAGAATTGTCTAACTCTTTTGGTAACAGTGCGAGATCTGGAGGCTGATGAAGAGAAATTAGTATTTTCAATTTTATCACTGAGAGGAGGAAACGATTGATCTGAATTTGCTAAAGGTTTTGATAAAACTGATGAATAATTTTTTTTTCAAAAATACATTTAGCATCTTTATAAGATATATTCTGTTCTGCCATTAATATTTTAATCTCTTTTTGTTTATTGAATTCATGGCATTATAAGAATGGGGAAGATTACAATAAATACATTGTTATACAACAGAACTTTGAGTCTTTTCTATCATGTCCACCCGCACACAGTAGGCATCTAGGTTTACCTTTGCACTGTCTACTATGATTGTATCTCAAACATTTGTAACACTGTACAACTTTATGAATGTATGGTTCTACAGGACAACGAACATAGTATATATATAAATATATTCCGGAAATATTGTCCTCTGAAAGTTAACAAAATCGTTAAAGTAGGGTTTTCTTTCAATTCATTATTGTCTTTGTATTTTTTAATAAATCTTTTAGCATGGTTATTAAAATTATTTATGTAGTATCAAGACCAAACTAGTTTGATTCATTGTCTGAAGAGTTTTTAAACAGTGTTTTGATACTACAAAAGAACCTAAGGCAAAAGTTCAATTAAAATCAAAAAAAAATAAAAAATTACAACTGTATGAATATTTTTTTTGACCATGGCACCTATAGTGGAAAAAACAGAAATAACGAACTTATGTTAATAAATTCAGAAAATATTTCTAAACTTCAACAAAAAGAAATGTTTAAATCACTCGCTGTATAGGAACTATATAAGAATTACAAAGTATGTTTGTTGTTTCAAACAAAGTCACAAAATACTGTGCAAAGTTACAGCAATGTAAGCACTCCAATGCTTAAATCCTGCGTGGACTAGATCGTCATTTTCTAAAACATCAGCTTCGGATTATAGTTCGGTCATGCACCACTGGGGCAGCACTTTCAACCGGTTTCTTACCCCCTCTAAGTATTTTGGTCTGTAAATAGTAAGGTTATACTAATAAGTATGAGAAAGAGTTTTGAGAAAGGTTACAATGAGTGGCATCAAAGGGAAATTGGAAAACCCTTTAGAAAACAAAAGTTTTGGAAGAAACGTAAGAAAATAATAAATTAAGGCAAACTATCTCAGGTTAGATATATTATTAGTATAATTTTTTTTAAATAATTTTACTTAATTCGGCCTTATTTGTTATTATTAATTTTTTTCTGTTGGACTATAAAACGATATGTTTCTGTTCACTTTAATTTTGTTGATATTTTAAATGCTTCCATAACTTCAGTTTTCAGGGAATGATACAAAATCATATCCTTGTATGGATTCATGGTGGTTTGGGACAGGCTCATTTTTGCCCGTTAACTTTACCCACAGGTTTTGGCTTCTTTTCTGTAATAAATTATTCATTTTCTTTAATTGTAAAATTCTTATGCTAAAAATGAAATGTTAAATTAATTAAAGTTTTCCAGATCCTAATAATAAAAAAATCAGTAAACTTAGTTTCTTTTGCTCACTGATAATTGGTATTCTATGTGGATCCACTTTGGGTTATATATTTCTAAAAAACATTAATTTGCCTGAACACCGAACTAAAGAAACACTTATCATCGAACGTTACCATGAAGAACAAACGATTAATAAATTGAGTAATACAAAATCTATAGAGCGCTTGGAAAACAGCTTTCTCAAAGAGAGTGTTGAATCCCAGAATCGTGTAAGATTATTATGCTGGGTAATGACATCGCCAACCAATCACGAGACGAAAGCAATTCATGTAAAATCTACTTGGGGACAACGTTGTGATATTCTACTTTTTATGAGCTCGAAGGGAGGTGAGTAAAAATAATTGTTTTCTTTCGTTTTCTCAACTGTGGTTTCGCAGAAGATTATATTATGCAATTCTGGTTATATTTTGGATGAGAACAACAAGACAGAGGCAGGCTGAACTCTTCATTAAGAGACATTTGCGTAAATTTACCAGAGACCTACTGAGCCGTAGCTGAAGAGACATAAGGGTCAGTGGGTCTATTAACAGAGCATTGTAGGCTGAATAGGCACATGCTCAAATTACTACTTGTAGATAACGCGTTATGCCGATTCTGCAAGGTTCAAGCATATCCTTTGTCAAGCAGTCCCGAAGCCACGAGCTTCATGATGGAACCACTTTCAGCTTTGCTAGCCTGAATAAGAGGGTGAAGCTGAAGGATGTGCTATAACCACAGGGGACGTCGAGGTTGAACAAGGCTCGCCTCCTCTTTTGCCAACCTAATCTAATTTATATTTTGGACAGTGCTCTTACTGACGAAAACTCAAATACAGCAGATTTGCTGTATACATAGTTTTATAGTTGTTTTACGCAATATATAAAGAGAGCTTGGTTTCTAAATTGTGTTTGTACGTTATAGATTAGTTCTATAATGAATGGGTCAGCACGCACGTAACCAGAAATTGCAAGTTGTAAGGATATAAAAGTCAATAATTTTGTACCTCCAAACTCCAAATGATAAAAATAGCCATTAACAGAACTATTTTATAGATTTTAATCTACCAGCGGTTGCTTTACCTGTTCATGAAGGTAGAGATAATCTGTGGGCAAAAACCAAAGAAGCTTTTAAATATATTTATTATAATTATTTTGATCGGGCAGATTGGTTTTACAAAGCTGATGATGATACGTAAGTTCGTATTGTTCTTCTCAGTATAATTATACAAATATATCGATGTGTAATAACTTATTTATCACTTTGCTTCTTTAGATATTTGGTAGTTGAAAATTTGAAATATCTGCTAGCTCCTCATAATACTTCAGAAGCTCTCTACTTTGGATGGCGATTCAAACATTTAGTTAAACTGGGATTTATGAGCGGAGGAGCAGGTTAAACATTTGATTTTAATTTTATTCAGTCTCAAAACTTTCCTTTACTATTGTAAAAGTATATTGTGCGAACATGTTAAATTTTGCCAAGAAGTGTTCATTTTGAGAATTTCTTGGTATAAAAAAAATTTATTTGATAAGAGAGTAATATGGTACTTTTAGTCGAGTTTAGACCATACGCACCCAAGCGACTGTGGTAATTGCATGAGAATTATAAAAATCACTTCATTCCCGCAATATGTAAATAAAAAAAATTGTTTGTGTACCTTTTTCTCTAACAAAAAAAGATGTCTAATGAAAAGAATAAGGTAATTCAGATGGATTATAGAACTTTGTGTGGGAATTAAGCAATATTATAATATCTAATTTAAAAACAAATTTTACATTAATACTATTTAATGTAGTTTAGCAATTTAATTCAATCCTTAAAATTTATTTATTCCTTTTAATCTAGAGAAGAGATTAAAAGTACAACTTTTTTTTTGCTGGTTCAAGGAAGCTCAATCATTGATAGGTTAGGAATCCCGAAGGGATTAGGCAAGCTTGTTCCCGAAAGTGTTTTCTTAGTTATTCTCGAAAACTAACAGTTTTCTTTATATTTGGTTAACTAACCTAACAATATACGAACCATCTGCCCCACCAATTTTATTTGAACAATTTTCCCTGGATAACGGCGACTTTTGTCTTTGCCACTTCATATATTATTCAGTTTCATTTCATTTGTTATATAAAAGGCAAGTGAACATTTATTTAAAATTTGAAAAAATTATCGCTTAGAATAGTGAGATTTGCATTAAGAGAAAGTTTTTTTTTTTTAACTGTATAAAACATTTATACAATCAATAAAAGCTTTATTTTCTTTTCTCACAGGATATGTTCTGAGCAAGTGTGCATTAAGGAAATTTATTTTACAAGGTGTTGCAAACAGTACGATATGTCGATTCGAAAATGATGGCAATGAGGATTCAGAATTAGGTATATTTTTATTTAGTGGCAAATGGATAATAACAAATAACCAACAAAGAATGTTAAATTTACTTAAAACTTGGGAAAACACTAACTTGCTTTAGAATTATAATTTTTAATTAGTCAATGAACAATTAACATTTTAATTTGCAATGCGATGAACAGACTTGCACAGTGATGGAAGTGGGGGATTAGATTAGTTATAATTGGCAGCATGCTGGATTGGAAATACAGAATCCAGCCTCGCGGATCTAATGCTGGTAACAGTATCAAGCATAGGATGAAACAAACTGAGTTTAATAATGAACTAGGAGGATTTTAGAAGCAATAGATTTGGAGTTGAATGTGATAGACCATAGTCCAATTTTTACAAAGTTAAAGGACTTTATAATAATGATAACAACAATAAGAATCATAGAAACTTAAAATTTCTCATTTTGAGCCAGAAATCCGGTCAGGGTTCTAAGCTAAAATTTTTGTTGACCAGAATTATCGTTGTTGAATGGATTCTTTCGCGAGGAATAATGGGATCAGTTGTCAAGATATTTTCATTACTTTCAATATTTACATATTAATATATCCATTAAGACCTGTAAATGCGTATTGGCAATGCACGAGGTTTATGGATAATGACAAAAAAAGGCCATTTAAGACGGCGAATATGTATTCCCACGAAACTGATATATAACATTGCCAGATCAATTCAACCGAAGAAATTTTGAAAACGGAATTAGATTTGCTGCTACTTCGGGAATACCTAATTGACATGCTTGGTCGGATTTCCCGATCTAACAGAGAACAACATTTAAAACTTCTCAACATTCATGTATTCCTATAGCGCTGAGTATATAGTATTATTATTATTTCCAGCTACGGGTGGGCTATACCTCGGCACCAACAAAGGCTGTTGTGCCATTAAGATATAGCAAAGCTAATTGGGTTTAGCAAAACAAAAGAGCAAACGACTAGGCTCACACTGCTTGCCCCACCACAAACATTCATACCCATTCTCGCTCAGATGTATATATGTACCATTAGACTAGTTTGTACAATGTAGGACTTGCAAGTGAACCAGAATGATTCAATAGTGGATTAACTTAGTGACCATTCCTTCTAGAGTCTACCTTATATTTGAAATAATTTTATAAATTCATGAAAAAAAAATTATTTTTACATAGTTTATAAATAAACACACCTTCTTTTTAAACAAATATAAATATGAAGAAATATTAATATTTATTTTTAAGGTCAATGTATGGAAAATCTGGGTGTAACAGCGATGAACACTAGAGATTCACTTGGACGAGAACGATTCTTTCCAAAGATACCTACATCAAATTTAATACCAGGGCATTCACTTCCAGATTTCTGGTATTTCGATTACGCTTATTATCCCCAGCGAGAGGTATTATTCTATGTATTTACGCATAACCAGATAAACTATCTAGAGCATTTAAAGATGAACTGTTGCTGCTTCTGTAATGCACATGGGCATAGAGTTTTTTTATTTTTATTATTCTTTATTATGCTTATTTTTCTTTTTCCTGCCCATTTTCGGATGCCCAGACATCGTCAGAGTAAGGCTGGCAATTCTTGTAGAATGTTGAGTTCAGTTTAAAGTTTCTGTCACGCACCCAAATTGTTGATTATTTGCGAGAGGTTATAAGGATTGCGGATCCATTCAAATATTCAACGTGAATATAAGCTCAAAAGGTAGTATCCTCTTTAGGTTTTAAGATGGTTTCTGGAGAGGAGGGGGTTTATGTTTTCCTTTTAAGTGCTAATTTAGTTATATTATAGATTTCTTCATTTATATAATATTAATTAGAATTAAGTATGTTACCAAAATTCTGAGTTTGAAAAACTGGTAATACCGTAAGTGCGTATTCACTGAAGTTTTATACTTTACTGCGATCGCTTCTCGGCCTTTTGGCTAAGATCAAAGTGTACTTTACTGCGTTTTTCTCCATAAAAACAGCAATGAATTTCATTAAATTTGTTATACTAACAATTCAGAGACCTATCACTTTTATTTGAAACGTTTCCCATAAGGTTAAGCTTTCCTCAAAAAATGGTTTTATTAAGTTTAGATTCACTCATTGATAACATTAAAGACAACTAAACATACAACGAGAGAATTAGAAGTTTGAAGAAAGTTTTTCATTTATCCTTCCTGTCCTGTCACCTATCCTACATAGAAAGTAGGGTGAGTGTTTCAAATGAAATATTTTTTGCCAATATTACCCTTTATAATTCGCTCAATATAGAGCTTTTATTTGAAATATATTAAAAACATATATGACAAGCATTGAAATATTAAAAACAAAAATTGGTATCATTTCATATATGAGATTACCGCTTGAGGTAACCTAAACATTTTTCAATGTTATGTTTTTCTTTTTCTGATATTTGTCCATACTTCATAGGAAAAATAGATGATGCGGAAATCAAATAATTTCTGATTAATTATACTTATATAAATACATAATAATATATTTTTATTTTTATTTGAATTGTTATACCAGCGCTAAGTGTACTGACAAACTCACACTGATGCTGACACACTCACGTTCTAAACGAAGAGAAAAGCTACTCTAATGCTTAATAATTAAAATAAAAATTTGTCAATTAAAGCTAAAAAGATACATATACGATCAATCTGATCTTATAGGCTTCCACGGCATTACCATGCAGAACTTTTAGATCTTCAGGTTGAAACCAACGTTTCGCCCTTATTGCAATAGATTACTGCCGGGTAGTTGTTGACTTGAATGTTTTTGCTTGACAAGGGCCGCGAAAGTTTGATAGATCGTATACCAGTGTTGGGACCAGTAATCAAGCTAACAGCTGCAATATAGTCGAAAAACTTAGTTATATCAAACCAATGAGCAACCTGAATACCTAATGTTTTATATTCAATCTTTAAATCTTTATGATTTAGCTTGCAAGGTTACACTTTAAGCATCTTGAACTTATCATGTTACACTCTAACAACTCTTTTGTTTTTGCAGGGTATAGAATGTTGTTCAAATGCAGCAATATCATTTCATTATGTAACTCCAGAGATGATGTACGTAATTGAGAATCTAATTTATAATATAAATCCATATGGTACTGATCGCAAAATGTATCGATCTGTTGCAATGAAGAATCAAAGCCTGCATCATAATATACATACCTCTTATTAATAATTAGTTTTTTATTAGAAATACTTTGTAGAAATATAAAAAATATTGTATGTTGAATTGTTGTATTACCTTTATTAACTACTCTGATTTTAATCCATTTAGCACTTTATTATAAAGCTTCAGAATTTTGTCACAGATCAATCCTTAACTTTAAATTAGAAACTTTTTTAACATTACTGGAACAATACTTTTAAAATTTAAAAAATATCTTCTGAAGATTGAGAATTGCAATATAAATGAGTATTGTTCGTGTTTCACATCAAATATTTTTTTAAACATAAACCTGTCCAATTTTAAGAATACAGCCTTTAGGTTACCGCTGCCGTTTTCTTGAAAAACACTTGAGTTTCCGCGTGAGTGGTTTGCTAAAAATCGATGTTTGACCCATGTTGCAATGAGCCTCTTCATCCCCCTTCGCCCATATATAGTTAGCCACGCCCCTTCTCTACCAGGGTTCATTGCCTTATTGGCTTTCAAGGTTAACGATCCTGAAGAGGCTCATTGCAACATGGGTGAAACGTCCATTTTTAGCAAACCACTGACCGGTCTAACCCGAAAATTCAAATGTTTTTCAATATAGCCTTTGTTGAGCTCAAAATTAGACAAACGAGTTTAATAATTAAGAAATTTTAACAACTACAAATAAACAGCGTTGGAAAGGATTAAATGGAAGAAGTTATTAGACAAATTGAAGGTTGAGGAGACCCACCATCAGTGGAATAATTCTTAAGAAGAATTATGACATCCGATTAACTTCAACAATTTTTTTACCAGTTTTCATGATGCCTTTCTTTTTTCTTTGAGAAGCTTCCCAAAGTAGCCACTACGTATTAATAAAGAAAATATATTTTACTCATAAATCCATCCATAATATTAAAATAATAGTACCTATCAGAATTAGGAAGTTATGGCAACCTCACTTATTACGTTTTCTATATATTTGACTAATAAATTAGCATTATCTGGATGTTTTTTATTAGGTTTATTTCATGAAATACATTTCCTTGTAAAGGAGAGTAATGAAGATTACATTGTATCTTGCTACAATAAAGTTTAAACAAAAAATTCATAAGTTGTCATGTCTTTCATAAAATGAGTCTTACTTAACCACTTAAATAAAACACAATTTCATTGATTACTTCCTTTCTAAAAATAGAAATGGATGAAATTATATACAATAACAAAAAATGTATTAAATCTTTAAAAGATTTTTTACAATTTGTTGCCAAATAAGCTCCATGAATGAAAAGTTATTCGTAGGGATTCTCTTACTTTTGCAAATAAGAGAGATTGATAGAAAATGTTTTTAAAATTTTAACCTTCGACAACAATTTTAAATTTCACATATCTGTTTGTTTTTCTAACTTATTTTTCTCTCTTGGGTAAATATTCTTTGGATTAAACCCAAAAACGTCAGCTAGATGACATGCATTAAAATTCTATTTTTATCTAATAATGTCTATTGAAATTGTTGAAAAGTGATTAATTAAGCTTCATTTAAAAGATTTATGATGTTTCTACTATGATTGGTATATATAGGGTGCACGATTTCAATATTTCTGAGTTCTTTCAATCATAAGTACTTGAAGTAGAGAACGCAATTAAGACTTTATCCCTTCAATTGGTGCGACTGATTTGTTTACCTCCTTCAGCTGTTTATTGTGTTTCAGTATTGAGATGTTGCGCAAATTTCTACCTCGCTGTATACTGCGTTTACTACATTTCATACCTTGTTGCATATTTTGGGGTATTATTAGTGGTTCTTTATTGTTGTTCGAATTTTGATAAAAGAAAACGTATTAAATAATGGATTATATAAAAAAGTTATTCCATAGTGCTAAAACGAAATTAGCTAGGCCAAAACAAATTTTAACACAAGAACAAAAACTTTCTTGTTGTTTAAAATCTTATGAAAGGTATTTGTATAAAATACAGAATATTATCAAATGGGAAGAACCTGCAGAAAGTGTATTTTCGGTCATACTAGTCAATACTTTATTTTGGTAAGTACTCGTTTTACATTTTTATTTTTTGCTAAGAAAATTTCTATACTTTTGGAGACCAGTTTTGAACATTAGATTTTTTTTACTATTTCTTATAACTTTACCGTTCCAATTAAATGGCAATTATGTTTGTATTTTTAATCACATTGGAAATAACAGTTGAGCTAACATTGAAATAATAAACCACTTCACATCCCAAATAGTATACATAATTTGTTCATAAGAAAGTATTTTTTTTTTCATTGGACTTTATAAATTATTTTATTGGTATTTATTTACTTACCAATTCTTAGGTTTCTAACATATATACACTGGAAATTCTATGGCCTACTATTTGCACTGCTTTGTTCATTTGTGATACATGAAGCTTGGATTGAACATATTTGGCCAGAAATACGATTACCTAAGGAGAAAAAATTTGAAATTGAGTCTGAAAAGATATTAGTCCCAGAGGGGTAAGTTATGTAAATTAGTTATAAAATGTTATGTAGTTTGGTCAAATAACTATTTTACTTAAAGAAGTTTTATTCAAAGATAAGTTTATTATTTGACAGGGCTTTTTAAATTTTGTACGGTATGGACATAGAATATATCTGTAAGGCAAACTTCATTCAGTATTTGCTCCATTTTTAAAACTTATGTGGTGGTTTATTATGGCCATAATATATTCCATAAATTTGTTGAAGTTTCGTATGTTAAGTTGTAAGTTCTTTTACGAATGAAACTTGTAAACTGGATTTTTGCAACAATCACAAGAGATTTACTTTACTAGAGTTTAGTTATGCAAATATTTTCATTGCGTACTAAAAAAAAATCCTTGGGTAAGTTCTTGGGTTTCTTATTAGCATTATTTTTCATTTGCTGTTATTTTACACAGAGTACTGACCGTGTCAGAAATCAGCCACTATGCCTCTAGCATTAAGAATGCGCTCAATAAACACTGTAATAGGATGAAATATCTTCGAGCTACACAGCCACCTGTGGTAATTATTTGTTTATGCATATTTATTGGGAGGGTGCCCAGTGAAATGCAATTATAAAGTAGTAAATTAAGCAACTTTATCACCTATACAATGTCAAACTTTTTTGCAATTTTTTTTTTGTAAAGTATTCAAAATCAGCTGTTTCACTAATTTTTCATTTAATTATAAATATTGGACTCTTTATATAAAAAATATTTGTTTTTTCAAATTGAAACGTATAACTCAAATAAATATAAAACAATAAAAAATACAATAGTTTCCAATAAAGAAAAAATTAGGATGTTTGATAAAAATAAATGTTTACAGTACTGTGCCGTTGTGAGCTTGGGATGCCTGATAGTTGCTGGTATAGGAACATTCATATCAGGACTCGTTCTTATTTATCTACTCACAATGGGTTTTATGATCATCCCAGGAATTATAAAACATTTTCTTTCGCCTGAACATAAGAAAAAACTAGTCACCGTAATAAAGTCATTTTCTTGTATTTTAGTACCACCAGGTAATTTCATTAATTCTTTTATACATAAAAAAAAAGATACTAATTGTAAGATCTGTATTCAGTAAGCGATTTTTTCCATGTCATTTTTTAGAAAGCAGTGGAAATTTCGATGAATATATGCCTGAATCAACCAAAGAGAATTTGGTGCTTCTTTCACAAGCTGGTGACAATAATGGTGAGGATTAGACTGATTAAACAAAACAAAAATCTAACAATTTACTGACTGGGTCATCTTATTTTTCTTTTTCTAATTTTAAAGTTGCATGTAAAATGAATATATATCCTTGTTATATAATAATTGCCAGTTGCATTTCCTTTTTAACCAGTATAGTTCCTTTTTTTTGTAGACTTATTTTTAATTCCTTTGAAAGTTCATGTCTTGAATAACTCTCTTGAGGATTACTGTCTATTGTTGCACCCAGTTTAGAAAATCAAAACTCTTAGTTTCCAACATTATATCACCAAATTGTAGGCAGTTTAACAGCTTTTACAAAACCATACAAAAAAAAAAAAAGGAGGAATCATTTAACTTGGTGGAGTAAATAAGAATACATTTTATATCCCGTTTAAATTGGGTATGTTTATTTTATGAGAACGAAGAAATTTTTCTAATTTTAAGAAAATGTTTTAAACTTGCAAGTTTAAGAAACAAGAAAAGCTTCCTAACTCGTTTCTTTCATACTTGGCTCTTCTTTTTTACCATCAGTGATTCGATTGCATTAAATATTCCTTATTTTCAAATTTTTTGTTTCAGTATAAAACACATCTAATAGTTGAGTACCTAATAAATTGTAACTTAATTTCGCATTTTTGATACCTTGACAGAATCACCGCTTTACTAATGATTGATTGATTTTTTTTTTTCAAACAATGGTCATTATAAATCCTTACCCTTATAAGTGCTTAACTATTTTTGCACTGTTTTCAAAGTTTTCAATTTACTATCCGTGAGATGTCATTTAGGTAATGAGATTTTAGTATATTTTGAATTCGATAGGCTTATATTCGACAGCACTAGCTTATTTTTCTTAATTGAAAAAACAAGTGAAGATATGAGACTGTTTTTTAGATATGTATTTTTAACAGAAATATCGATAAATGTCTGATTTTTGCGATGATCTTCCAAATGAAATTAATAAAAATAGGATTGGATTGAAATTGGAGTAATGCTAAAAAGAAACAAATACTTGAAATTTATTTTATTTTTACTTTTAAAAGTTAATTTAAGTTCGTTTTTAATAGGCCAAGCTCTTTACAGGAATTCTCACATTAACTTGGTGGTGCTTCTACCTTCGTGCGTAATTGTTGTCCCTTGGGAAACCCAAAAAAAGTTTAAAATATAGAAGTGAAAAGGAAATGATGATTTTCATGATGACGGAGCTTGTACGAAGTGTGTTCATATCGCTTTATACATAAATTTGGCCGTCGCTATAAACTTATACCTAGCTAGGCATTCTTGTTTCAATTGTGATTAAAAAAAAAGTACTGTTCACCATAGTTGAGCATCTTGAGCATCTAAAAATTTTAATGATCTATTTTCAAGGAGACATTCTACTGTAACCTAAGAGGAGTTTCCATCTCCAACCTATCAATTTAAAATGTTTACTTATTTCATTGATATTACAGTTTATTACAAGTAAGCAATTCCGATTATTCGCGTTGTCGCCCGGCTTAATTGGTCTTCGATAATTAATTGGGCAATTCACCAGATAAAACTAATGAATTTGTAATTACTTTAAATAGTGTGGAGCATGCAATAACTTGTTTTTTGTGAGTTTTCATTTTATAAGGCACAGCTAATTAACTACTAGCTCTGTTATTTCCGGTCATGCCCTAGTCAGACGTTGGATTTGTTAAAAGTATATATTTTATTTTTTAACCCAATTATTATTTAACAGTGGAATTTTTAAAAATTAAATAATATTTTTTGAAATTTATACAATACGCGTTATTTATATGTTGAAGACTTGTCCACACCATCGACAGAAGACTCATCATTGGGTGACCTTATGATGCCTGGCTATGACGAATCATCTGTGGACACTGTTGAATCACTGATGCTACCAACAATACCGCAAGACTCGTCTGAAGATACAGATTCAGAAGCCGGTGCATTACGTTTCAAAAGTAGTCATTTCAATGGTGACGGGAGTTCAACCGATGAGGAAGTATCATTGGTCAGAGATCTAGTCTTTCCAGATGTCAGCGATGTGGCTGATTCAACATCATCATCAACTACTACTACTTCAGTGATCGGTAGTGGTTTAAGACAAACGGTTGCCGGTGTATTATATAAAACGTTCACCGGTGCTGTGACACGAGCCGGTAGTGGAGGATTAAGATTTCAAGCAGGTACTACAGATATTAGAGCTCCTGCACTTGACACTACTTCAATTACCTCTAGAGATAATTTAGATTCGGACAGCGAATTTGAAATTATTGATTCTGAAGATGCAGATTCAGAACAGTTGTAATATTAATTTTTTTTCTTGTAAATGTTATAAATTTTAATATATCTACATTATCATTTTTAAAAATTGCTTAGTTGAAACGGAAAATTATTTATATCAAGATTTTTCGTAATTCACTGTAGAAATACAAATTATTCAGGCTCAGTTTACCAGTTTGAAATACCTAAAAGGAAATTATTATGACACTTCAGTATCTTAAACTTGTCGACCAATTAATTCTTCGCTAATGGTTACGAGTCATGCAGTGTAGTATGGTAGCCATTTGGCAACAGAGGACCTACAAACCTTTTAATGATTTCTTTTGTTTTTTTTTTTCTTGAGAATATCTATTTCATTAAAGATATGTATTTTTATCTGCAACAGTGTAATATGATATTACTCCATTGAATTCTGTAAATAAAATTGAACTTTTAAGCTCTAAAGATGGTTTCCACTATTTAGTTACCAATTTTAAGGTTTGGAGAAAAACCCTAAAAAAAAAAAAAAAATGAATAAATTCTTAAATACGTTTTTGTTTAAATCAATGTAATAATGAATTAGACAACAGTATTCAACCTACAGTAATCATCCTGTTTACATTGGTTTTTACGTGTTTATGCAGTCCCCCTTTTGTTTAAATAATTACCAACTGTTGCAGAAAAATATATAATTTTTAACGTGAGAATATCATGTTTTGCAGGTTTCCTTGAATTTGGAGCTTGTTAAAATTGAAATGAAAGTTGCATAAAAAAAAAGCCGGCTTTTTGGTTGCCAAATGTCACGAAGTCTTATGCTAAATTTCAGTGAATAATTCATTAATTTTATTATTAAACTATTGTTATGAAAAATGGATTTATCTACCCAAGGCATCGTTTCAGTCAGATACTCTTGAAAAAAAGTTTCCTGAGTTTTAAATCAAATGGGTGCTTTTATTGTTGCGTTGATTAGTCCTGGCAAAATTTTCTTCTTTAAATACATCGATTCTAAAATAGAAATAATCGACTGTTTTAAATATATAGTAAAATATTTTCCAGTGAAAAAATTGTATTATACCCATTAATTTCAGGTGAAGCTGTTTTATAAAGGCAAATTAAAAACAAAAGAAAGAACCTTAATCTTTTGCAAAGATTTTTTATTGTTGACCTGTAGTAGCAGTTATAATCTTGGTAATCAATGTTTTGTAATTTAATCAAATAAAAGAGGAAAAAACTAAATACACCAAAAAGCATAATAAGGATCTAATGTCACAGAAATTAGCACATCCTAATTTAGTTGGATAAAAAGTATAACAAAAAGCTAAACAAATGTATTAAAAGTGTAATTTTCTCCGATTGAAACTAATTTTATTCTCTAGCATTCTTCTCCATCTTGACTTCACCATAATATGATTCCCACAATTCATTCCGTTCTCTTGCCTCTATTTTTCTACCCGTGTAAGCGGAACATCACTAAATCGCTTTCCATATCCGGAACCCATTATTTCATAAACTGGCCTCTTTTTCTGATTTCAAAAATCAACACAAGATTCAACTGGTCTTTATGAAGGGAAATCATTCTCTCTGCAAGTTCTGCTCATGCATTAGATACGGTTGCGCCTTCACGAATCTAACTGCTTAGTGGGGTGCATAGAGGGCATTTAGTTCTTTATTACTTTCTTTCTTCCTCAGGGATAAAAAAAAAATTTCAGAAAATCCTGAAGGCATTTATTTCCCTGCATTTTGATACCCATGTCTACTTAAATTTTATAAAGTTACCTTTTGTGATATTGAAGTTTATAGTGGATTTTAAACCAGGTTTATCGGTAAAACTGTTAAATTGGCCAATTACTTACTTACTATTATTGTTTAGTTTACTCTATACATATTAAACAATTTTTATTTTTTTAGTTCCATGACTTTTTAAGTTAAATTCAGATCTTGTTGAAACATTTCTCTGATTAGCGATGCAAATACTAATCTCATAATAAAAATAATAGTATTTCAAAAGAAATTGTCCAATCAGACCGTCTGTTCTCTAAAAATAATTATTAGAAATCAAATGCTAAAAATGCAGCAATATTTTGACTGTTTTCTGAGAAACCAAGCGTGTAGACAGAATTGACACTGCTTATCCACGGGTTCATTTTGCTAATTTTAATTTTTAAAAAAGCTGGAATTTGTGATTCCCAACATTATACAATATAATTATTGAAGAAAAGTTATATTTATTTTGTTTTTAAAAAATGATATTATAATGAGATTCCTGTATTTTTTTAAAAAAAGTATTAGTCTTAAAATTTAGTTTACAGTAATCAAAAATAAAAAACTTCCTACCATATTTGCAATTAATATTTGAAAGATATTTCCCATATACTACTCTCACATATTTTCCTTTCTCTTTCGGAACTGAATTAGTTAAACTTTTTTAGATCCCACTGAGAGCGATGATAATCTTTTCCGTTATTTTTTTAACGGTACCATGAACCAACTTTTTCTTCAGGATTATTGTTGGATATCCACGTGAAAAGATTAGATTCAGACATTATCAGCTGTTTTAAAGAAGGAAAACGACTTGAAAAACTTAGCCAATTCGCTGCAGGCATTTGAATTTTTTTACAAAATTTATATATTTTTTTTATACAGTATTACAATTTGTTTATTACGTGACAAATTTACTATTCTTTAAAGCTTATTTTATTATTTAAGATGATATATTGCGTTCATGATCTCCTCCCATCTGAAACTCCCTCAAGGTGGATTTATACTATCCAAACCATTAGGGTTCCTTGTTGCCATTTTTCCATAGGTGCTTCATTTTTTATTTTTTTTCTTCAATAAAATTATATGGAACCCATTGCCCGCGTTAACTCAATTTGTTGTTCATTCAGAATTTTTGTGCCAAAAAGATAAACTTCCGTTGAAGAAATAATCAAGAGCAGGCTTCTCAGTCCTCCAAGATTTTATTGAGATTGATTAATTTTATGTTATGTTACATTTTATGACATGATACATTTTATGTTGTATGTAACATGGGACTTTTCGAGACAGGGAGCTCATCTTCAATGTTAATATTTGTTTTCAAGACTATTTTGGCTTATGTTTGATGCTATACTAGATCATCTTGTATGCTTGAAGAGATTTATTATACAATTTGTTTCATTAAATATAGACACCGTTGTGTATTAATATATTGTGAACAGTTATTGTTGCAACTCATGTAACTCATTATATACAAGTCTCATCAATTCTATTTCGAATGTGACTTATGATTTGTATCATGAATAGAAAAAAATTGTGTGCTTTGAAAAATCAATAATGAACGGATTAAAATGAGGTAACTTCAAGCGATTCATATAATATCAATTAATAATCTCAATAAATGTGGTATGATACAATCTCCTCTTTTGATTATTCTTAAATGGGATATTATTTTAATACATTCTAATAATTATTTAGTTACAGTTGTTTTTCATTGATAAAACTTCGGCAATTTTTGAAGTTTATAATTGCAACCTTCGTGTCAAAAAAAAAAGTTTTCGACTCTTGCTTTATAAAGTATAAAGTATACATATAATGAATAGTTTTTGTATACTCATTCGGCGATCTTGAACATAATCAATTGCAAGGCCTTAAAAGAAAATTAAATAAGGACGACTATATTATAGAATAACATATAGTGCTTTATATAAAGCAAAAATTATAAGAATCACTATTTTAAATATTGGTCGATACAGAACAGCGAATTTTTGCTTTATTTAACTGAACGAATGTCTTTAGACAGCCCAAATATTGGACACTTGCCCTCATTAATCCCAGGGGGGTTATCCTTTAGAATTTTGGCTTCACAATAGTGTTTTCTTAGTTCAGTAAATCATTGATAATCCTTCAAAGAAATAGTAAACTAATAAACATAATAATATAGTTTATCTCTACATATGTGTTAACTCTAATAATAGCTTAGTCATAAAGTTGGTCGAAATTTGGAAGAATGGTAAATTTTCTTATTAATTTGAATATTTTTAATGCAGACATTCGGAAATATATTTCGCAAAATTAATTATATTTTTCGTATTTTTGTTTCAAAATTTTTTCCAGTGATATAAAGTAAATAAATAATTTGAGTTTTATTTATGGTTATGCCTGATTAGCTTTTAATATAATATCACATTAAACAAGTAATAATAAGTAAATAGCAATTGTTACGAGTTTTTAAATAATAAATGACATATCGCTATCAATTTATAGATGGTTCTGACGTTTTATTTTTTTCTCAAGATTGTACCTTTTTCTTTTTTTTAAATACACAATTATTATGTGCCTTGTTTTGTTTATCTGTAAAATAATATTTTAATGTGTGACCTTTTTGTAAACGCCTTTTGATGTCGTTTCTTGTTCTATTTTATTTTTCAAAACACAGAGAAAGAAAGAACCATTGTGAAGGTGCTAGGGAAATATAATTTATAAAAATATGGTTCGTTCGAATAATAATCGTCTCCAAAGTATTTATTAGTCATTATTGTATATAATTATGTAAATTTTTGTATGCTATTAAATTGGATTCTTAAAAAATAAAAATTGCAAATTTATTTTACATTGTTGTATTCTTTTATATATTCTCTTAGCGCTGTAAGAAGGAAATATTACGGTAGTGTCAAATGTATTAAATTAACAGACATTTTCCATGGTAGCCTGCTTCATTTTGTGGTCACCGACCAGTTTCGGGCGTTCGCCTATCTTCAGGATGCGTTTTTCAGACAGTGTGACAACACAGACTTGCACAGAGCAAACTTAGTTTTCACACTCGTATTAAATTAAGTTTTGTTTAGAATATATTTTTGTTTTTGTTTTTTTATCGGCCGTTAGTATATACATTATTAAAAAATTTGTTTATATGATTAGAATATATGTTTTGAGGTTGTCTGAGGGGCGAAGCAAATGCTTTTACCAAATGATCTAAATGAAAATTATTAGAGAAAATATTTAGTGAAAAACCTAAAATCATTAGCAGCCAGAATCCCTCTAAAATCCCCCTTTTTGTTGTTTTTTTTTAAATAATAACAGTTTGAAATCGAACTTAGTTATTCACCGATAAAAAGACCCTACTTCAATCTACCCCCACCAAACTATATGTTGGTCAGTCGTTACACTTATCTAATCATCCTCCCATAAAACATTTTCTATGTTTAAATCCGAATCGCCTGGTGATTACTTAAACGGAATATCAAATTTGGACGTTCTGTTTCGTTATAAGCTAGCTGTTTACATCTCAAAACTTACGTGAATTCTCATTTCGAAATAATATTACACATAAGCATTATATAGCATTACAATCGTAATACGTTTTGTCACAACTGGAGGAAAAAGAAGTAAAAATTATAAATAAATGACTACCATGGACTCTTGCTCTCTTCAACTTAACTCTTTGTTCATTATGATCTTTCGTCAAACATCTCCAGGCATTCCTCAAATTTCACAAAACCTCATCTGCCCAACTGCTTCTGGTTCGATCCATTTGTCGGGGGCCATCCAACCTTGAGCTCGACATTTTTTTTTTATGACCACAGCTTCCTCCTTCCTTTACATCCTCTTTTAGATTAGATTTGCAGAAGAGGTGGCATGAGCCTCATTCCACCGCGAGCTACACTAGGAGGTCTATTATGGATCCTCAGCAATTATTGGACGTATTCCACCTTCGCCTTTTTGAGCAGACCTAGCAAAACTGAAAGCGGCTGCCATAAAGCTTGTGGCTTAGGGATTACTTGTTCCCAACTGTACAAATCTTATCCTCGTCAGTTGTCATCAGGTTTACAGTTTTTTTATATACCTTCTACAGGAACCACACCATTTCCGTCTTTCACTAAACACATAGTCTATATACTTCTCTTAAAAATTCGCAGTTTTTGAGCATCGCACTTCGCCAGAGTCCATTAGTAATCAGAACGTTGCAGACGTAGGGAATGGTTAAATGACACCTCTTCTGGCTTGATGAAAGATTAATTTTGAATTGAACTGCTCCATTCAATATCCCGTTGGAATAGTAAATGTTCGATATCCCGCCGAACTCTTGTGCTCAATGTTTCGACTCTTCAGTTTAGAGATACAACAAAGATGTAGTCACCGAAAGTCCTAAGCTATGATGTTCTTTTTCTGATGGACGTTATTAATTTGAACATATGGTAATTAATAAGAAGGCATGGACACAGTTTGTAAAGGGAGAAAACATATAATAAGGTTATGGAGGAATTTCTTTTTCAAAATTTCTGGAATGATAAAAGACTGCAATAATTTATTATATAAAAAAATACAGAAGAACCAGTTATTCGCATATAAATTACTTTAAAAAATTAATAATAATAAAACCTCTAAAGCTATTAAGAGTTTCCCTCAATTAAAATATCCTCTTTACGATCTTCATTGTCATCCTTCACAGAAGTTTTAGCTGAGGCTCCTTTCCTTTGTGGTATTACTTTGAGAAACGCTTCCTTCCAAGACATTCCATTAGAAGCAACATTCACCAAAATAGTATATACTAAATTAGAATTAAGTGATTTAGTTAACGGTATATTGTTACATTTCTTTTTCTAAAACCATATAAACAAATACAATACCATGATCAACAGTTAATACTTTTCTGCTCTTCATTTCAAGAAACTCACTAATTGGTAACCTTCCATGTTTAATGCCTTGCTCCTCAGCCTTTTTCAAGCAAATTCCCTTAAAATAAAAATTATAATAATTCGATATAGACGCAAAATTAAATTGTAAACATAATCAAATAAGTAACATGGGATCAAAATTTTTACAAATACTTTATGATAATTGTGATCAACCAATGCTCCAATTATATATACATTAGATTCATCTAAATTTTCTATGACATTATCAGAATCACTCGTTAAATATATAAGTTCTTCCTTTTTAAAAATATCTAGGTAATTTTCCATCCAAAAATGTACCTGCAATAACATTCAGTAAACACATTTAATGTAATTAATAGACCGACTGTTTTAAACTGATTCCATTAAATCTAGCTATAAGAAATTCTGTTATGAAACAACCAGATATTCATCTTTAACAAAGCTGTAACATTTCAATTCACAGTTTTCCTCCAACTCTTTTTCCAGCTTGTTACATATTTACTTATCTTCAATAGTACAGCTATTTGTTATATTAGTTACCTTTAAACAAGCTTACATTTAATTTTCTCAAAAAAAAAAAGAAAAAAGAAAAGTCCATTATAAATGAAAGTCTTTACATATGAGTAAAATTCCCAAGA
Organism: Triatoma infestans; assembly: GCA_011037195.1. Classification (NCBI taxonomy): domain Eukaryota; kingdom Metazoa; phylum Arthropoda; class Insecta; order Hemiptera; family Reduviidae; genus Triatoma; species Triatoma infestans. Next base: position 127,404 of record JAAEAF010000158.1, on the reverse strand, counting down.
TTAGAGACAATTTTTGAGGTGTTTTCAAGAAAATCTTGAATAACAAGAAAAATCATTCAATTTTAAGTTAGATATAGAAATGAGAAATAAGAATGTTAAGAAGTTAAGAAAAATCCTTGGATTACATATAAAAAAAACTTTGGATTGCATATATATATAAAACAAAAAATGTTGTATGAACGCGAAACATGAGCAGTGGAATCCCAAGACCGTAGAAGGTTACTAGCTACAGAAATTGACTTTTGGCGTAGGGCAGTCAGAAAGTCCAGATTAGATAAATCATAAATGAAACAATAAGGGAATTAATGGATGCATGTAAAACAGTACTGAGCATAATAGAAACTAGGAGACTGCATTGATTTGAACATGTCTGAAGAATGGACGATACAAGGATACCGAAACTGATGATGGAATGGGTTCCTGGTGGCAGGTGAAAGGCAGAGAAAGGCCGAGATTGTCCTGGAGAGAGATGGTAAAGGCAAATAAGATGGGATACGGTCTTTGGAGGAGGATGCTCTGGATAGGGAGGTGTGGAAAAGAAAAGGAAATTTTATCTAAACTAATTTGGTGAGGAAATCCTCATTTGGAGAATCTCAAAAAAAAAATCCAAGCCCTAACCCAGCTTATATATTATATTCATAGAACGATATGCCGTTTGTTAGCCTGCTAGAATAACTAACAAATCTCAATAATTTGCAATTCCTGAATACTAATGAAAATAATATTTTACATGTAACAGTGGAAATTTAAATGAAATCTTGCAGTAAAAACGCTGTTAAATAAAGAAAATAGGGTATTACATAATCCGAAAAATAAATAATATGAATCACAACTGACGCACAATATAGGTTCAGACATAATTCTTTATTTTTTATACTAACATCCCAATTATGATATCCAACATGTTTCTGCATAATTTCTTTTGATTTGCCACAAAAATTTGTAACATGAAGATTTAATGGTCTTTCAGCTCTTCTATTTACAGAATAACATCTGCTCATTTGATTTACACATTTATTCAGGTCCTAAAGACAAACAATCAATTTTTGAATTTTCAGGAAATTAAAAGTATAAATTATTTGTTATTAATACAAGTATTACGTTACCTTGTTGGTCATAAGGTGATCAAACGAAAAATCTAATACAATTCTAAGTTTGCTCCTATTGGCTAACATTTCTCTGTGTTTAAGCTGTTTTCTAGTGAGTCCTAAGTTTATATTTTTTAGTCTAGCCTCTTCTCTCTTCTTTTTTAATCTTTCTTTTTCTTTTGCTCTATAAACAATAAATCCATCAAAAAAATTTTGGTAGAGTGAATGAGATATTACCTTAAGTAAATAAGTAAGTGTATTTGAACGAGTTATAAGAAAGAACCAAGCTTTTATTTCTGAAAAAAAGCACAAAACCTTCTGGTTTTTCGTTTGTTCAAACAAGGTCAGGTTGAATTGGATTTTTCATTTGTACTTTCTCAAAAAACAAAAAATACACAATCCAACATTATAAGAAAACTGAATAATAGCTAAATTAATATTAATAAAGTTCTTCCGACTTTTTATTTATTTAAGTTTAGGAAAATAAATAAAAGAGAAAGAAATTAGAGACAAGCTTTTGTAGATAAGCCAGATACTTGAGGTTCTCCAGATTTTCAAAAAGAGATTTCTGAAATTTTCCTAAAGTACCTATATATTTGGCCCAATTGTGCTAAAGCTATGATTAAAGTCTCTCTTTTATATAATTAATATTTTCGCCATTTGGTAATATTAGCAAAATATGAATAGATTAATATAAACAAAAGCATATGAAAGTAAGAGAAATTTCCTGTTTCTTCGTTTCCCATATATTAGGCGAATAATACAATGTCTATTACATTAAATTTAATTTGTATAAAACAGTTTGTCTTATATGTAAGAAATGGAGCTAGAATCTCACAGGGGAAAAAGGTATGGAAAAATAGCGCCAACCTTCTTGAGCAAGGCCATTAAACGTACAAATATAGAAATATAATTTCTTAAAAATCACTCTATTTCAATTTAGCATCAAATAAAAGACATTATAAAGAGGCAGAAATGATAACCTACAGTAAAAAAGTTTATATAATATGTATGACGATCCTTCAACCTAATTTAAACAACTTCATAAATTAATTGATTGCTTACCTTTTTATAGGCCGGTATTCTAGCCATTTTTCATGCTTTAATAAACGTTTCCTAGCTCTTTTCGAAAGTTCACCATCTTTCCTTCCGCCTTCAATTTGCACGGAATTAAGCGTTCCTTTATCTTCTGGTTTCTGTGTTTCGTTACTATTTCCAAAATTTATTTCGCAGCTGTCACCTGCTGCCATAATTCACAATCACCTTCCACTTTTATTCCTGGTATATAGAAGAAGAAAATAATATGAGATTAAGAGTACATGCTAGATATCCAGATTTTTTTTAAAAATTTAATATGCAACATGCAATAACCTTATTTCTCTATTTCTTGAGCACTTCATAATTACAATTTGTTTTAGGCTTAAGAATATAAGTATAAATACAAAAACATGTAAAATAATAATTTACAAGATTTAACCTATTCCAACTGTTAATTCCTTAAGAAACCACAAGGAAACCTACTCTCTTACAGGTACATAACTCTACAGGTACATAAGGTCACAGATGCATATTAACAGTATTGAGATTACGTCCACAACATGGCGATGTTACATACAAACGGAGCGACCTAGAATTCACATCAATTCGGACAGCTGTCCTATTAAAGTTAACACGGTAGTTAATTTCGAAAAACTTTGATAATTTATACCGTTGATTTTGATATATTGAAAGAATTATTTGTTTTTAATGTTACTGTTGAGATTTCTAGTTCATCTTTTTTGATTTTTTTATGTGTTTTTTCAAGAATTTTAATTTTGAACAGATTTTCACTCTGTACTTAAATGAATTACAAACCATAAGTCTTGTAAATAGATTGTGCGTTAGAATATGTGCTGACAAAGCGTGTGAAAAGAAATATTGATTTGATTTCGCTTAAAATTTTCAGTATTAAATATTTTATGACATTAGGTTACCTGTCAGGCTAATGTACTGATAAAAATTGAATCTACCAGAATATCAAGAATTGGTCTCTTTCAGAAACTATTTTTTTTATTTAATGGATGGATCTTGATTTGTCAAAATGCATGAGTTATTCACACAAGTTTTGAACAAAAAAGACCTGTCAAAGGTATAATTTATAGTATTTTATTTTTTAATTTAAAACACAATAGCTGATTTGATTAGAGGATTTTAAATGAAAGAAACATTATTTTTGCTTGTTAATGAAATATTTAAAAAAAAAAAAAGTGTCAGCAGAAAATTTATGGTCAATCCTTGTTTCAGGCTGGCGACTTATTTTCAGTTGCTGATCATGCCATAGTTAATGATTTGACAGAAGTGGTTAACAAGATAGCAGAAATTACTAGTTTACCAGATTATGTGAATAATGACAATGATCAGAGTGTTGTTGAAATTTGCATCACTAGAGTCACTTCTGCCATTCGGTAATTTGATTGTTTATTTTCAATTTTTCTAGTAATTTGAAGCACAACATATTGTTTCAAGGCTAATCCATCTTGGGTTAAAAGGAATGCGCTTAAAATTACTTTCTTGCCTAGTCTAAGTCCTATTTTATTTCATATCGATAAGTTAGTTTTGTCTTTAAAACGCTTCTTCTACAGAGTTTTTTCCACAATTCTGCCCATCCGACCGTAATAGATAATGCCTTACACTATAGAAAGTACTGGATTAGCTACTACTGTAAGAATCGCAGTGTATCTGAAGTACTCCTTCTTAACAACACTTACAACTATCATTTCCAGCACATTCTTTATCAAGATATGGTATAGAAGTGTGGAAGTGTTGGATTTAGAGAGCAAAAACTTCAGGATATACAACCTACACTTCCCCCTATAGTTTCATTGCAGACAATATACAGTATTCAAATGCATAACCCCAAGTAAGTCATTGTAGATCATTTCGGTTGCAAAGAATTTGGCTTTGAGGCCACTTTCTCTAGCCCACTCTCATTATCCAATTCTTCTTCTCATTTTCAGTTTAGCCAATCACCCTACATATGGGAAGGCTAACGCAACCAGAAAATAAGTACAGCTTTTATATTCACCCCTCCGACACATAAAGCTGCAGAGATAGTTGAGGTGATCACTTTAATGTAGTGTATTCAGATTGGACACTTCATAGGCGGATGCAGATAGTACACAAATAATCACAGGCAAGGGAGCCAAATAGTAATTATGTCATATACACAGAAGCATTGGTAGAATTCCAAATTTCAAGAAAATCGTTTAATCGGAAGTGCGATTTTACAGAATAGATTTTTGGAATTTTCTTGAAAACTGTTAGATTTTATTTAACTTGGAATGCTTGCTGCATTGATAGAAACTTATCACTTTTATTTAAAACCATTTCAAAAAACATAGTTTTTAGGTGGTTCTGAATAATGTGAGATGTTAAAATTCATTGTGTTTGTTCAATATTATAAGTCTTTCTATAATACATATAATCATTCTCATTACCTTTGGAAAATTTGTCATTTTATAATTAATTTTATTAACAGTAGTAAGAGAAGTGGTGTGAGTGTTTCACAACTGATTTTTATTTTAAATAGTTTCTTCCACTGCCTTTAAGGCCACATTTTTTTTTATAGCTTTTCTAAATTTCTTATCTTTTTTGTTCAATTAGGGAAACAGGCTCAATGGAACAGCATGCGGAAGCTCTGGTCGGCCTTCTGGAATCTTGTCTCAATCATAATTTGAAGCCTTCAATTAAAGATGAAGATCCACCTCATGCCAAAATTTCTTCAGATATCATATCATGTATCTTCCTTGTAAGTTTTAATTACGACTTAATTATAAGGAGTTCTTTTCTCTTCAGATAAATATATAAGTACAACTCTTCATCATCACAAGACTGTGATAAGTAAATTTCATATATATGTTAAAAAAAAACATTAAATGGTCAATGAGTCAAGATACTCATAATTTGTAGAACTGTGAAACCAAATTAGATTCGAAATTTTTTAGCATTGCTGTAATTATAATTTTTTTTTTTCAGAACTATAATAAAAAAGACGTAATGAAACGAGCGCTTCCAGTTGCCGTGAAGTTCTTGCACAAAGGAAATAAAGAGCTTTCACGAAATATGGCTTCTTATTTATCTCTGGCAGCTATAGATAATGCTGACCTCTTGTCCAAACATATTCAGTTAATTATAGACTCCATTATATCTGGTACGTGAAAAATGGTAATGTTGAAATATCACCTATCTTGGATTGAAGAGCTCTTCTTTATTTGATTTTTTTACTCGTAAAGAATCTTAAATTATACCATAAAATGTAGGAAATAGTTCTTAAATCTCTTCTCCTGAATTGCTCAGTAAGAAATTCAAAATTTTACCTCAACTTCATTTTTAAGGACATCTAATTGAAGAGCTTCTAAGAATTATTAACATCAAAATTATTTCTCCTAATAATATAAAACTTTAATACATTTCGAATAGGCAACTACCCGCTGTGCCGAGTTCTACCGCAGATTTATGAAGTAAGCAAAGAACCAATACACGACCATGGAATGGCTTTAGTATCGCTTCTGCCCCAGTGTGAACATGCTGAACGATTGGCGTTACTCCAGTTGTTCAGCCTTATAGCTGCTAATAAACCGGCAGTACGTAGCGTTTTAGGATGTTTTTTCAATAAAAAAAAAAAATTCTTTTACTATGATTACTTTTCTCTCTAATTTGTATTCCTTTTTTTTTTTATATATAATTTATATAGTTATTAGAGCCTAGCCTTCCACAACTTTGTGAATATCTTACTATATCAGCGACGGCGGGCGCTACCATGCAAGTTCTTTTACGTTTAGCAGAAAAACGTCCTCATTTGTTGACTGATTATGTTGGAAGAGTGAAACAAGCTGCAGAAACCTATCCAAGCACTTTATGTTTAGCTGCTCAGGTGATTACAGCTGTCGGCAAATTGAGCAAGGTTTGTAAATGGTTTTAAATAAATTTTCCGCTATATCGTAGTTAATAGTAGCTTAGTTAGTAGAGGGAGAAAACGTAATTTATGACGACAAAAGTTTATCTCATTAATCGATTTGTTTTATCCATTATTCAATACTTATTCACGATGAAATCCTACCATTTCCTTTAACAATATTTCTCAGTTTTTCATATTGCTGAATGAGGTAGAGTTTGCGATCATTTAGATTTTCAAAATTGGGTTTCCATTGAAAATGCATGTTTTGAGTTGGTTCCCAGTGTATAGAAATTTTTTTAAAAAATATTGGTCTATACATCCCCCTCCCCCCTCTCCGGTGCCTGCATGTAGAGGAAATCAGTCTACTACTTCCACTTTACTGAATGCTTTTTCAATTTTTACCTCCCCCCGGTTCTAAATATTTTATTTTCTTCAAACTTGGTATACATCCGTAGATTAGTTTTTTGTTTTTAAGAATATTTTTCCTAGAAAATTCATTTTAGACTGACGAATAGCTTTCCTTTTTAATGTCATTTCAGTGTGATAACGATACCACCACCACAAAGCATTAAGTGCAACTAAACATTTATTTGAAATCCCAATTTGAAGAAAATTTGCACAGAAAAATGTTGAGAGTTGCAATAAGAGATGATGTTTGTTTCATATTATTTTTTTTAGTTTTTCATTTCGTAACATTCAGAAAAGTTGTTTCTCATATGAATTTTTTTTTTTTTTTTTTTTTTTTTTTTTACAATAAGATAGTTCTTCTAATTACAAAAAAAAAAAAACACTTTTTGTGCACAGACATCAATATATATTGAGGCCCATTACAAAATCCAGTTTTGTCTTTATACAGGAAAAGGCACAGGATGCTCTTAATTTTGTACTAGAACACCTGGGTAAAGCGGAAAGAAGCAGCCAGGCTACATTGTTACGAGAAGCTACTTTACTTTGTACCAACTATCCTGTTTTATTCACTGAGAAAATGTTAGCCGAAGTCAGGAAAAATAAATCTGCAAATTCAAAGTTAGTTTGGAATTAAAATTTGAGATTTCCGCTTGTGAAAAATTCGTATGATTCAAGTTTTTAAAAAATAAATTCTGTTTCAGCAACCAAGTAAATCAGACCCCGGCTGGTGTTACTATAGTTAAAGTAGGAGGACAATTGCCAAACAGTAAAAGTAATGTCAGCAATAATAACAATAATCCCAGAGTCAACAATAACAATTTACCTCAGTCAAAATTGACCCCACCACCGCCTTTAAACAAGTAGGTTAGGTGTGCAATATTAATAATTTTATAATCAGTAATTAAGTTTCATTGTTGCAAAAATAATCTAAACTAAATACTAAAACCTTGGTGCTACACTTTCAAGCAAGCTGGATTGTGATTTTTATGGAGGTGGGCAAGAGTCAACCAGAAGGAGCCTGCGGTTCCATCTGCTTTTTTTTGTGACATTTATAAATAGGATCTGCTATTGTTTTTAGTTCCCCTCTGTAACCTCTACACTGAGACTGGCTGCTGGAAATCCCAAAATAATTGATTCTTGATTTTTCGCGCCATGCCGACAGCACTAGTTGCTAGACTACATGGGGGCTATAAAAAGTAAACAAAACGAAAAAAATAACTGATGGCACATCATTAGTCTTTTACTCATTGTGTATGATGATTAAACAATCAGCAACAGTTAATTCAGATATTAAGCTTCAACATTTTCATACTGATCAGAATTTAAGATCGATATAATATGTTCATTGAACCAGGCACCTTTTTTACTTGCTAGAGTTGAATGTTAGAAGAAGTAGTTGTCAAGCCTTGTCAATCCAGTGCCCTGCCACTGAGCTAATAATCCCTTCCTTCAGCTAGCAGCTCTTTACGGGAGTTAATTGATTTTAAAGTTGTTTTTTTGAAGGTAATTAGTATTGCTGCCGGCTAGAAATTGCGTGATTTCTTTGCGGTGTAAACAGTCGAAAAACTCCCGCTCTGAAGATCAAGTACCTGAGCCTCAACCGGTAATATCCTCAGCAATATCTGTTTATTTGTAATAACTATGTCGATTGTATGTTATATTCACGCAAATATATTTCTGAAGAAATACTAAATTCAGAAACTGAGCATAATAGTTTAATTAAATAATGAAACGCCTTAAATTTTATAATCATTTCTACAAACATACCTTTCTTCTCTGTACAGACCTTCTTCACAAGAGAGTCCACTTAACCGGAGCGAAGGTAGCAGAGTAATGATCTCACCCAGGCCAAGATTAGCTGGTGGTGGAGATAGCAGAAGTACTTCTAGACTTCATTCATCTTCAGCACATCGTAGTATGACTCGCCTGAATACTGGCAATCTGTTTCCAGCTACATGTAAATAATATTCCTGACTAATGTTTTTCATTGCTTTATAGTTTTCTGATCTACGAGGATGGGATGATAAGTTTCCGACTTAACAAGGAAGAACCAAAAGTAATGACATAAATTCATTCTAATTCTCTACAAAATTTCCTAAATTTATACACTTTCGCTAACGGTGCTCCATAGCTCGGCTATGTAGGCGCTTTCGTTCAAGTCTTCAAAATAGGCGTTCGTCGCTGAGATGACTTCGGAATTTGGATCCATATTTCTTCCCAGCATGGAATTTTTTTAGTTTATTTCACAAAGGGGCCAAGTCTGATGAATAGGGAGCATGCGGCATAACTTCAAACTTCAATTCTTGAATTTTATCCATCACACTGAGAGTTTTGTAGCTGACAGCGTTGTCCTGATGATACAGAAATTTCTTCTTCGCCAGATCTGGCCTTTTTTCCTTAAATTTTTGCTTCAATTTCGATTCCCATGAGGGCAAACTAACTTGGTGTTGACCCAGCATCGTGATAAAAAGTGGAAAGCTACAGATAGTAGCGTCTTAATTAGCTTAGGCCGGAACTAAACGGCGTGGGAACTCCGGGGTGCTTACCACACGCCCCTCTATTCAAACCGCCGTCTGGCAAGCCTTGGCTCTTTATGGGCTGTTGCGCCATTTTTTTTTTTTTTTTTTTTTTTTGCTTCAATTGATCCAGGAGGTTAGAATAATATTTGACGATAATCGTTTTGCCCTTTTCTAGATAATCTAACAACAAAATTCCTTTAGCGTCCAAAAAAATGAGGCCTGATGACCTTCCCTGCAGATGGGCCGCTTTTCGCCTTTTTTGGCGTTGGCTCTTCCTAACCTGCCCACTGTTTCGATTGCTGTTTGGTCTCTGGCGTACACTGGTGGATTTAGGTTTCAACCACAGTAACAAACCGCCGCAAAAAGTCTGTTGGGATAGACTCATAGAGACCCGACATTGTTCTGATATCTCGCGTTGCAGTTTTTGATCGGGTGTCAGCAAACGCGGCACCTCTACCTTGCTGACAATTTTCTCTTCCTCAAGATTGCAGTTAGTATGTGATACTCCCTTTCTTTTGATATGCCCCAGCAATCTCAGCTACCTCTGTCAATTTCAACCGGCGATCATTCATGATGGTTTTGTGGACTTTTTGGATGATTTCTTCGGTTGTAGCTGATTTTGGTCATCCAGAATGCTCAGCATCTTGAGTGCTCGTACAACCATATTTGAAGTCCGCTACCCACGTTTTGACAGTTGTAAATGAAGGAGCAGACACCCCCAATGTTACGTCTAACTCCACCTTTATCTCTGAAGAAGATAAACCTTGGATAATTTTTTTTTTATCACGGCTTGACATTTTAATTTTTTCATACTTGGAAAACAGCAAAATTTGATAACTTTAAAAAGTCACAGATTAAAATCAACACAAAGTAGCTCTATCAAATGTTTAGGTTATATAAAGACAGATGGCATTTCAAGATGGCCCTGTAAGCGCTATTTCTTGAAAAGGTCGGAAACTTATCATCCCATCCTCGAATGTAGACAGATAATTTTGGTAGCGACCGAACTAGAACTGGCTGGTCAAACCGCGGTAGTGGTTATTTTTCGGGCTTTCACATAACATGTGCATACTTTGTTGCACAGCAAGCGGGAGCGGAAGTGGATTGCACAAGAGTATGACAAGGTTACCATCAGCTAATAACAGTGTGACTACTATTAATTCCCAACCTAAAGGAAAGGTATCATCTGGAGGAGTTACCGTCACAACTAATCATAGTCCAACATTGTTAGTATATAACTATGTACCTTTAAACCGTTATATCCACTAAATTGATACATTTGAATTTATAAATCTACTAATATCTAAACTTATTGAGATAAAAACTCTGAAGCGATTAAAAACAAATTAAAACTAACATATTAACACATTTAGAGGAAGACGTGAAGAAGAAGGAGATCTTAATGGTTCTTTGATACCTGGTGGATTGCCTGCAACAAACTCAGGTAAAGCTGTTTTATTATGTTTGTTTTTTTTGTGTAAAAGTTTTTGAAAATATTGTTTTTTGGAGCATGTTAATTGTTTCAGTAAGTTCCAGCGGTGTTTCAGTAAGTGGAAGCGGTACAGCACCAACATTATCTATGAGTTCCAGCCAGGCTTTAGTGACCCCACGCAGAACGAATACCAGCGTAACTATAATCAACCACAATAACAATGCTGCTATTGTTGCTGCGTCTCAGGTAATCTGTGTATTTAATGTTATCTTAAATACACATACGAAATCAAAGAGAAGCGTTGCGGGCGCCTGGAATATTTGATTGTAGTTTGACAGTTTCCCTGTATGTTACAGAGAATTAGTGTATTTGAACCTTATCCAATGCGTGATACAGTACAACACTTTTGTGAAAAACATTTGGACAAAATTAAATCATATATGGATAAAGTATCTGAAAGAATACCACTTCCGGCGAAATGTACCATTGAAGGTGGGTTAAAAGTTTGTTTTTACTTTCTCTTAATGCTGTTGCAACATCAGTAGTATTGTGATTATGTCAAGATTTTCGAAGTTTCAGTAATAATGTATGTATTCTGGACATCTGAGTTTAAATTGGAGATAGTGTTGTGCATGTAATGGCATAACTCAAATTCGGAAAATTGCAGAAGTTCAAAATTGATAACCATTTGTATATTACAAAGGGAACCTTACTCGAAGATTTATATTAAACTCCATGAACCCCGATTTTGGCGCTTTACAGAATAGTTGATCATTTTTTTCCGAATTCTTTGAATTCGGTTTGCTAACTAAACGTATCCTTTTACTTAACTTAACGTAGTCCTTCTATTTGAAACATTCTCCAGAAAAATCCTCAGGAAACTGAGATATTTGACTTCAATATAAAGTATATATAAGATGGTTACAAGAAATGGTAGTAAGAAAGAAAAATGCCAAGTTTGAAGGAAATTTCAAAGTAAGAATCGAGAGAGAACTTGAAGAGAGTCTGTGAATGTCTTACATATCATCAATAAATAATTCTGCTTGTTAAAATGAATACAGTATTTAAATTTTGTTGGACATTATTTTATACTTACAGAAAGAAGAGCGAAGAAAATGGCTAAACTGCAGTTTGGATGCAGCGGGCGAGGAGAGCATTGTCTTTATTCCAGAACATTATTCACAATGAGAAGCAGAAATCCACGGATCTGGATTCATTATATGTTTCTTGCGTTGCAGGTTAGGTTTTTTTTTTTTCAGGAAAATTTAATCTAGTGTCGGTATTTTCCAGAAATTTTAGCAGTACAGGCTCCCACGTTTTTTATTTTAGAAGTAAGAGGTAGTATTGCGATCATGTCAAATTTTCTATATGTAGTTTTCACTATATACAAGTTTTGAGGTCCCTGAGTCCGAAGAAGTGGTTTGTAGAAATTGGTCTATGTTTTTGTGTGTGTAATCTGTACAATTGTAATTTATAGAATATAGCCATGAGAGCTTGCACACGTTACGAGAGCATGACATGACAGGGTCACCGTGCCGTTGTCGTGAATGCAGTGGCCTACGTAATCAATGCGTGCTTGCACACACCACGATTTTTATTCGTACAGTACACTGTCATAAGTTAACTTCTGATTATTTTCATGTAGTATTTATCGGTTCTTTGCTTACTTTTAAATACTTATATTTACTTGGCAAAATGCCGGGTGTGTGCAAGGAACGCTTTCTCGATAAAATACCGTACGATCGAAATCGATGTGTCTTCAAATAGGCCTTACTGAATAGTTTTCTTTGATTTTCTCGAAAAAGGCTCCAACGATTTGCATTAAACTGCATATATCAACTACCCCTATAAAGAGCTACAACTTTTATTTGTAACATTTCTACGAGAAAATTGATTTGATAAATTGATTTATTAAGTTTAGATTCTCCTATAAAATTATAAATAATAATATCAATAAATAATATAAACATAAATAAATAAAATTGATATAAAATAATCATTTGGTAAAACTTATATATTCGAAGAAAGTTCTTCAGTTATAATTCTGAAAACTGCAGTACGAGAAAGTCGTGTGAGTGTTTCACATCAGTTTTTTTGTTGTATATTTTCACAGAACCCTTTAGGCTTGTGTGTTTTGTGAAACTATAAATTCTTAATTGGAAATAATAAGAAAAAACTTTTTATCAATTAGGCGAAATCACCAAGCGCGTTAAGTTCAAGACATTCTGCTGTGACAGCTCTCAAACACTGTTGGGATATTCTGAAATGTGAAAACAAACCGTTTGTTACGTTGGTCACATCAGCATTTCCTTGTGCTCGGGATCAAGAAACCGTACTGAATGAACTTCGTAGTGCTGGATTTTGCGATGTCTTTGAATATTGTCCAAATAGCACCAATGGAAACGATGGTAGTAAAGGCAGTTGGGGCTGTTTCCTTTGTAATCATCCTGATAGAGCTGTAGGGTATGTAATTTTTTTTTTTTTTTAATGAATGTTTAGTGATTATGCCATAGGATTTAATATACTGTTAACAGGATAGGATCGTAAAAATTAACTTTTATTTAGATTTCTTCATGATTCACAACCAGTGATAGAAGGTCAACTAAAAGAGAAGAAAGGAAGATGGAGAATGTTTAGAAGATGGCGTACTAGATATTTCACGTTATCTGGAGCAAGGCTTGAGTATAAAGGCAATGTAAGTAATTATGGTTGCTTGTGTATTAAATTTAAAAAATATAATATAGCATTTGTAACGCAAATGCTTCTAAAACTTAGTTTTTTCTGTTAAAAAAAAGATAGAAGTTACTATTGGATTTGTTCGGTTGTGGGCTCTAGTGACGAGCAAAAATGTTGTCATTTAGTAATATTAGCATTTAGATAACATTAAACACTCAGATTACCTGAGAAGTTAGCATTTAGTAAAAAATTGATATTCTAGTCAAGGTGATTTTTCACAAATGGTTAGATTCGGAGTCAGTTTTGTTTTTTAACGCAAGAGTTTTGATATGAAAAAAAAACGAAAACGAGCTTCAGTTTCAGAAACAATCCTGAGTGGAAAACATGTTCGTAGTTTCGTTACTTTCATTCTTCCATTGGAGTATTGCCAATGATTTGTTTATATTTCACTTTTTTGTTCCATAAATATTTTTACCGATGAGACTTAAGAAACTTTGTCGTCTAAACTTGCTTCGTCAAGGTCTGTGCCGAGGAGAACCTGCGTACAGCCCCAAGGGGCAAGGTTATACGCATTTGCTCGGATAGTCAGGCTGCACTGACAGCCTAGAGGCTTACAGAACCACCTCATCCCTAGTGTCGAGAGGCATTGTCGAGACTCTCCAGGCACAAGGTACAGCTGATATGGGTGCCTGGACATATAGGGATTGAGGGTAATGAGACGGCGACCAACTGGCCAAGAACGGGGCAAATACTACGTTCATTGGTCCAGAGCCTGGTCTAGGGATCACTGTCGGAGCGATTCGTGCGGCGATTAGGGAGTGGTATCGCAGTAAGCATGAAGAGCTCTGGAGGGGGGAGCCCAGGTGCCATACACAGTAAAAGGATGATGCCAGGACTGTGTAAACAAAGGACCCAAATGACCCTTAGTCTGAGTAGGAGACAGATTTCTCTGGTGACGGGACTATTTACGGGTCATGGCAGGTTCAGGAAGAATCTGCATAAGGTAGGGCTCACAAACGCGGATCCCTTGTGCAGATTGTCAGGAGGAGAAGGAGATGGCCCCCCACCTGCTATTTGATTGTGTAGCTATAAATAAATTGAGGTACGAGACCTTTGGTACGTTGCGACTTGAGGAGATAGTAGCCCAAAATGATTTGGTGGTGAAAGCTCTCGAACTCATTAAGGAGGGAGGGTTCATCTAATAGGGATTACCGGGGATGGCAGAATAAGTCTCTGTTGGCTGCAGTGCCGTAGTATAGCCCACCCGTAGTTGGTAATAATAATAACGTGCTTCTCTTTCTTTCTAACCTATTTGGGACGTTCGTTCATTTTCAGATGTACTTGGTATAGTGTAGGAATTGACTTATTTTAGTAATGTTGGAACACGGAATAATGCTGCGGGTTTTTTACCGTCGTCTTTTGATGGACTGTATAATATAAATGTGCGGTTGGTTACATTTTTATTTAATTGGTTTACCAAACATTCACTTTTCCCATTTTAAATAAATTGAAAATGAGGAACTCTCTTTATTAAATCGCCGAGCTATAGATTGTCACCATTTAATCCATACGGAGAATTGGTCTAGGCAATTTTTAGGAATCTTGGAAATTTTGAGGATATACTTAAAACAAACCGAACAACACATTTCCTTTCGGTTTAACACTTAATGATTAAACAGAACTGCTTGGGGATTAGCTTTTAGCATTCAATCCATTACCCACAGAGGTTACATATTCTATGTCATATTGGACTTCTGTAGCTAATCCTACAAATTTACATCACCATTTTGAATAATGCATCTGATGATGGATTACCCGAGACTTATCTACAAAAATAGAAAGAAGCACAGAGATGAATGTAAATTATCTTTTAATAGTACATTTTCTAGATATAAACAATTATTTATTTTTAACTATCCACAGAAGGACGACAAAGATGCCCGGCCAATTGACATTCATCAGATACGTAGCGTTAAAGTTTCACGTGGTGCACGAAATATTCCAAAAGCTTTTGAAATTTTCACCGGCGATAATTCTGTGATATTAAAACCAAAGGGTGGTAAAAATGCTGAAGAATGGGTACAGTGTTTATCAGTGGTTGTGGCACATTCACAGGCTAAAGAAGTGCCAGCAACTCGCGGATCTTCATTGGTAAGATCGGCTGCAGTGTAATGATGATTAAAACAAGTGTCTCGTTGGGGGAGTTACTGTTGCAATATATTATATTTTTAATCGAAATACTCTTTTTAATCGAAATACTCTTTATTAAATAAAATAAATTGTTTTTTTTTTTCATTTTGTAAAAAAGTCTATTAGACTCGACAAATATTTAAATGTCTATAGAGAATGTAAGAATTCGTTACTTTAAAAAAAAAAAATTATTGTTTTCTACTCTTTATGTAAATATATATATATATAATTCTTGTGTTTTGTAATATCTTCGTATTTTTTTTAAAGTTAACATTGTTTATTAATCAATTTATTTTTTTTAAAATATTTGCAATAAATGTTTATGAATATAAAGACAAGATTAATTTAAAATAAAAATACATACCAAGAGCAATATAGAGGCCTTCCATGTGATCATATCTTTTAAAATTGTGTTTAATGACCTAAAAAGAAATTATTTGTCATGTCAGAAAAAAAAAGAAGAAATTAAAAAAAAATTTTTTTGTTAATATCTTTTATTATTTTCTTTTATTCTTTTTTATATATATAAATAAATACGCATTACATAAATTAACGAACTAAAAAATTTAAATATATACATTTTCAAAAAATCCTTAACAGTTATGTCAACCTTTCTTTTTTTTTTTTTTGGATTGCAATCCCTTATTTTCTACAATGCGAGAAAAAAAATATAGTAACAAAAAACGAAATATTTTAAATCAAAAATAAAGTACTTAATTTGGAAGCCACAGTTTTCTATACAAATCAACATTTTTGTTTCTTTAAAAGCACTTTTATTTTTCTAAAATTATATTATGATTGACCAGAAGAAAGGCACTATTCCATTAATTAAAAAACAAAATATTTAAAACTTTTATAAAGCGTTTACACACTTTAGAAACATTTTATTATAAATTTTGAAAAAAAAAAAAAACTATAATCCTGGAAGTCTAGCAGAGAGAGAGGTAGGAGAAAATTTTGCATTTTACACAATTTTTGGTATATCTTTTATTGGACGACAAAAATGAAACGTTTCTCTTTAGAAACGGCTTTTTTGAAATTCTTCGTGTCATTTACAAAAAGAAAAAAAAAACCTCTATTTCTCAACTAAAAAGATTGAATATTTTTTTTGTTATTTTCTGTTTAATTTCTTGAAGATTTTTTTATTCAAGAATTAATTCCTATTATTTACATAAAAAAAATTGCATGAAACACATTTTATAATTATAATATGCACAATAAAATAGACAAGTTATCGATTTCATTTTTAATGGAAGTTATCCAAAATTTTTTTGTTTGTTTGAATGCCAGTCTGGGGCCACATAAGAGCGTTCTTTTTAATAACAACGTTCAATTATTTAAAAACAACTTTTTTGGCTAATAAAATTTAATCAATTATGGCACAAAAATGGAAACAAGTAGTTTATATGGAAATTAATCAAATACATCGGGAACAATGAATTAGATATGCATCTAAACCGGATGAGGTGCTAGTATCTTAAAAAAAAACATAATATTGTTAGCATTTAATATGAAGTTGTTAGTATTTGGATAAATCAATTTCAGAAATATATCGAGAAGGATTTTTATTAATAATACTTTATCTGGTTTAATAGACGTTATTCTGTGTATAACAGAAAAAAAAAAGAAGCACGAAATCTAACGCCTAAAAGAAATGCACTAGTGTGGGGGTCCAGTCAAAAGACTAGGCAGTGCGCAAACCACGTCTTTTGACGAATACTTACGACGAATATTCATACAATAAAAATATTAAGTACTCATGAGATAATTTTGTTTGAACACTATACGTTTTGAATTTTCTAAAACTGGCTACGTATTTTTATTTTGTAAAGCTTTTTTGTTTTAAGAAAATGACTTTAAAAAAATAAAATAAAGAGTAGCTTACTTCAAAATCTCCTTTTATAAAATATTTATCTTTAACACCTTAAAAATCTTATGTTCTTATTACTCATTATTATTAAACTTTACGAATGATTATAATCTCTAAAAAATAATTAATATTTTTCTGACTTTTATTTACGCAACCAAGATATCAATGAATTAATAATAACTAAAAGAAAACCTGATAACTATCCTTTTTCCCACCGTTATTCACGAAGTTCAATGTAAGTAAATAACAATCAATATATATATATATTAAAAAGAAATTAATAAATTAGATTTCTTACACAAAAAAAAGACCTATAATTGACAAGGTTATTCAAAAAATAAATAGTTTAGTTGTTATTCTTTTTTTAAATGATTAAAGGATCTTCATATTGCCGCTATATATGATAGCAATATGATGTACAAAAATTATGGCACAGTCTTATAAGTTATGCAACAGTTACTAATAAATAAGAAGGCAACTTATCGATCTAAGTTATTAGTTTAAATTTAAAAAAACGAAAAATTAATCACAAGCTATTCTTCCATATAATTAAAGTCAGTAATCATGTTATTAACTACAAATAGTATATAAAAAAAAGAAATCTATAACAAAAAAAATAAAAACCAAGAACGAGAACAAGGCTTATCTTGTTAAAGCTGAACATTCTTCTCTAATATAAAATTTCTCTAACCGTAAAATACAAAAAAGACACCTATGATTGTCACTTGATATTCATTCAGAAGAAAAATTAAAATGTTTTACTTCCTCTTTTTTTTTACATTATAATAAATAATTACACTGCTATGGAAAAATATGTACTTGTAAAATATTTTTTAGAAGAGGCACTATTGTGGCAGTGTAAAAACAAAAACTTGCTCAAAATATCAATTAGAATCCGGAAAATAATTACTTGTTTGTACATATTTTTTTAGAAAATTACTTGCCGGCGTATGTAGGATTTTTGAAGGTGGAGGTTGCTTGTTTGTATATGGGGTTTTCCACCTGAAATAAAAAAAAAATTTTGTCAACATAAAGTGGAATTTTATACTAGCAATATGATGTACAAATATATTAATGTTTGGTTTCTTGGGTTAGATGTTATATGTATTTCAAATAAGAATGTCTATTAATCCAATATTTCTATGACAAAAAAAAAATGATTTTCATTAGTCTCAGCTTCTTTATCGGCAATCATATGAAAAATATGGGCGTGGAACTAAGTGTGGCAAGGAGTGTTTGTTTGTCCTGTGTCATTAGCAAAACATAAACAATTGCATGCACTGGCTACTCAGCAGATCACTCACTGTAGTCTTAGAATTTAGAATTTCATGATCATGAAGAGAAGTGGCCTTAAGGTTTGTGTATCCGTCAAGCGGTATTATATCAGGTTGAGAAATACTCAGCAGTATCAAAAAAGTGGCACAAAGCAAAAATAAAAAATCAAAATATCACAAGAAATCCCAAGGGGCACTTCTCTAATTGCTATTTAACTTAAAAGCTAGAGATTCATACAAAACAGTCTGAGAATTAAGTTAAGTAACATCATTTTGCAACCGTCTTGTGATGAATCACTTTGAATCTAATCAAGGTATTAAACTTTTTTTTAGCAATCTCTATAATGGGTATGTAGTCGGGTGTGACTAAAAATCAAATCCTCACTGCTATCTAAGAGATCTATATTCTCAAGGACTTCCAGTGTCTGTACATAGCATGTAGTTGTCAATGTATAGTGTGAGTAGTGAGGTACAGTTTGCCTAAGGTGCTTTACACCTAACAGTTGCGCAAATCAATTATCTCTGAAGGCTCTGAGTGGACTGAATGAATTGGGATTTCAGTTAAATCAGTTGTTAAGATAGGATACCAGGCAATATCCCTGAAGAAGTGGTTTTTGCGTTTCCCACTACGGGAAATCACTTCAAGTAGAGGTTCTAGAGTATTGGGAAAACTATCCATGGAAGATTTATTAAGATATTTATGGAGGGTCCCCTATGCTCTCGCAAAACATACATACAAAGCGAAAAGGATGTCTTGACAAACAAAATTCTTGCTATATTTGCATTTTTTGCTCGCAGGAGATTCCTCAGGTTTGGAGCGGAAACTCTGGTCCCAAACCCAGGTTTTCCTCTTGCTACAGCCCTGGCTTTTATAAATGATTCTAAGTTCAAATGAGATCATGAAGCAAGCAGACATACAATCAACAAGTCTACAAGTGTAGTCTGTAACAGAAACATTATGTTTAATTAAACTCTCTACACGAACTTGATAAATTTACTCTGACGATAGTTGAAAATCCGAAACCGGTCAGAAATAGGAGAAATATGCATGCTATGATGTATAAAATACCAGCATTGCGGTTCCATCCGGTAATCCGTAAATATTTAGGTTTGCGTGATTGTAGAGACTACATCTGATTTCATCACCTCTTGGCCATTCCTAGACTTGCCCATAAAGAACAAAAAATCGAGGGGTCTTTTCACACTACAGTAATGTAGAAATATGAAATCATTTTAATCTTCTTTTGCATATTCTATCTTATCTCATAGCCGCAGGGAGAACAAGATTTCGCATAAAAACATATTAATTATTTTATGAAGAATTTTTTCAATATTTTATTTGAGAATTATCATTCTTTTGTTCCCCTACTATTATACACAAACATGCCTACATAATGTAACGTTCCCTATGCAATCAATCAATACAGTATATATGTTAGAAACAATTTAGTAAGTGGAAGTCAACTCTCTTCATGAACTTAATGAACCATACTCTGGACGATGTAGGAAAAACCAAAATCCAAAATCTAATACTTATTCACTCTAATTTAGGTCTATTACTCATCTTTATTCTTTTTTTCGACATAATCTATTTTCCTGGACAGAAAATAAAAATTAGGGATGTGATAGTTTTGAAATATTGTGTGAAGACTTACTTTGTAAGTCAAATTTGGTTTACACATCTGTTTGAGAACATTTTTTGTGCAGAAAAAAGATGTTAGCAACATTTTCTTTTCCTCCGCGATGAATTATATCCACCTCAAAAGATGCTCATAACCAAAAAGTAAATTTTACAAATGAAAAATAAAAAAAAGTGTCAGGGATGTTGGCAGAGCTGACGCAGGCTTTGAAAGTAATAGACAAAAGATTAATATAGTTGCTGTAAGCCGTGTAGTTTAATGTAATCCAAAGAAAAAGATACATAATATGAAAAGACAATTAATAGATGAACGTAATATTCGTAGAAACACGAATGTATATACGAAGGGGCAGACGGAGTTCATTACACAAACACAACCGGTTAACAGACTGAGTTTACAAATATATATGTGAAATAAGGAAATACACTCACTCACAGAAATACCGGATGAAGCACACCAACACAAAGAAAACACAGGGTAGAGCATGGAGCGGGTAAGGGAATTTCCTGCTTAGAATTCCCGCTCAACAAAAAAGGAGTGTTCAAATATTTTATCCAATAGACAATAAATTCTTAAAAACTTACCGTATCCCATTTGGCAAGCATTGTATCTTTTTCAAATCTAGCAAATTCTCTTCTATCGTGTATAGTTGTCAATAGTTTCCACAGGAGTAAAAATGCAAGACCTATTAGTACGATTGCACCAATTACTCCCAGCACGATAGCTAAAAAAACACAAAATAAGGAAGTGGATAAACAAGTTATTATAATATAAGAATAACCTCAAATTTTAACAAATTTTACCCAAAATAAAAACTTCTGGTGGACATTGTCGCTCTTTCTTTGCTCTCACTACAATTCTCCCTTTTTCATCGTAAGAGTAGACGTAGGTAAAGTGACAGTCTTCTTCATCAGTATAGGAACATAAATTTTCGTCCTTGGATTCATCAACTGTAAAAATAAATTAAATTTAAAATGCAAAATTTTATTTACTAGCTGTGCATCGTTGACAGAAGAAATCAGTTAAAATAATGGAGAATTCCGATCAGTTTGGGAGAAACAATGTAGTAGCATCTTTTACAACTATAGATTTAGAAACATTTCAAAAAAGAACTGAACTGCTCAATTTTCTAATGAATTGTTAAGGATAAAATGTAGAAAAGAAGGGTTGTTACATGATTCGATTATTTAATGAAAAAATCCACTTCAGAAAACAAAAAAATTGAACAAACTAAAACAATAATAATGTAAGATGAAAGGAGACAAGACGTGTTGCCAAAATTCTGATTTTAAAAAATATCTGCCGTCCGCAAGTGCGATATTACTGAAGTTTCCTGCAATTTTATGCATTAAGACATCAAGCGATTTCGTAAAGCTTGATATGTAAATTGCAGTAAGGTGCAGAGTCTTGTGAATTTTTCACACTAGATTTAAAAGAAAGAAAAAAAAAAAAGTTTCTCTGAATTTAAAATAATCGCTGGGACGAACCTTCAATAGTGTTCACTACTTCAGGTACGAATGTACAATTAGTGGCACATTCTTCTTCAGTTAATGGTCCTGTTTTGTAAACTTGGCACTGAACGCATTCTTTCAATTCTTGACATCTTCCTGGACATGTCTAAAATAAAGAAAAATTCGAAATTACATAATTATTTAACAACCAGCTCTAAATATTAAATTATTAAATTTTAAATTAAAAAAACTAAATTTTAAATTAAAAAAACTAAATTTTAAATTAAAAAAACTAAATTTTAAATTAATAATCACAATTATTAAACAACCAGCCAAAGAAATGAAATATCAGAAGCAACTGGGTAAATTTACTAAAGGGTCAGGAGCCCTATAAAGAACTTGACAGTTTGCTATAAGTTGCAATTTTTAGGCCAGAGGGTAATACAAAAATAGTCTTAGAATTATGTAAGATCATTTCTCTATGATCCATGTTTCTACTAAGAAGCATTAAAGGAATCCCAATCTAGTCAAAGTTTATGCTCAAGAAGTCCTGAAGTTATACTGGTGCAAAGTCACCGAAAGACTACTGTTTCTACTAATTTATAGTGAACATCTCGGAAAAATGTTTGGTAGAAGCGGAACAATAACTGAGACATCGGTGAATGTAGGATTTTGACTTGAAATTTTTACAAGAGTAAAAAAAAAGAAAGTGAGGTGCCACTCCCGTCGGTTACTAATTTCATATCTATGGAAACAAAATATAAATTATTGAAAATTTCTTTAATTTTATCCATTATGCATTTTATTTATATTTATATTTTATATTTTATTTATATGATATCATTTCTCCTCGAACCCACTTAAAATTCCAGCCAAATGGTATTTACAAAATCATTTCATCCTTATGTTCAGTAGTTTAGATGTGATCCTGATAGAAACAAGTACTACTATTACCTCTATATTTATGTTAGAATAAACATGTAAAATTTGAAGTTTAAAGAAAAAATTGTCATTTTATATATAATTGTATTAATAGCATTAAGAGAAAGTCGTGGGAGTATTTCACACCACATTATTAGAGAATATAGGCTCCAGATTTAAGACATATGGTGAAAAAATTTCCCTAGTAATAGAATGAATTTCCATCGCACAAAATTCTCAAAAAGGTGAACAAAGCCAAATAATAAATTTCAAATGTAATAGAATTGTTTCCTTACCGGGCATTTATCACAGTATTTTCCAGAATATCTGCCAACGGGCAAGGTTTCACTTTCCTCATTGTTGCATACACATTTTCCACACTGGCAGACACCATGGCCTGAACAAATTTCACCACCACCAGGTGGTCTACACAATTCTTCAGATGTACTGCAAGAGCAATCGGCACCGGACCATCCTTCTAAACAATCACAACGACCACAATCGCATACACCATGATCTGGACCGGAACACAGTACACCATCCACACGATCACAAGAGAAGTTATCACATTCGCAATAAGCACCAGAGATAACCTGTAAATTTATAAAAATAAATTAAAACATACTGAACTTTATTAGATAAAATCTATTTATTATGGGAGGTTTAACTAGTGGAATGTTTAGCCAGCAACCGACTACCTAAGTCGGTGAACCAGAAAACCTAATTACACAAACAGTTTTGTTAAGCTGAATGAAATGTTAAGATCAAAGTAGTGCTCAACATCACTACTAAGATTGGATATATTTATAGAAGAGTCTATATACTTTGCTGAATACATTAAATCTTTCTTCTTGTAAAAAAAAAAAAATCCTTAAATTAATTTAAATCTACTGGAATTAGTTTTTTGAAAAGTCTAGAGTCTGTTACTATTTCTTTATTTATTACTAAAGGAAACTTATACTATACCTCTGAAGGATTTGTTCTAGTATCACATTGACATTGGCCACACACACAAGAACCGCGACCGCTGCATTCAATCTGTGTTGTATTATCCGGTCTACAACTGGCTCCGCTCTCATCTTGTCGTGTGTTTTGCGCATCACATTCACAAGTCCTACCAAAATGAGTATCATCACATTCACAGATACCACACATATAGGTGCCAAAGTTTGAACAACTCGCTGAATGTTCTTCATATCCCTATTAAAAATAATAATAATTAAAAAAAAAAAAAACCGTAAGACAAAATAATGTAAAAAGAACAGCAAAGTAAAAGTTGATCATAACTTTATTTCTGGTATTTAACGCTTTATTTATATATATTTATGTATTATAATAATATTCTCTATTCTTGAGAGGATAGGTCAGAAGATGATCTGAAGAAACAAGCGAAACTTTGAAAGTCTTCCAAACCGAATTCCTTGACCAACGCTCGAAAACTTGAAACTAATTTAAACTTCAGGTGTTCGAAAAATCACACACATATATGTATAAACCACACACCTTACATTATATTATATATATATAACTTAATAATTTACCTGATTTCCTTTATTTTCGCAAGGACAATCGCATTGCATTTCCAAATGTACAGTCAAAGATTCGTTGAGCCCAACTGGATAAATTTTGAATGTTTGTTTCCAATCCTTCTTATTTGGTGGACATGCCTTTACCTCAATTTCGGCCTATAAAAGAAATAATCAATTCCTTTTTATTGATAGGTACAATGGTGATTGTGAGAAATTTGTTGAATATATTTTACATTTTTATTTCCATTTAATTCTAAATTTCACAAGGGTTTACTTCAGTATATTTAACAAAATAAAACATTACAAAATTAAAATAATAATAGTAATAATATAATGAATGGAATAATTACTTAACTACTTCTATTAATTAATTACTTCCGTTAAGTAATAATAATTTACTTAATGGAAATCATGCACAAACGTCTTTAGTATTACCAATTTAAGGCAAAGGATTTCCATTTCTGAAACATTTTTTCAAAAATGATAAATTTTCCACTGAACAAGTTTTCCAAATATACCTGAAATCTAACTTCAGAATCGACCTTCAGGCCCTCACATTTAGTTGTCTTCTTTACAGGATCATATGGGTCAAGACAATTGGAATAGTAGGTGACTTTCACTGCACTCGATGCGGTATCCTTCATTTCAACTTCAGAAGTAATTTTCTATAGAAAATTTAACATTTTTCATTAGAAAACTTGATTAACTAAGATAACAATTATTATTACTTTCTCTTATTTCCAGTAGAAGGAAGTATTGTCATCGTGTCAAATTTTCGAAATTAAGTTTCAACTGGAAATGCATGTTCTGGGGGGCCCCTGAATAAAAAAGAGAAGTTTTTAGCGAAGTATTAGTATGTGTGTGAACAAAATATCACAAACTCGAAAAGTCGTAGGAAACTCAAATTTGGTATTCTTACCACTAGCACCTGACAAGAAGGTTTCGGGCAATATTCCTAAACTGGAAGTCGATACTACTGAATGATTTATCCTGAAAAATTTATTTCAGAAATGGAAATCCTTTGCCATTTCTGAAATAAATGCAGGCGATTTATACTATCTACACATATAAATACTTGTCACCTATATTTGAAACTTTTCCGTGAAAATTGATATTTTCGGGTTTTCTGGAGAAACGTTAAGCTTTCCTGTGAAGTACTTCAGTACAATGAATGGTTCGTAAAAACCTATATATCATTTGATATACAAGTGTTGCTAGAATTGCAAATTTGAAGAAAATCGGTTAACCGGAAGTGCAGCTTTACAGAATAGGTTTTTGAGTTTACTGGAATTTTCCCGAAAATGACTATATCGTTTTTCTATGAACTTGGAATGCAAAATGCACATAATTGTATTACTTTTATTTGAAACATTTTTCGGAAAACTAATTTTAAGGGTGTTCTGTGGAATTTGAGTTGTGTAAGTGTAAGTAGTTTTGTGTAATTTTCAAATGTTATTAGAGTTTCTTCAATGTTATAGGCGCTTCTACTTGGGAGGCGATGTAACTAAAAAAAGAAAAAAGAAAAAAAAAAAAAAAAAACTTCTTGCCTAGGGTTTCTATAAAAAAAATGATTAATTTTGTTCTTTTAAGAGAAAGTCGGTGTCTTTGACATTTTGTTTTTTATTGGCAAGGTCTAGATAAAATTTAAAATTCAGTTACTGTTGGTTTCATGTATAGACGACATTAGCAAACAATACACTTTACTGACCAATTCTATAATTATCTAATAAATCAAAGACACATCAGAGTTTTGATCATAATAGTTGCTTTAATCTCGAGAAGAATGTAGATTTGCTCATACACTCCCACCCGTTTATTTAAATAAAAGTACTGAATCACATATATCTCAGTAACAAGACAATACACTACATCCCAGTAGCAAGACATAAAGTGATACATTATATAAGACTATCATTGCATAACATTAAAAGAAATCACTCTTAAATACTTACATTATACTGATCCCTAACTAATTCGACAACATTTGAAGAATCATTAGAAAGTACACCTGCAGAAGAGCCCTGAATGTGCTCCCTCAGCCGACCATAAACGTCGATCTGTTCTGAGGTTACAGCAAAGATAACGTTTATAGAATTTTCTTTAACTTTTAGGTTGATCTGTAACATATAAATAACAAAAACAAAAGTTGTTATAAGAAAGCGATTTGAAGGGAGGGGTACAAAGAAAATCCAGAAAAAGTTGCGTTACATGCTTTGAGGTTTGTAATATAATTTTTTTCGAAATTGTACCCTTGGATGTGCGTATTAGCAGGTGCTATATCTCGAATAAATTAACGACAAAATTGCAGAAAAGTTCAAACTTACTAAGACAATATGTATATATCAATCAGTGTGGCGCGTAATAGAAACTTAAAAAAGTTGAAATCAAATCTCTATACGAACTATAAACATATTCTGACGATGGATGAAATCCCCTTTGCTAATGGCTAATGATATATTCTCTTCTTGTAGATTCGGCCAATTCGCAAAAAAAAAAAAAAATCATCAACCGAAGGTGTCAAATTCAATCTTTTTCTTGAATTTTTTTATTAGGTGTTTGGGTCCGCAATTCTGGATATCTTAGATTGTGGCACATGTATTTTAATAAAAGTGGAAGTTAAGTCAATTCTACAAAACTTGATGAACTCTGACGTTGGAGCAGAAACCAGAATTAAACAAAAGAAGCAGGCTATTGCTTGCCGTTAATACCGTTTTTATTTAAACTTCTCTACACTAAATAAAATTTATTTTTAATATTTTGACGAGAAAATTTATTTTTCATTTACAGCAATGTTTCTCAACAACACACCGCAGGCCTGAAAAAAAACTATAACTATGTTTAGATTAGGATCGCGGATCAGGACTGATCCCTAGAGACCAGCGTTGAAAAACACTGCTATAAAGTAACATTTCAAAATAGCTAATACCGTTTCACTAACTATATATTAATGATAATTATGTTGTAAAAAATTTCATGTTTTTAAGTTAATATGTCTGTTGAAAGTAGTGAAATCCTTGTAAGAGAATGTTGTGTGAGTGTTCACAGCATAAAATACGCACCTGTGACACTGAAGGATAATCTTGAATAGTAGAATGTGTATAATGTCCAGTAGAGTCCAGATGACATTGGCCATCATTAGGCTTAACAATTCCACCCAGCTGAAAATGAATTTATAATTATGTTTGATTCTCTATTTCTACAGTTAACTGTGATTCTTACTGAGGTTACATTAATTAATCTACTATTTTATAACTTAGTTTCCCAACTATTACCATCTATCTGAAGGCTTTCCCCTTTATTTATTATAAATAAGAAAAAAAAGTCACCTTTCCATCACCGGCATAATGAAAGCCGGCGTCAGTAGAGAACACCAACAATTTCCTAGCTTTGTCTCTCCATCCTATCTGATCCCAACAAACTACTGCTTGCATAATTGCATCAAATCCTCCTTCTGGTGCATCAAGATTACCAGATACAGCAGCTCTCTCCACTTCTCCCTGAGTTTATGAAATAATATTGACAAAAATTAATTAATGTATTTACAATAAAGGACTGTTTCAACTATATTTGTTAACGTATATGAACTTAGAATTTAATTTAATGTAAAGCGCTAAAAACCTAGCCCGCACATTGATACAGTCCTAAGACTATCTATAAACAACAGAATGGTCGAAATTTTTTTATTTATTTTTTTAAACGCAGTTTATTATAACGGAGAAGAACCGTTCACGTTCCCCTTTAGTTTCGTGGGTACCTTGTAAAAGAAATAACCAACTTGGGCGAACCACCATATTTGGGGTGAGAGAAAAATACTTTATTTTTAACCGCGAATATATTTTTAATGTTCACAAAACTAAGTTTTGAGGATGTAGATTTATTTTTCTATTGTTGCCAACTGCTGTTTCATATTTCCAGGCAAAATATTTTTTTATACATTTGTTTATATACCATATATTATCGGCGCAATTTGTTAGCACTATTGAATAGAAGTCCCATAATGCAACGTTTATAATTTATTTTGAAGTATTATTTGAATAAATTTACAAGATAATGACGAACTCGAGATTAACTCAGCTATGGCTGATTTTGTACATATTTTAAAAAATATATAGTTTCTTTTATAAATAGACAGATTTAGTTTCTTTTATAATTTACTCGTTACTTTATGACCATTCATATAAAAATAAAGGATACATACATAAAATCGAATGAATATGTAGTGCTTATAGTTATATTTAATGTCTGTGTCAAAACGCTTACAGCAATGCGCGATATTTTTTTATTTTTACTAAAGTCTTAGGATTAAACAAAAATTAACAGTAAACATATTTGTTTAAATATAAATACCTGATTTTTTTTTTTGTAGAAAAAAAAGAAGTAAATTTGTATTTCTTGATTAAAATGAAATAATGTAAGGATGTTAACGGTTTCTGTTTAAATTTGAAAGTGCAATGATTAAGTTACACCAATAAACTGTAAATTTAATGTAAGTTCATATAACGTGGTTGAGTTTCCACTGAACAGAATCTGAGATGTGTCCATCACAGCTAATGTTCTCTTTGGCTGTTCATGCATCATCAGGATTTCGTTTAACAACCATATTGACTTTCAGTTTGTATAGAGAGTGATAAGTTGCGAATGTTATGTCAAAATACTCATTCTGTCAATTTTATTTCTCTACACTTCTTATATACATATATTCATTCGAAAAAGTATAATATCTGTGCGTATAACATCAAACACATCCATATACAACAAACATTCAGGCCACTCGATTGAAACGAAGTATTTTTGGTGAAAACAAATTCACAACACTTCCTTTTATATTACCAGTAAGAGAAAGTGAAAATGGAAAGATATAATTAGTTGCATGAAGCTAAACTAAGGAGATGAAAAAGTAAAAATAATGCACGAATGAAGAGATCATATTTTAACATTTAAAATCAAAATATTATATAAAATTAGAGAACGTAATGGTCGAAAAAATTATATACATTTCTTTTTTCGTTGCATAAATTTCGAACAATTGGAAATTCCAGACAATTTTGTTTAGCAATTAGCAACAACATATGTGCGGACTGTCGTGATTTGTACATGAATTCATCAATGACTTAGATTTTCTAATATTTTCCATTTCAACTGCTTCCCACACACATACACAAACCGTCTGTGATGAATACTTTATATCAATCACTATAAGAGAACCAGGTAGCTATGATTGACACAATATCAAGTATTACTAGATTTGTGTAATTGTAACGACAATAGTAACGAATAAGGTGGAACTTTTTTCATTGTTAGCACTTTCTTTAACATAAATATATAAATACAGATAAGTCAAATCCAACATGCAAACATTTCAGTAAAATCATACATATTAATGCCCAAGCATTCAAATTGCAATGCTTTATATATAAAAATAACATATTAGCATACAAACATGCAATAAGCTTCATGATAAAAAGAACCATTAATGCAAACTACATGGGTTACATTAAAAGCGTACACAACCAATCCCAAAGGTTAGAAGTAATATATTTCTTTTCTTTTTTTATTCTTTATTTCCTACTTTTTCTTTTGCTAGTATTTAAATACTGGAAAAAAAAAATTGTCAATTTTATTTGTAAAACAAAATGTTCACATATTAGTCATTTATTTTATTTTATTTTTGTTTTTATGGGAAATCTTTATCTCACACTGTCTTTTACATTAACTTACAGCGAATCTATCGGTGTCTGGGCTTAGTGACATTACATTTTGGTAACCGTAAGGGGCTGCACATCCAGTGCAGGGCTCTTTCAAACTGCACAAATATAGACAAACTCAAAATACAAAATAAATAAATTACAAAAAAAAAAAAGGTGAAAATTATAAAATTTTGCAATGATATCGCAGTGCGTTGGTACGATCACTTGGGTTCTAAAATAACAAAAAAAAAAAAAAATGGTCAAGAAACCAGCAGAGTGTATTTACAAGAAATAAATGAGATAAAAGATGAGACAAAAAGTAATGAGAGATAACATAACATGAATAGATAAACAAATAACAAATATGCAGCCACTTAATAAGGACAGAAGAAAGCAGAACATAGAAAACAATACTGACAAGATTTTGTGCATATCAAGAAAATGTGAAGTTATAAACAGAATATATTTAAGGTGTTTGAGCCTAATGAAATTGATTCTAAAAAAGTAAGAGAATACATAATAAACATATCATAAATTTTATAAAACCTATGTAGTACTAAATTAATCATAAGGGAATGATAATCCAGGAGCAGCTTCTCTAACCAGCAGGTAAATGGTTTCATATTTATAGTTAAGCAAACGAAGGGATAGCTTCTTCATCATATTCGCTACGGTTTACAATTCCTGTGCCACAGCATAAAATTTCCAAAATTTATAGAAGTCCTATTTCTTGTTATCCACAGTGAGGTTAATTACTACGTCGTTTTTGTTGTTGTAGCTCCCTTCGATATCGCTGTTGGTATTTAGAATGTACTTGTCTGTAAACTATACAGTGCATGTTTAATAATAGCCGAACGTTGGTTCGCCCAAACAGATAGCTACACGCTCAACTTAGGCTCTTATACCCCCTCATGCGGCAATCCCGCATGTATTCGTGTGAGTGTTGCAGATGTCAGTGTTAGTGTTGTACGTATTATTACGATGGCATATCCCCTTAAGAAAGTGGCTAATTCACTTTTTCATATAATTACTTACTGAAGAGCTTTCTCCCTCGAAAGATATACTTCTAGTCTGGGTTTAAGGTCATTTGTGAATTCTTAGGAATAAAGAAGTGGATAGGTTTGTCAAATTAGGCGGCTCTCTCCCTTTCATTGGTACCGAGCCTGCTACTGGTGTATCTTTAGACAGATGTCTGTCAAAGCTTGCAGTAACTCCACAGCATACACTACTGAGGATGAGCTCAGTGGGTTGTTGGCAATATAAAATGCTAATTAGTGGGTCTGGGGAGGGCATTAGTGAAATGTTGTTGTGTCTTATACGGACCTCTCTCAGACATCTGGAGTTGGATACTAGGCATTGTGGTTTAAAGAGGTACCTCTATGTAATGAGGCCCGTACCAGACAAGCCCCTTTTGTAGTTTGTGAGACAGAGAAAGAAACACCCATCCATCTTATGAAAGATTGCTGGGGTTGAGAGGAAATTAGGTTCAGGACCTTTGGTCGGAACAGGTGGTCTGTGGAAGAGCTTAGGCTATTTCCCTTGTTCAGACTGTGACGAATCTGAGATTGGATAGATTCGGGTGTACGATTTTTGGTTTAGCCCAGTTTGTTGTTTTTCTTTAGTGTAACGATATGGGTCCAGTGGGGCTTCGGATAGCGTATGGTTTGGTCCCTTCCCACAGACGAATAATAATTATGATTACTCAATACACCTTTATAAAAGTAAAATCGTGGAGCAATTACCCTTGAAGCAAACAGATCTGTCATATGGTGCTTTTGTAATGAGTTATGTGTAATTTACAGATGCCTTGATTCCTTTTCCTTTACAGTTCTGGCGTTCGCAACTAGGGCAGCTGCTAACTGCAATAAACACCATAGGGGGCCGCTTATGGGAAATAAAATGCTCGTATAATGAGACAACAGTGGGCTAAACCTAGTACTTTTAACCTAGTAATCAATGATGTTGATCTCTGATAGTTGTTTTCTCATGTTAAAGTATATTGGAGACAATGATTACAGTTTTATTTCGTATAATATTAACAAAATAGTATCTTATACGTGCTGAGTAGAATATTGCTTGATTCTTATTAACTGGGATAAAAAATATATACTAAAAAAAAAACTAGTGTCAGTTTAAGCTAGCTATCCATCTAAAAAAGGTATTATTAAAGTTTTACAGTTTTCTTACGCTCATAATAGTTAATGTCGCAAAGATGATACTCTATGTTGTACTTTGTGTGAATGTGGCATACATAGGTACTGAAAATATAAATAAAAATATATAAATGACTCCTCACTAACATCATACAAACTTCACGAATTTTATATGTTAACTTGATATTCCGTTTCCATCATTTTTGATAAATATACATCCTATCAAAACCAACCAAAACAACTAAATTTTAAAATCGAGTTTACATCAATTCTATCTCCGCATTTTCTCATTTGCAAGGGGATGCAACTTTCGAAAGATCGTTGAAATGTGAAACCCAGTTGGTTTGTGGGGAAATAAAAAGAAAAAAAAAAGTCGCTTAACAATTCAGTTTTATAAGAGCAGTAAAAAATAAACATTATATATACTTAGTCGTTTAGTTTCCTTTTAAAAAGTGTCAAATAATTCTGATTTCTGTTGAATATGTGGATGGATCCGCAATGCTGGATAACATCTGGTATTTTATCCGTCATAGCATGCATATTTATTTTCTTGCTGACCGGTTTCTGACATCGTCAGAGCAAATTCACCAAGTTCGTGTAGAGTTCACTTCAACGTAATGTTTCTGTTAATGTAATGTTCAAACTTTATCGACGTAATGTTTTGTTACTCACACTTGTTGGTTGTATATAATTATGTGGGGAGGTATATAAGTTTGTGATTAATGGCAAAATGGAATTATTACAATAGAAAAATAGTGTACAATAAATTTGTTTACTGTTTTGCAGAATATTCTATAACTAAATTTTTAATCGTGTTGTAAAGTATGCTCAGTGTCTTACCAAGTTATTTTGATTAGGGGAAGGCGATAAGTTATTTCAGGAGTATACTGTACTAATAGGAATAGATAAAGTTTGAAGAAAGGCGATGCAAACTTATGGACAGTCAAAAGCTTGTACAAGTAATACATAAATGTGAAATACAAGCAGGGTTAATACAAGAAATTATGTAAATAAATTGATATGTAAGAAGGTTGGCAGCAAACAGCAAACGCTCATACAAATACAACAACACCGACTCCACTTATGCTAACCACCTTACAAAGAATAACCACGAACCACAAAGCATAGACAAAACAATGGTCCTATTACACCAAGGCACAAAAGGAAGACGAATGGACATTCTAGAAAAAATAGAAATATACAAACACAAGACTATCCACAAAAACATAATGAATGACCAAATAAACTATAATTCAGACACACTCTTTAAGGTCATTCCCAACACCTAACAATATTACAACAAACATATGAACAAAAAAAAAATGCATGATGCATGAACTCTTATTAAATTCTAACCTGTGGAACCAAATTTTCTTATTTCCCAGATTAAAATACAGATTATTTGCATGATGTTTTTAAATTCTCCTACCGTGCCCTATTCTTAACAAATGTCACCTTATCTCTCTAAACATATTCTTACTATAATTTAAACATAAATTAATATCATTTAAAAACAAGCATGATAAATAAAAACAAATACATTTGATTTCCTCTATTTATTTCAACTCTTCTCCAATTTGCCGTTTGCTGCCAACCTTCTTACATATCAATTTACTTACATAATTTCTTATATTAACCCTACTTGTATTTCACATTTATGTATTACTTGTACAAGCTTTTGACTGTCCATAAAGTTTGCATCGCCTTTCTTCAAACTTTAACTATTCCTATTAGTACAGTATACTCCTGAAATAACTTATCGCCCCCCCTAATAAAAAATACTGAGCATACTTTACAACACTATTAAAAATTTAGTTATAGAATATTCTGCAAAACAGTAAACAAATTTATTATACACTATTTTTCTATTGTCTAATCATAACTTACAATAATTCCATTTTGCCATTAATCACAAACTTATATACCTCCCCACATAATTATATACAACCAACAAGTGTGAGTAACAAGTAACAGAAACATTACGTTGAAGTGAACTCTCTACACGAACTTGGTGAATTTGCTCTAACGATGTCCGAAACCGGTCAGCAAGAAAATAAATATGCATGCTACGACGGATAAAATACCAAATTCTGATTTCCTTTAGACAACATATTAGTATAGAAAAAAATATTAAACAGGCTCAGACACCATATTCTTATATATATATAATTCTTGTTATATGTGTATATATATAATGTATACTTTTGAGATGTTGTTGTATACATTAGCACCTACAATAAAAAAAAAAGGAAGGAAGGAAAAATGAATACCCAGATATTTACAAAACAGAAAAATTAACAGCCACATGGTACAGCAGATCTGAAGAGTAAATAAAAAAAAAAGAAAAGAATTAGCAATTTTTCTTGACAAAGTAGACTTACAGAAAATTCATTGGTATCACTACTGAGTGGCAAGTGGTTTCTGAATCCATAAGGCGCCACACAAGAATCACAAGGATGTATCAATCTGCGCGAAATTGTTTGAAGGTTAGAGTAATAAAATTATTTTTGATAATGAATGAGAAATTATTATTAATAAATATTTAATCATTTATGAAGAAGATTCCAATTAATTTAAAAAAATCTAATAAGTTAAAAAAATAATACAGAAACGAAAGTAATTTGCTGCACATAATACTAATTGCACTTAACAAAATAACTACTTCATAAAAGTGGGGTTTATCGCATAAAAAATATCATGTTAATTACAGGAGGGACACATATAACTAGGCAAAAAACTGTGGCTCGTACAAAGGAATCATGAAAAATAACTTTATCTGTTTTAAACATTTAATGAATGAACATTGTTTTTATATTTTAAGATGTTTGCACTTGGCCTCTATTTGGATATAAGCAATATGAATAAAACTCCTTAAGAAAAGACGGTCTACACATATATCATAGGTCCGCATAATGCAGTTTTACCTAAATGTTTTTTTAATATGTTAAAAAATGAGAGAAAAAAAGCCTAAGTTTTAGCACAGTTAGCAGTAGAATAAATGTGTCATTTTGGGATAGTAATTACTCCACCCCCAACTCAATGAACTTGATCCGAAAGTTTCCTTGATCTGGCGACGAAGAGATGTCAAAATATATATATATTTGGAGATTCGAATTTGCTGACTAAGAACATAGACATACTTTCTTAGACAGCAAAATCGAATCTCCAAATTTGGTCATCGTCCATGATTCTAAGCACTTAGCCATTTTGGTTAATTTCTAGTTGTAGTTTCCTGGAGTAAGTTCGAGGAGTAGGAAGATTTAGTTCCGGACTGAGGTTGAGAAATGGGAGGAGTAATGTCCTGTCTCAAAACCGGCATCATATCGATTTAAAACAAGTATATTCTTTCTTTTATTAGGCTTAGTTAAAGATTTGCAGAAACAGGCTGCTGCAATGGGAACAATTCTAAGTTTAGTTATTTTTGGGAAGGGTAATCCAAATTTAACCACTGAATCAATTTTTTTGTACGTCGTATTATATACCTCACCATCTTTATTTTACTCCATAATACTGTACTATTTGTTTGAAATTTACCTGAAAACACTTTTTTATATTTCAATGATATCTCTTTTATTTATTGTCATTATTCAATTAATTATTACTTAAGAGCATAAGAGGGAGAAAGTAATCCTAACGAGGTCTGCAGAATCCTAAAAAAACATTTTTCGTTAAATTTCTTCGTTATTAAGGCAGAAAATAATTTCATTTCTTCCGTTTCTAATAGAAGAATAAATTCCCATCATTGCTATTTTTTCGTTTTTAATTTGGGGCGCGTCAGCATCTAATGGTCTTGGCGCCTGGAGCCTTCTTTCTCAATGCAGTGCCAGTTTCCGGACAGTGTTCTTTCGTTACAGACAACACTGTCCAACACCGGTCAGTGAGGTCTAAAGGCTCCTAGCAAGAGAAAATCTAAGGGCAGCTCTGCTGGACTCGAACCCGGACCTTTGCGTTGCTAATCCAGCGCGCTAGCACTAAGTAATCCCTTCCCTCCATCCAGTGTTATGAAGTTCACTTTGTCTTTCAAACGTGGACATCAGAAATAAGGCTTCTTGTAGGAATTCTTGAACATTTACAAACTTTTGATTGTTTTTCGGCCCACAACGGTCACAATTTTCAAAACGTAACAAGTTATTAATATTCTTCCCTAAATTCCTGGATTGCATAATCGAATACAACATGGAAAACTTTATTATTATATACAGATTTTTTATTACTATATGGTAATATGGAGCTCCAGTGCAAACATTTACAGGTAAAAAATTAAATAATAAAAAAGCATTATAAAGAAATAATCTTTTACTCACTTTTTCGGTACAACTGATACATATGGCATCACTACTTTATCCACAAATGAACCAAAACCCAACCTGAAATTGGTGGTGATATTTTTCATATTATCTGAAAGAATATTGCCCAATGCTGATAGCTTATGTTTATCATCTTCCATAGATTTTGACAGGTCCATCAAATAATAAAGATCAACTGGATAAGATTGTGCTTGTGAGTAATCGACAGCAATTCTGTATGGTTCATCTGATAAGTAACAAAAAAACGCAGATTTTTAAAAGAAAAAACTATTATTTTCAAAACATCATATCCCAAGATCAGAGTTCAATATAACTGAAGAACATCTGGTATTTTATCCGTCGTAGCATGCATATCGATTTCGTTCCTGACCGGTTTCGGAATTTCATCCATCGTCAGATCAAATTCACTAAGTTCGTGTAGAGAGTTCACTTCAATGTAATGTTTCTGTTAACTCACACTTGTTGGTTGTATATATGTGGGGAAGTTATAAGGTTATGTTCAACATAACTTTCAACAACGTTGAAGTGAACTCTCTACACGAACTTGCTGAGTATGCTCTCTCTGATGATGGATGAAAATCCGGAACAAAATCAATATGCATGCTATGACGGATGAAGTACTAGATGTTATCCAGCATTGCGGACCCACCCACATTTTCAATAACTGAAGAACCTTAACTTAATTGCAATTAGACCTTCTAAAATAACGCTATTTACCATAATGAAAAAGTTCTCAAATTTAATTGGCCTACCGCTCCGTTTTCAGAAATAAAATACTCTGCGAACCTCTAACAATCTACATTCTTAAAATGAACAATCAGTAACAAATTTAGGAATTAACGTTTCTAACGACATCGTACATAGAAGAAATATGTTATAAATAAAACTCTGAATATTGTAAGTATACAGTACACAAATTTATGTTACATTACAAATAAAAGTTTTTCAAAATTTCCTTATATTCACTTCTTTCTTTATGCTTTCTTCTTTACTTTTATTCAACCGTTCACTAACTTCCCCAATTGCAATCACTAGATCAGTCATACTCAACCTGCGGCCCGCCAAGCTTGAATATTGACACGCATTAGGTACTTCAGTTACATAACCGTAGAGAATTTTTATTTTGATCAGCTTGCATAATTATCTGGATTTGCAGTTTTGTTTCTTGCAACTGTCACATGTCAATTACGCTTAAACCGTATGTAGCGTATCCAAAATAATCTGATTACTCTAGTATAAACGAAAAAACTAGACATTTTTAGTAAGAACTATATTCTCTGTCAAATAAACACAGTATGGCTACAAAAGCTCCACACAATGGTGTAGACATTTTTCCAGAAAACTAGAAGATAATGTAAAATTATTTGGCTGACGCATCCGAGAGATTTAAGACCATATTTTTTTCTTCTTTTTTTTTTTAAGAAATGATAAAAATAGTCTGTAGCTTATAGAAAAACATGGCACTTAAAAAAACAGCAAAACACTAGCTACTTTGGATATATATTATGTATGGATTTTTAACATCTGTTCTTCCCACGCTAAAATGATCTAAAATATAATTATATAAACCGATTAAAGTTTATTAAATGAAGAAACTATCGTCAATTTGGCAACTAGGAGTAAATTGATTTTGAGAATAGTCATAAACTCCTTAATTTGTTTTTTCAACATACTATACAAAAAATTTACATATGTGAAAAAAGAAAAATTTTTCTTCTTTCAGAAAAAACTATCAAACAAGGCCAATTGTTGAAGAAAATCTAAGAAAATGAAACAAGACAAACTACAGTTTAGCATGATTCTAACTCAAGAAGTTGTAAAACGAGAAGAAGTAATTAATATATTTTTTTTTTGCATACGTGATGTACTCGTCAAAAATTATACTTCTCTATAATTTAATATACACTTCTCCCTAAGCAATGAGCAGTGCGCATTGAAAGGTTAATTATTACATAATAAATAATTCACAATTAACTAAATGAAACATACTGATTCTGAGCTTTAAATTGACAACTTGTGGAGCTATTTGCACAATGTCGGCTTGATGATGAGATGATGATGAAGAGCTACTGCTGCTGCTACTACTGGAATGACTTGAATAACTACTTTGACTATACTCCGATTGACTTATAGACTGACTGAATTTTGTCAGTTTTTTCGATTCCCTAATCCTATATTCATTGTCAGGATTGTAAACAAATTCATCAGCACATTGGATTATAGCATCAGCATTTGGCTGAAAACATCTTTTTTGATCTTCTTTGAAATCCTGGAAAATAATAATTTTACTGCGTTAAAAAAAATAAAATTTTTTTTTAATTTTCAATAAAAATATATATCTAGCTTGTTGAATTATTAAAATAATGCTTAGAAAAATTCTTGTTGGCTTTTCGGCATGTTACAATAGATGAGTTTAAAAAAAAAAATCCTTTCCTTTTAATGAGGTTTTTCTTTTTTAATTTACCGACATTCGGCGAACAAATCAATTATTTTCTATCTATTTTGTTTAACACTGTTGTTTCTTTCTTTTTGGGTAGAATCCTCTAAAGAAGGTGACTAATGTTCGCCAAAACGTCGGTAAATTTATAAATAAAACTGCTTAAAGGAATTGAACAAAAATGTGTTTTCTTTTTTATACCTCTGCACCAGTCTGAAACGCCAACAAGAATTTTTCTAAATATTAAACTCAACGGCCAACAAATAACTATAACAGTTAATAAAATGATTATTATTTCTCCAATTTATCTAACTAAATATGGCTTAGACTATCTTTACTTACTTTTGTTCAATGCCTTTTTTAATTTTTAAAAATGTAAAGATATTAATCCGTAGACTAAGTAAGTTATGTCAAATACTTGAAAAGTGAAAATATTCAATATAGCAAAGGCTTACCGGCTGAGAGCACCAAGCACAAGTTGGAGTTCGTATGCATTCATGACAGGTTTGTTTTATAACACATGGATCCTGTGTTAATTTTTCGGCCTGCTGACACCAAGCGCATACGACCCAGCAAGAAACCACCAACAACCATTTGATCAGTAACATTCTATCCACCTGTTATTTAAAATAAAAACTATATAAAGCAGTACTTAACACAAAATGGGCACTTAGGGGTTTCAGTGACAAAAGACAAGACGGTGATCGAAGAAGGCAAGGAATAACTAAAACGATTACCTTGGGCAATTGATGAAAGTCCAAGATACCTAAAAGAAATCTAAAAAGAAACGCATGAGGCTCTAAACGTTAGAAGAGCAATTGACCGGCGATCAGACACCTCTAAAGATCACGGACCATTCAAGAACCGCGAAAGACCAAAAACAAAACATCGTTCAAATTAACAAAGCCTGTTTTCGAAATAAAGGGGAATAGAACCGAATGCATGGGATCTTCTTTAATATTAATAATAGCTTTTTTTTGCTGAACAAACTGTTATTGGGGACAAAATATTGAAAATTATTTTGAAAATTTAGGGAAAATAAATGGAAGTATTGCAATTTAACTTTCTTCTAAACTGGAAACAATTTTAT
This sequence comes from Triatoma infestans, assembly GCA_011037195.1. Taxonomy (NCBI): domain Eukaryota; kingdom Metazoa; phylum Arthropoda; class Insecta; order Hemiptera; family Reduviidae; genus Triatoma; species Triatoma infestans. The sequence goes on along the minus strand of JAAEAF010000158.1, from coordinate 87,796 downwards.
AACGAGCACTACGAAAATGAAAATTGATACCTATGCATATCAGGAAAAGTTAGGGGCGCACTTATGAATCATAACAGAGATAACTTCTAATGAAAGATTCAATAAATAATTTTATATTTGCAAAACAGAGGAACATTAATTTGAGATATGTTAAACGGTGTTACATATTTTAAAAAAAAACTAGAAAAATGAATAATAAATAATTACCATAAATTCTATTTACACCTTATTTCCTACGTAAATTTCTTCAATTCTATGGAAGTGCTATTTTGACTTAATGGTATGAATAATAGATTATATTTAATGAACACTGAACACTACCTAATTATGACTCAGTTCCGATGCAAAAATAAAGCAAATTCTAAGAACCATCCCAAAATGGAACTGCAACTGCAGAAGGAATAAATAAATTTGAAAAACCTATTAGGGTAAAAATATTGTCATGTTTAAATGAAATTGTTATTTATAGTTTCCAAAACACTACTTTTTACAAAGTCATTTGCAAAATTTACTACCCACTGCTTCAAAATAAGAGCAGATGTTGTGCCAATACTGGAACAGGGTCCATAACCAATCAAGCTGTAAGTTAACAAGAAACTTACCAGTTATAGTAAATTTAGCAATAAAATTCTGCACCATTAACAAAAGAAAAATTACAATAATTAATTTACAAAAGTTCCAACCCACATCTTCCTCAACGTAATCACTACTACCGTGCAAAATACCCGAAAAAGGAAACTGGAATCAAGACACTCCACCCCACTCTTTGTAAAAGTTCCTTGAATGGTATGACATCATAAAATGTTACACAATAACATTTAGGCGCAATTTTTTAAAATATTTCAGATTTTCATCATTTCTTATATTTTACATATATAAATCATGATATGAAATGAGCCAAACTTATAACCTGGAAACAAATAGATTCATAAATAAGATTTAAATATCACAATATTATTTACTTTTTAAATAAATATTATTTACTTAATGTATTCTTACGTTATCGTTACGTCAATATAAGTATTAGAATTTAACATATCTGCAACATGGAAGTTTTCAATAAAACCCAAACAAAAAAATACTAATTTCTATACATAGATAATTTAGATTATTTAGAATATTTATCTAATCTCTATAAATATTCAATTTAGAAAGCAAATTTTACTGAGAAGACATTAACATTTAAGTTTAAAATAAATTAAATAATATACTCTTAAATGCTCTGTACAAAATCTGTGATTTTGGATTAATTTCAAAAATCATCAATAACAATTTTCCTTTGGAATGAAATACATTGTTTTCTTCTAATACCATTAAACTATTTTTTTACTTGCTAAAAGAACAAGTGAAACAAATCTATTAAAAAACAACTCATATGAATTACTTACATATTGACAGAGTTTTATAAATTCTGAATCGATTTATGTAGATTCAGTTAGCTTCTCGATATATCTTCTCATACACATTGAGGGTTGAGGCTAATTGCACATGTCCTTTATATGGAAGCTATTCGTAGCAGCCTAACTTAAGGAGTCTCCAGGAGTTTTCATATACCTTGGAACAGCGCTGGTTAGTCACATAGACGACTAATTATCTCGACCAAGGGTTAAAATAAAACTTTCAACATGGTGAGTAAAAATATTTTATATGTCGAATTATTCATTTTTGTTAAATAAGAGGTGCACGTGTTCTACTGGTAATCATGTTTTCAAAATTGTCAACATCGTTTTTAACGAATTCATTGGTTTTTAATATAACATTACTTTTGTTTAACAGAGAGACTCGGTGCAATTAAAAGTTAAGAAGATAAATTTTATTAGGTTACTTTTATTTCAAACATACCGACCTACAATCCAAACTATTATTTCCAAGCACCTTTTCAAAAATCTTTTTTTTGTATATTCTGGTAATGAGGGAAACCATAAATAAAATTTAGCCATGTTTTAACAATTTGTAACAAAGTTGCAGCCCCATATGCTACGTAAAAGTAATATTAATTAGACGTATTTATTTTTAGAGTACATTTAAGGACACAGAAAAGCCTGCTGAACAGCAACAGGTTCATAGAATTAGGATCACCCTAACTTCTAAGAACATGAAAAGTTTGGAAAAAGGTAAGCTTTCCATATATTCTTGATCGATCAAATTCCAAATTACATGTAAGAGTTATTTAAATTCTTGTATTGGTATTTTTTAAGTGTGTACGGACCTGATAAATGGTTCCAAAAAAGAGAAGTTGCGTGTAAAAGGTCCCATCAGGATGCCCACTAAAATACTCAGGATCACAACCCGAAAAACTCCTTGTGGAGAGGGTTCCAAAACCTGGGACAGGTAATGAATGCATTTATACGAATTTCTATATTTAAAGTTTAATATTTTTCACAGATGTAATTTTTGTCTTTCAGATTCCAAATGAGAGTGCACAAGAGGATTATTGATCTACAATCGCCATCTGAAGTGGTGAAGCAGATAACTTCTATTTCACTTGAACCTGGAGTTGAAGTCGAGGTTACCATTGCCGAATAATTTATTTTCTTATGTGAAATAAAAAGATTTTCTATTTTTCATGTTTTTATTGATATGAACTCACATACATTTTCATAATTGAATTATTGAAGGTAAGAAGTTTGACTGCTTTAGACAAATCCGCAAAACATTTTTAGTTTCACCAAATATTGCACTTAAAAGCATTACGATAATGATGTTGAACTTCTATCAGTAATACATATTTACCAGTTAACCAATTATACTGTAGCAGAAGATGGCAGAAAAGTATAAGATCTCTTTTCATCAGTTATTTCTGTGTTAATATGTTATGAAGATTGAATATGAAGTTATGTAGACCAAAATTGCAATATAAAACTACGTTTTTCAAACCAGCTTAGGGCGTTTGGTAGATGATGAGTGTAACTATGAAATAGTCGTACTTGCAGATTCAATGAAAACTTGAAATAAAGTAGAGCATGTTAAATATGTAGTTGGGTTCATAGGGTAACATCTGATTTTATCCGTTGTAGCATGCTTCATTATTTAGGTTATTATACGTTTCGAGTTCTCATCCATGGGCTGAGTAAGGTTATATATAATCAATTCGTGTAGAGAGAACACTGGTGTGGTGCGTGATATAAACATTTAGTTGGAAGTCATACTCAACAGGAATTGTTTAAAACTTACCCGTTCGATGAGAGCGCGCCAGTGGATTGCTAGAGACAGACGTTTCGCTCATATTGCAATGAGCTTCATCAGGGTCGTTACACTATGAAAGCTGGAGCAAACACCGGGGCAAATTATAAATGGAGCAGCCAATAGTTGCTTTTCAGGTGTAACGATCCTGAAGAAGCTCACTGCAATATAGGTGAAATATCGGTTTCTAGTAAACTACTGATGCGATCTCAACTTGGAAATTATTGTTTTTCAGTCATGTAATTATTTGTTTAGAATACCTATACAATTACTAATTGTCATTTCAAATGTTTATATGAATGTTGAAGCTTTTTCGAAATGCTGGTTTTTGCGTGCATTTTTTTTTTTTTAATTCTGTAGCCCTTTAGATAAGTACTTGAATGTAATGCCCGAAGCTTCCCTGTAAGAAAGTCGTGTGACGGATTGCTCATCAATAGTACATCTTTGAAGGATACATGTGTTCATTCAATCTTAAAAAGCCATAAGCTATCTAAAACACTTGAGTTACCGGGCTGAGACCGCCAGTGGTTTGCTAAAAACCGATGTTTCGCCCATGTTGCAAAAGCCAAAGCCTTATTGGGTTTCACGGAATAACGACCCTGAAAAGGCTCATTGCAACATGGGCGAATCGTCGGCCTTTAGCGATCCTCTGGCGCGGTCTCAATCTGGAAACTCAAGTGTTTTGCATGAAATGGCCTCAGAAACCTAAAAGATCATAGGCCATCTACTCAGATCAGATCCTTGATAAAGTTAGTAATATGAAATCCTTGATTTTTATGATTTTTCCGGCTTAGCATGCTTCTTTTTGTTAGTTCGATTAGTTTCGGATTCTCATCCATCATAAGAGTAGAGTATAGCACTTCACTTTGAGTTTCTATCACGAGAGGGAATATTAACTAACATAACTTCCTGCGCACAAACTATCAATCAGTGTGGTGTGGTGCGTCTATCTGTAGTTAGATGAGAACCGAAACCAATCAGAACCAACAAAAGCATGCTTCAACGGATAAAATCATAAGATTTTCAGCACTGCAGACCCAACCACAAGATGTTTATTGTTATCTATATTTCATAAACGATTATTTCTGTGTCGAACATTAACATTATTATATAAAGCAGTGCTAATTGTTTTAAAATGTGTTCATTATAAGAATTAATATGAACGTGACATTCCTAGAATTTTTCTTACATTAGTTTAAAATGTTAAGGATAGACAGTGCTGCATCATACAAACGTCATATAGGTGGTATTTATTACATATTATCTAAAATAAGAAACAGAGCAAACAGGTAATTCTGTAGCACATCTACTATAAAAAGTATCCTTGTAGAAATAATTAAAAGTTGTTTTCTGAAATTATTTTACAAAAAAAAAGTCTTAAAAAATAAATTACATGAAACCAATTAATTTTTTTTATATATAGAAACTTATAATATATAGTCTAGTTCATATCTTATGTACTGATTTTTCGGATCATTATGTATCCTAGGATACCCAGCCACTAATGTATCCTGTCCTCCTATGTACAATGAGTTGTAAATTTTCCAGTATACATCCCGTACTTTTCTAGCTGGGTGAAATAATCCCTACAAAGCAGAAAATTTGAAAGTTATCATTCACATACGCAAATCAGTGATTATGCTCAAAATATTAAACAGCTTATAAAATAATATTGGGCAAATACAATTTCAAGGCGATAATTCTGCCTGTGAGGATATCAAGTTTATTTTCTATTCCAAGTATTTGTTTAGGTGGTGGAGAGAGCATCATTAGGTCCGTCCAAAATTGAATAGGGTCTTCTGGTAAGGATTTTCATTAGATAAGCTCATTCTTTGGCAGTTATTCTACAATGAAAAATCGAGGATACTTGGTGGAGAGGACTGACTTATCAAAGATGTCAGGCAACGAATAAAAACAGAGAGGGTTGTCAGCTTAAGACTTTCTGTTCTACTCTGGGGAAGAAACAGAGGAAATGAAAGTGAGTGCGGCCGCTATGGGCAGATTGGAAATGCTAATCACTAAAAATGATACTTTTGAGATCAGCGACTGGGATAAAGAGAGTCCTTTTGTACTCCCTTACCAGTTGAAGAAATAAAAAGATCGCCTTACTAAAAAATCTCTGGGTGAAACTATGACAACTCAAAGGATGAAGGGGGATTCGGGGAAACACTTAAGAAGAATTTATATTTTTATGGAATTTATTCAAACATGATATCTATTTTACTTTACCTGCAATGCATATTGCAGTATTTTTATAGGACCTAGTGCAACCCTAAGACCTTCAACTGAATCCATAAAAGCTTGTACAAGATGTGGCGATGTTTCAAATATGTTAGGCCAAACATGATTTAATAGATGAACTAATGCATCTTCACAACCAAAACCATATACGCCCAACGCCATATGTTTAATAGCTGCACAAGCAGTTTGCCTATGTACCAAATCCCTACAAAAAAATTAATTGTGAATAAAATATAATATATATAAAATTTAAAGAAAAAGAAATTCAAAACAGTATTATAAGTTATAAAAAATGTATTACCTATCCATGAGTGCATCCTCTAACAGTGGTGTAACAGCATATATATAATCTTTACCCATTTCACCTATATATTCAAATAAAAATGATAAAGATTTAAGAACACCATTTTGCACATTTAATTCTGGAACACGATATTCATTCATCAAGGCTGGCAAGACGGTGAACGGTGAACATGTCTCTGCCACAATGGCTATAGCCACTGTTGTACACACTCTATTCTGTCTTTCCTGCACTTTCAGATTGTTCAACAGGGTGGCCAGTACATCGTGCGGGCTAAAATTCAAACAAACGAAAACGACTTTTGCTTTTATTAACTGTAAAGTATATTATACTTACAAATTAAATTACAAAGTCTGAGATTTATAATTTATAGATTCTTTTCACACAAAAAATAAGAGACTTCTTGCTCTAAACTGTTTTGAAATCAACAATAAATTCTACTTTCGACCTAGGCTACTTTCCTTACAATGACAGGTTCCAGACATTTTTCAAAGAAGAGCTTGAAAATTTAGGAAAAAAGAACGACGGGCTCCCACAAAACAAGCAAAAACGGCGTTCAGTTCAATCACTCTAAAGAGTATACTGAGAGCAACAGTGTCCGCTTGGCTTTGAAGACAAGCGCCCGATTGCGTTGCTTCGTCAAAGAACACGAAGTTCGTTGTAGGTACCAAGGTTGTTCTTTTGCATTCTTATTAAACGGTTTTGTGGAAAACTTTATGAGGCAGGGATTATTACCATGTGAATGGTCAATTTAATTAAAAATTGAAAAAGAAAGAAGGAAACCCTCAACAATTTGAAAAACTAGCTGATTTTTATAATAATAATAAAAAAAAAACAATGAGTTATAGGTATCTGTTTTAATTTTTAAACTTTTTGAGATTACCCTCAGCCGAGCACACATCGTCAACCTATAATATGAACAGTCTGATTTGATTTCCATGAGACTGTTAACTATGACTATGTTAATACTGTTAACTACAACTTACCCAATAGCTTTTGCAATATATCCGAAGGTATTTACAGTAGCTCTTCTGATAGCTTTTTTATGTGCTTTCAATAATTCTAACAATTCAAAACATATTCTCATCCATTCTCGAGCAGAAACATATTCTGGTCCTCTATCAGCAATCCTACCTACGAGATCTATACAATTTTCTTGTACCTATTTTTATAAAAAAAATGAAAAGAAGTTTATTATTAAGTAAATGAATATAGTAAAGGAAAAAAGAAACATTAATATATAATATGTACTTGATTCATTCACCTTTTCATGACGATTTTTCAATATTGGTGTGAGTCGTGGTAGAAGATCCTTTATGGGAGGTGTCATCTTTGTCATACCTATAACATTAACTATGGCTTTCAGCGCTCCCAAAATACTTCCCAAAACTTCTGGATATTCTTCGCCAAGATATTCGTAAAGCACCACACCCAAATGACCCATTAGTTTTTCCTGTACATTTAAAATTCCTGTTAATTCCTATTTAATATTCACTCATCTCAGACTAGTTTGGGCAGTATTACTGATTTTTCCGAATTCAAAGTGTCCGACTAAGAAAGTAAACAATTCTGTATTAAGTACTTATGTTAACTCTGACAACGAAAGGACATCCGCAAGAAAAGAAGTTGTCTTGCATCCATGGCAGATTAAGGACGCAATGTAGTCATTGTGGAGCCAAGAATCTTATTCATATTCTTCATTGTTTTAGATCTAAAAGGAGCGGGTACAAACCCTACCCCGACCTAAAAGATCTACTGGCGCTCCCTTGGTTATACATAGTATGTTGCGTACCATATGTAAGAGTAAATAATTGTGTATGGCGAAGAGCCTGTGAATATTCTAATCCAAAGAGGTTGCACACAGTGGATGCAGGTGCTTGTATACTGCGTGATGAGGTTAGAGTATAAGGGTACGTAATAAGTATTATTCGCGATATTAGGCTGGCAACCCGCACAGACGCCAAGATTATAACTAAGGCTTTAGATTACTGATCTTGTAGACAGGATTTCAAATCCTTCAAGTTTAAAACTATTTTATGAGTTTATGTTAACAATACAAAATTTAAAAATAAAAAAATCACTAACTTCTTGACATGTTTTCATGACTACAGCAATACGTGAAATCAAGTCCGCAGCCTGTTGTCTTACTTTAGCAGATTTATTATTTAATCGCCACAATATAGTACCACAAATCTGAGGAAGATAAGGTTTAACTCTCTTCCCAAGTTGATTCACTATTGTTCCAAAACCATTCAACATTACTACGTCCTGTAAAAATAACAAGAGTAATTATTAGTTAGACAAACAAACAAAAATTAATATAATTTGAGAAAAGGAAGACTGAATTAGACAACACTGAAAAGTGAAATCTTTTCAATTAGTGGAAGGTGGCACGAAATAATTTCCTAAGTCAGAAATTGTTGTAAAATATTTAAACCTTTTTATTTTTTCTTGATTGTTTTTTATTAAATAAGAAAGAGTGACATATGCAGTTTGCTTAAAAAATAGGATTGTTTTTCTAACTGGGACACCAATATGATTTCTTAATTATATATAAATGGAAGGAACATTCTTTCGAAATAAAGTAAAACTTATTAAGTATATTTCGAATATTTTTCAATTCTCCTTCATTCCTTAAGTATAAATTGTTATTTTATGAGGTATTAGCCTAAAAATGGATTATTCTTACTCGCACCCCATTGGGGAACTTTTGACCGTAAGCCTTAATGAGTTAGACATATTTGGCTATTTTACAAAAACAATTCGAACTCTCAGAAATAAACTGTGTTCAAAGAAAACATAATTCAATTATCATTCATTGCTTTCATCATTTAGAATATTTTATATCATGAAACGCTGGAAACTCCTTACTTCATTATTTCCTAAAGGTTCTTTTTCAAAACTAAAAATCCTAGATGTAGAATATGGTCAAATGCATTAAAAGATGTATGGAATATTCCTTGAATAACATAAGCTAGAGTTTGCCTGTATGATGTTTGTCTAAAAAAAAAAATCCCAGCAGTTGCACAAATTAACTTCCTCCGTAGGTCTTTGTGTAGTTTGTAGTGACAGGGAGTGTCAAGTGTCAAAGTTCGTTTGTTTTATAAGACATGAGATACTTGCAGAGATGCTAAAACCCTTGAGGAATTGGTTAATCCATTTCTTCCTACGGGAGACTGAAAATCCTAACTCAAAAGTTATGGTGATATGTTATAATCATGAATGATGATAAATATCTCACATCACGGTTGGCGGATACTTTTTAAAGATAATAATAAAGTAAGAACATACTCCACCAGGATTGTTTTAGACCATTCTCCCCTAATTGTTTTCTAATTTATGAAAGTGTTTCATTAAATATATTTTACCTCTGTAGTTTGCTCTTGGAATGCATACAGTATACCATCAATCAATTGTTCTTCCAATCTACTGTCAATATCCGCAGCACCCAGATTTCCCATAGTTTTTTCAATACTTTCCATCACCATCTTTCTATATTGTTCATTTTCATCTTTCAAATCGTCCACAACTCGATTGATGATTTCACTTGCACCAACTTTATTGGCTATTTCAACTGTTGTATCCACCAACTGCAAACAAATAAATGCAATTCATATAAATTCTGCAATTTTTGTATGGATTTGGTTAAAACTTAAAAACCTAAGATCAATGCTAATCAACACTGTGGACTTACCTGTCGATAATTCCTACGATCAAGTGCCATTCGATGATTCCAAAAATGTTTGAAGAAATGTGGCAAAATTTCATCTTTGATATACTGAGCTTCAACACCATCGGTGCCGCAACATTGTTTCACCACCTAAAGAAAGAAAGACAAATTTACAATGATTAATCAGAAGAATATAGCAAGAAGTAAGGTTTGTGACATCACATTTAAATATATATACAACTCAATACTACCACTTATATAAGATTCTTGCAAACTAACTAATGTTCCATAATTTTTAATAAATATTTAATTGCCATAAATATTATTATAAAGATGGGAGGACTAAGCAACAAAAGACTGCTGAAATGACAGTTAAGCCCTAGCTCCGTCAGAAACACTAAAAATTAATTTCCAAAATAGAAGCAATCGTACAATGTATAGAAAGCATATACAAAGTTTAAAGAAAATCGCGAAAAACAACTTTCGGCAAACGAATTTAGTCCGTATCTTACAGGTCTAACTCTGCCACAAGTTAGAAATCACAGTTTAACTTGTTGCAACTTTTCTATTTTGGCTTACGGTCTGTTCTCATAAAATCGCAAAAACTTTCTTTTAATAAGTATTAATGTATAGATAATGATGCTTCATTAGTATTTAATTTTTATGCTAAAACTGGTAATGTTTTTATTTACCAAACTACTTTACTTATCAATGTAAAAAAAAACAATAAAAACTATCATTTAGTGAAAAGAGAAATATGAATATTATAGTATATTTAGTATTCTTACCTTCAATACGATTTTTTTCATTTCTTCATCGGGTGATTGAAACTCTCTTATTAGAATTAACATTACTTCCCTAGTATAATAGTTAGCATATTCAGCATCCATAAGAGGGATCAAATAACCAATCGCTTTCAAGAAAGCAGCCAAACCCTATCAGTGAACATTTTTATTAACTATATAAATTAGCAAACGAATGTAAAACAATTAATGTTTAAATTAAATTTCTTAATTAATTTAAATAAAAATTCATTATTAATTTAAGAAAACTTTAAATTCCACAAAATATTTTTTATATATAATAAAAATGACGCTCACTTTTCCTCTATGTGTCCTAATACCTTTCCATAATGGTTTGAGAACAGAATCAAAACTTTCAATACCGTAAGGTGTAGCAGCTTCAGCAAGAGCGGCCATTGCAAGCGCAGTAATTGTACGTACTTTTTGTTGTTCATCTACCAGACCGTGTTCAATAATTTCCACTAAACTTTTCAAATGCGGTAAAATTGCACAACCCATCAATATTGCAATCTGTTGAACTATTTTTATACCTGTGAAAAAAATAAATTAATTAATAACAAAAAAATAATTTCTGAAATCTTCAAAAATTATTACGTACGGTTTCCATAAATTTTAACCTAGAAAATTTAGCCTCTCATTCACAAATCATACAGTAAACCATCCTAATAACTGATCTCATGCGATTACTATATTTATTTTATTTTTATTTACTTATCTGTTGAATATAATTTAGTACATACAGACTGAGTTTGGTACATTTGTATAAACTCCTAATTGAAGAAATAAACAAATAAAAAAAATAAAAATAGACAGTACTTCTATAGTTGGAAGGCGAGAACTACAAAATTAAAACAGTCAACTGCATTTAACGTAACAGCTGTTTACATTGCTTAATTAAATAAGTATCAAACTTGAGATAATATCAAAGATCTAGTTTTCAGTACGTTCTTAAAGAAAAAATATACGTTTGTTACTTGGTTTACATTTTCAAAAGATAAACAATGATCCACACTTTTGGTATCAAGATCCAATAAAAATAGTATTCTAAAGTTTTCATAGACAAGGCATACGAAGAAGTTGTGGAGCAAGCTATCTTTAACTTTGGTGCAGAATTTACAATATTCTTCTAGGTTTATGGTATACCTGCTGCCTTTGTAGTAAATGATTGCTTACTCTGAGGAAGGTATTCTCAGTTGGCTTATTACACGAATAAATTGAAAAGAGAGGTTGAATGATAAATACAAATTGTACTGTCTGTTAGTAATTAAGTTTTTATATTGAGGATTATATGAAGATGCAGCGACTCTATCCGAGTCTACTTTATGTAGATAGATTACATATTCATTTAGAATTTAGTTCAACAAAGCTATGTCCTGTTGCACCCACAACCAATCATTACCAATACAATTTAGTATACTTCGTAATTGTGAGGCCCAATTATGTTTAATTTCATTATTCTGAGACTTGTCGAGCAGCAATAACTTTCTGAAGCAAATTTTGGGAAATCTGTTGTTACACATGTTTAGCAGTTTACACCACCAGTTCAGAGCAGATTTAAAAATATAGTATTTTAAGTGGGTTCGTTTAGTTTCCAATTTAACAATATAATTGGGGGTTCGTAACGACCAGTAAAATAGGGATTTAAAAAATTTAGGTTGCACCACTTCTACTTGGTCGAGATATCTAGGGGCCCACATTTCTGAAGCGTATAATAAAACTGGCCTAACACAGCTATCAAATAAGTTATTTTTAGTACACCATGAATTGGAGCGCGATTTATATAAAACACTTTTTACAATGCCAGAAGCAACAACGGCCTTTTTTATCTTTTCCTGGCTGGCTAAATAGAAGACACTCGAGTTAGAGAAAGTTACACCCAAATAATTTGCTAAACTAACTACTTCTAGAGGTACGTTATCGTAAAAGAGAGCTGGTTTTTTAGAACTGGTTTACCCTGAGTTTGGTTTGAGACACTGTGGTGTGGTGTGCACATCGTGCTCTGTTAAATTAAAAGTAATTGGAAGGTTCTACTCGTGGGTTAAATTTGAAATTTGGCACAGTTATAGTTTTGCTAATTTTCGATTTCTGCTTTAAATCTAGTGCAATTCTACGAGCAGTTTTCCAAATATTGGAAAATTAATTAGTGTAAATAGCGTGGGAAGAAGATACATTGTTTATTTTTGTTGAACCTTGTTTTTGAACTATGCCCTCTGAGTTTCAAGCCAGGCTAGTAGTGGGAGCGATACAAGTGGTAGGGGTAGTAAAGTGAACACTCTAATTCTGGCTAAGCTTGACTCTATCTCTAGTGAAATTACGTCCTTGAAAAACGAATTAAATGTGTATAGATATGTGAAATATATAAGTTTGGAAGAGTGTTATCGAGATTCTAGAGCTAGTTCGTCAAAATGACCATAAACCAACCTCTGTACAAACATACTGATGCGCGTATACAGTTCAGTTTCTTGTCAAGCCATCTCCGACCGGTAGCCGGTCTAATGCAAATGCAATCATTGATACATCCAAGCTTTGTCGCATGGTAAAATCAATACTATCGCATGGAAGCCAACGCCAGTGTTCCCCCCTCCGTTAAACTTCAATATTCCTTAGAATCACTTTTATCTGGGCGAAGTTACTATTACAAATGATTTTGTATTACATTAGAAAACTCACCAGTGTGTCTAGCTTGCCAAGATTTTTTACTCCTACATACGGCTTTCAAGAATGGTAACAATGAAGGTATTCCCAAAGCTGAGGCTACCACAGCAAATGCCCGAGCGGTAGTGTTTCGCACGTATTCATCAATGTTATCGATATCTGGTCTCATGGTGGATATCATTGTGGCAAGACCAGCAGCTTTAGCCAAGTTAGATATGATCTCACGACCTTCTACACGGGCATAATAGTCTTCATCAATCAGCAACGGCTCAATTACTACAAGAATCTATAAAACAAAAAACATAATGACACTTAATATTATTAGCATAATTTTTCTTTTTTTAAGAAAAAATCATTAATTAAAAGTATTACATATATCTACCTTATGGACATAGGGTCGAACAAGATCATCCAATTTATATAGAATTCTGTCTATAACCTTCACCAACAAATGTCTTTCTTGATCTTCCAGTGTAGGCGACATAAGCAATGGCAGTATCTGATTGAAAAGTGGGCCAGCACCAAATTCTCTAGCTTTATCAGTTATCTGCCTGAGCGCAGCCTTTCTCATCGGAGGTGTGCCGTTCTTGATTTTCAATAGAAGACGCATTATCTTCCTTTCTTTTTGTTCTTCAGGAGACAGAGATTCTTCATCTACGTCCACCTTTATAATTAAAAGTGAAAAGTATTTTGTGAATTAATCTCTTAATATTAAGTACAGATGCAACAACCTTACATGTAGTACTTACCAACAATTTATCAAAGTATTGTGCATCTTCCGGTTTGAGGAATGGAAGATTTCCTTTTGGCTGATTATCGACGTATTTAGCACTTTTATCCTCTTGCTGTATGAAAAATCCCTGAGGGGTACCAGCAATAGGTGTTGGGGTTGCGGTGAGCTTCCTGGCAGGTGTTCTTATAGGGATATATCCTACAAAATTGAGGTATGTCAATTTTTGCAAAAAAGAAAAGAAAAAAAGTTATTAATTTTTTATTAGGGATTTTCCTCAACATTGAGGTTTCCTCAGATAATTATTTAACTCATTTACAATTGTAAATAAAAGGAATCCTACCAACTGGTTAAGTATAGTTTGAACCAAGTTCATCGGTACTAAATAACATGTCGACGGATACACCATACAGACTAATTTTTTTTTTGGATTAGGAGTTCAAGGCCTCAAATCGTGTATTTTCCGGTGAAAAGTCGATATCGAAAATTTGACATGATTACAATATTTCCTCTTAGGAGAAGTAAAAAAAAAAAACTTTATATACACTATTTTAAAGTGAGAAATGCATAAATAACGCAAGGCCTCAATTTTTTCCGTCAACAGATCACAGGGCAAATTTCTTTCAAATCGAGTAGAAGGAGTATCTCTATATTAATTATGAAAATTTAAAAAAATAATAGCTGTTTAGTCAAAATTACCCATTATGTTTGAGTCCTATAATACCATTACAAGAAAATGATATTGAAGTTGGTAGTATAAGAAAGCTAAAAAAATCTGTTACATATCAGTGTTTTTTTATACGATATGGAAATAGCTTTAGTTTATAAAGACCAATTTTTATTTATTGGTTTCATTAAAATAGTTATCCATAATAATCGTCTTCTTTCATATACAATACTTTTACTTACCTGCTGGAGGATTGAGTATTTTGTATCCAGGCGGAAACATTGCCTCCAGTTCCTCATCAGAAAGTGGTCTGTTTCTTTCGTCTATCTCTCGCTCCCATCTGTAAGCTTGCAGTTGTTCTGGTGTCATTGTCATTAAATGCCCTGAAGAAAAATGTTTTATTATTATAATGTAAATTTTGCATATAGAAAATTAATATATTATATTGCATATAGAACTTTATTGAAAGACAGTTCTGTCAAATTAAATAAAAATATGGCAGTTAGGTCACAGTTAAAAACGAAATTAAACAGAAATTTAATTTAGATTTTTAACCTGGAGTGGGTGTAGCCATAGCCATAGCTTTATGTCCAGTTGGAGTAACCGAGGGTGCCATTAGTGGAGTAGCAACAGCCGCCGGTGTAGAAGGGGTCATACCACCAGCAGGAGTAGCGCTTGGTGTCTCATCCCAACGAGATCTTCGCTTGCTAGCACTTGGAGTTGGCGTGTCCTGTTATTTTTTAAAATTATTAATTCCAGCATAGCTTCAAAACTAAGCTGTAATCAGCGATCAATCCAAATGCATTAAGTAAAGTGGAAGTTTACGACCTAAAAATTTTTATATAGAATTGTCCAAACGGCATGAATCCAATGCGGGCACAAGTTTGATGGATACTTGTTTACTATCGATATTAGTCTGGTATTATTTCTATGTCTTGTGACTGTGTTCTAAATCAGTGACTTAATTTTATTGGCATAGCTTCTCTTTTAAATTATGATTTGAAGTTGAATTTGCTGGAAATTAACTAACTAATTCCTTAAGTTTTCAGCTTCCTTCTCAAAGCCATTTTACACTCGGGGGATTCCTCTCGATTTAAAATGATTCAGAAATAATGCCTCTGTTCATTTTTTATTTCTTTGGCATATCAATATTTACTATTTCTTTCCCCATACCTCTTCGAATCATTAACATTAATAACACGTTTCAAACATTGTTTAATTAACCGTCATTGTGAATTGGTACAATGTTTATATACCGTATAAATGAATTGAGTGCCACTTCAGTGTCTCCAAATTCAAGAATCTTGAAAAATAAGACGGGAATCTTATCTGAAAAGAAAAAAAATGGGAACACCTTTTCATCGTATAGACGGACGCTGATTTCCTATAAAATCACTGGCTCTAACGACTAAACCAATTAAACAAAGCCTACCAGCAACTACGTAGAATCAATAAACTTCACTACCTGAATAAGATCTGCTCCTCCGGTACGGTCTGTGCGAGGAGTTTCAGCCCAACCACTATGTCCAGGAGTTTCTGGTTAAAAAAAGAAAACAGTTGTTATTGATATTATGATTAATCAATTCTTACAAATACAAACATTCAAAATATAAAATATCCGAAAAACAAACCTCTTTCCGTTTTAGGTGTTTCGTCCCACCTATTCCTGCGTGATGTGCCTGTGGCAGGTGTTTCTCTACCTGGAGTAGCATGACCAGGTGTAGCGTGACCCGGCGTTGCATCCCACATCCTAGCTGACGGCGTAGCCCCAGGTGTTTCACTACCTTTAGGATGACCGGGAGTTTCATCCCAACGAGCTGTTGCAGGAGTAGCTTGCTAAACACAATTAAACATTGCTAGTAATAGAAAAAAACAACTTGCCAGTTTTGTTGGTAAATTTAATTTAAGTTCCTTTTTAACCTAGAATGAAGTAATTTTGAAAACTGTCAGTAAGTGTAAATTGTAATATTCAGGTGGCTAAAAGCCTAAAGACTATTACTTCAATTAATGGGAGAATAAAGAGAAACCCTAACTTACGCCAGATCCCATGATTCTGTAGCAAAGTAACTATTTAAATATGAAAATATTAATAAAATAATAAGATATTAATAAATATTTAAGATATTTAAATTAAAAAGTTCTGTAGCGAAGTAAAGCTATTTAAAACAAGTTTAGAATTTTTCTAGCGCGCATGTCGATGCCAAACTTAAAATTGTAGTGGCAAATTTGCAGGTAGGAACACAAAAAATGTGGCCTTTATCGATCTTAAAAGAATGTCCAAAAATGGGGTAGACTGAAGAGCAAAACTGAACCAAACCTTTCAAACATCGCGACGTTAGCAGCACTTACAAGACACAGTAGGGTATCAACAATAATCTGATTCAAATGCAATTCTTAATATAAAAGATGAATTAATATCGATTATTGTAATCTTGCCGAAGATAGATAACTTAAAGAAAATTATGTTGTAAGTGCGTCATTTTTTTCATTGAAGTACTTACTTTTTTTAATAAAGTTTCAGATAAACCTGGTCTACTTACTCATGTATATTAAATGCATTTTAATTACAACAAAATTCTAAATTAACGACAAAAAAATGGTTAAATCTTTTTTTAAAACGTAATCATAGTTTTTCAATTAATATTTTTTTCATCAGAGACATTTTCCGTGATAGCCTGTTTCATTTTGTTAATATTTTATTGTTACTCTTTTTTTTTCTTCTTAAAGTAATATAATTCAAAACGTCACTAAACTACAATTATTATTAAAGGGCAGCGTTACAATGGTGTTGGATGCAATACCCTACTATAATAATACCCTAGCTTTACTATATTAATATAGTGGATATTTATGAAAGTGCGTCGAAACTATAGACTTCAGACGTGGGGCTATTAGCGAACTGCAAGAAAGCTGCCACGTCTGAAGTCGGCCTAATAAAAGTATATTTGAAAAAGATTATACAGTTACTAACATCATCCTTTTCCCAGGTAGCGTCTGCTACTTTTTTCTTAGGTATTACTTCAGTATCGACTGTTTGATCCCAGCGTCCTCTCTTTTTGGCCTTAACTTCACCATTTGTTACTTTCAGAGTGCCCTCTTTAGCTTTTTCAGACATTTTTTTTCGTATCTGTAATAAAAGAAATCCCGTTAATTAAGAAAAACTGTTGTTTAAAAATAAAAAAATTAACAATTGAATAATGTTTCTGAGAAATGGTCGTTCTAGGCTGGATTAATTGTTAGACCAATTTGGATGACTGAATTATGACCGCCCATTTGCCTCCAATACATACACTCTTCTGGATATTCTTTAAATTCCATCGGAAGGAGAAACTTCAATAGTGGCAGGGGAATCGCCAAAAATGTCGGCACTCAGCCATTATTGTTTTAAAATTAAGATAACAAGAAGTAGTTGAAGCGGCTAAAACCGATATTCACTGAGGTCGAATTGATAAATTAGTCAACAACAGACTCAACTGGAACTTCAATCTTTTCACACTACCATTTACTATTTTCACTAGAAGAGTAATATTTCAGAAAATGGTTGGCTTTTTTAAAATCATGTTTTTGAATCTTATGGGGGTTTGGCCCAATGATTCAGCCCAATTATTCGGATTGCTTTTTCTTAGATCACTAATTTTGAATTTTTTGTTTTAATTTGTTTTTCAAGTGAATACTAAATACAGACGTCTTTTTTAATAGTAGATCTAAAATAATGGAAATGAAGGTAGAAATATTCCTCTCACTTTAAGTTATTGTTTATCAAACACAATCACTAGTTTGGTAATATCTGCAAAACAGTAAAATTTTAGATAACTTATCTCACGCCAATTTATTTTTGTTTCTTTTAAATATTTCTAATGACAGAAAACTTCTTTCAATATTGCTGAACTGGGCGGACAATTTAAAAAAAAAAAAACTGCAAGAATGTCACGTGCAAGAGCTAATTTACTCTCTACGGACATTTTACTCAACTTAAGACTTCATTCATTCATTTGCTCATTATTCTAAATCAACCCAATTTGCTCACTATGTAATTAGAAAGATTAGCCAAATTCTATAAATACAGGAAGGAAAAACTTACTTCGTTCTCTTCACCTCTTAACATTTGTTCCTTCATAATTTCTGTATAGGTTCGTGATCCTATGTCCGGTGTCTTACCACCTACAACGCGTCAATAAAAAAACAAAAAAACAAAAAACAATAAGATTAAAATTAATGAAAATATTAAGAAGTAAAATAAATAAATAAATAAAATGATACAGCCTTACAATCTAAATTTTTTCTTTTCCTTTTAAGTCCTCAAATGTAACAAACGCACTTTCATGCATTTTTATTTTAAATGTAAACTTCGTGATTGAATAATGCGATTTTATAATCACAATAAGGAGTAACAAAAAATAAATAAGAGAAATTAAAACTGATCATGTCATATTGAGGACTTATCCAACACATTATGCTTATTCCACTTTCGGATTAAATACCTTGTCTGTTATGCAGTCTAAGATTCTTTTAATAATCAAATATAAAAAAAATAAGATGGAAATGTAAATAAACAATTTTGCAATGGTTTCGCGCATGTTAAAATCTTGTGATAATTATTAACAGAGATCTGATACTAATGGGTCACTCAGAAAGTTTTGAGGCATGAAAAAAATGGACACCACTATCAGCAAAATTCTACAGAAAAAAAGGCCATTATTTTATGATTATGTTTTTAAACAAATATTTGAAAATTCTAATTGTTTCAAAATTCTATTCTCGTAAAACGTTTTGATTTCAAGCTCTGTATTCATGCGATATAGCTTTTCTACAGAACAAAAATCTGAAGAGTGATGATCTTCATAGAATTACCAACAATTCCATAGGGATCTTGAAAGGACTTGATATGGATAATTGAAAAAAAAAAAAATAAGATCTGCTCTGTTTCCCTAGATCTTAAGAGATTCGAACTTTACTTTTCCGACTCGAGTGTAATAAGATTTGGACCGCAATATTTGAACATACACTATTTTCGTTATCTCCCTTCGAAGATTAAATGCAGAGCACAAGAAGCCGTCCCACTGATATATTCTATACGATTAGCAGCAAAACAGTGTCAATTTCGCCTTTTCTTCAATTTTATAATGGAAAAGTTTGAAGATGCTAAGACATCTCATATTAAATCTTAAAACTTGATTTTGTGACAAGCACTTAGCAAAAAAAAACAACTTTCTAGCTTGGACAATTAGCTAATGAAAACTAAACGTCAAGGTGCGTGGTACTATCCGACAAGTTAACAGCCTATCTGACAATCTGCATCAGATTGCAATGGCGATCCCGTACATTCCCTTTTCTGTTTCAAGCAATTAAATTAGGATAGATTTTTGACAATTATACTCGCTTTTTCATGATACATTTCACAGAGGTACAGAGTCAAAAATCCTTCTTTACGAAAGTGAATCATATTAGAACTTCGAAATCTGAAACCAAAAATTACCTGCAAATCTACCACTACTACTATTCTAATATCTAATATACTATAGCAGTCATCCTGCAAATTTTCAAATAATGTCAAAAGTCTTCTGGTTTTTATTCGATTTATTTTATTACATCAATAATTCATAGCACTGCAGCTGAATAAGCTATGAAGGAAACATGTTTTCCTGCAGGTTAGATTTGACTAACCAACTTGCGTATGCAGAGCTCTGCGACAAACATCCTGCGGTTTGCTGTAACAGTCATTTATCAATCCTTCTAAGTTAACTGCCTTCATCGATCTTGATTTCTGAAGATATGAGAAGTTTTTTTTTTTAATATGTTATTAAGTCACGGTTTACAAATACTGGTTCATCCTCCTCAAACGATGTTAGCAAATGCCGAATCCATTAGCAAAATGTCCTTTACACTTAAATGCAGGTTATGTTGGACAGTATCTCTGATCTTTAATAAACTCCTCTATTGAACAAAAACAATGTATACAGAAGATACAGCTGAACATGGTTTTCCACTACAATCTGCTAGTCCTTGAAGAACCACGACTAGATACATCAGAAATTCTAATGGTCTGGACTCCTGCTTCGTCACTACGATCCCAAGGAATCTTGTAGGAGCCTCTCTATTACTAAGCACATTGTCCAACACCATTGCCATGTCAGAACGAGTGTGGCTCCCGCATAAAGGAAGAGAGCTCGCGTTTCTCATCCTCTAGGACTATTCGTCAGTATGCTTAGGCCCTCAAAGCACAAGACAGCTTGATGTCTCTTCCGATTCATGGCAAACAGCAGCCATCGCCAACCAAACCTAGAAGATTCGCTGAACAGATTGTTCAGCTATCCTACCACCATTCTAATAGTTTCCCAATTCTACTCAACTTCAGACGTCATACCCTAAATCAACCTTCACTTCAGTTCTCCGATACGCTTGCATGTCCAGCTACTAAAGCAGTGTCAAAATATTCTGGACTGACTAGCTCCATCTTCGCATTTAGATAATCTAATACCAGTCGAGAATCAACGTCAGTGAAACCTGCTTTTAATTTGAGAGTATATAATGCATTCAAGGGGCCTCTTTCAATTAAAATCTTAGTACAATATAGCTATGAGAGATATATATAAATTCTGAGTGACTCGTATTACAAAATCATTCTCCAAATAATAGATCAACACTTCTGGATTTAATTATAGATGTTTTTATTATTTAAAGAGACTTTCCAAGAAAAATATGACCTTAACAATTAAACATAAGAATTTTCAAGGATAAGCATAATGTATTGGAATTATTCTAATATAAATACGTACGTTTCGCTAGATCTGCTCATTTCTTCAACCATTATTTGCCAACGCCAGCTTTATTTTTCGAAAAACCTGCAAATAGTCTTGGGGCGATTAATAGAATTTTTTCCAACAAACACACTTCACACTCATTCGCACTATTTAATTTTATTATTTTCTCTTTTTTGTTGTAAAAAAAAAATAAAAAGATGTAATCCCATATTTTGGTACTAATAGTTTACCATTTTGACATTTGTACATCTCCAAACTCCCAAATCGTGAACTGAAATGTAATAGAGACACTCATTAGAGAATTGAGTCCATGTCACAATTTTTTTTAAATTTTTTGAAACCAATTCTTCTGATTCCTTCCTCAACAGCATGTAGGAACGAAATCAGTGTTCCTAATACTTTTTTTACATTTATTATTTTTCTTTTAAAAAGTACTTTAATTAAAAAGTACATTATTAAATTGGAACGATATACAAAGTGAACACCTATTTTTTTAGATTTTTTTTTTTAAATAGAATTTGTTGGCCGATCCAGAAGAGAAGAATCAAAAATCATACAGCTGTACGGGCTTAATGATGTCGAATTAATTTCTTCAGCAAGCTTCTCACTAGGACATCCTCTCAAAGAAAGAAAGAAAAAACCGTCGATTAGTAAATGAAAGAAGATTTAAAAATAAACTATATAACTTCCCCTATTTATTACAATTAGTTAAAATTTATTTAAAAAAAAAAAAAAAAAAAAAAATCAAGATCCGCTTGCCCTTTAAAATAATGTGAACAAAGTAGGAATATTGGATAATTTACTGAAAGACTTTTGGAGCTGACTTTTGTGAAGTTATTGGAACAACAAATTTTGGTAATATTATTTCAAAAAACAATTATAACAACTAGAATGGACAACTAGATTTTAAATTCAAATCTGTGAAAAAATTCACCGTGCATGCTCACATTTAAACAGCAGTAGTACTCCGTAATATGAATATCAATGTAAAAACAGATGATACTCAGAAGTCAAGACGTACCGTATTTATCCACATATCATATCCACAAATTAGATGAAGTATGGGAAGTTGACTATCACTTAACAACAAGAATCCTCAATGATAAAAAAAAGCCAAACATCCACCAAAAATAAAAAAAAAATATACAAAGTTTCTCTTAAACTTACCGCATACTTAGTGTGATAACACATCGGAAAATGTCACGTTAAATTACAATGACAGAATCTGTTCATGAAGGGATAATTTGTGCGGATTCTAAAACTATGCCGCATGCGCCTTAGAGCGCCTCAAGTGGAATTTCATCATAAATTATACACAAGTGATTTGTTCGTTTTCGGTTTCATAAATATTTTTTGTTAGGTTGTGCCTTTATTTCTTTAGTTTCAGAACGACTGTGATGAAAAGTTCTAAAATCATGGACTTTTATCTTTACCATTCATGCATGAAAATTATTTGAAATTTTGAAAAATCGTAGGTAAATATAAATTCTTATAAGTAGAACGATGTATGAATACTAATTATTTGTTTAAATTTTTCTTTGCAACTTTTGAGGTAACAGCCTGGCAACTGATACGAATTTCGAAGCCAATGCAATTTGAGAACAACAAAAAACCAATCCAATCAAATGTTGCAATATGATTTGTAAGTAAATATAAAGCGAAGGCTTCACAAGAACAAGAACAAACAACTAATCCAACAAAAAGAACAATAAAAACCATTCTATTAAATATGATAGAATATACTAATTCTTAATTAGTTAATTACAGGTTAAATGTCTAAAAAACTTACAACATTGAAACAAATATTTCTGAATAGCCAATACTTTCTGAAAAAAGAATTATTAGAGCTAAAATAAAAATACTATTTAGAATTAAGAATTCCATTTTCAACAGAAAAGAGAACGCAATAAGCGAAGAGCTAATTTATTTTCGTTGATATCTGTTTATATTTGGGTTTAGTCAACGAGAAGTATTATTAAAAAAATATAAAGATTAAGCAAAACATACATCCTCTAAGAACAAGGACAGCGGTATCTTGTTACGTGGATTTGAATTTTAAAAGAATATCAAATACATTACAGCAAAAAAAAAAAAGAAAAAAAAAAAAAAAAAAAACGGTTGAAATATAACAATTTTTCCGGCAAAACAATCAAACTTTCTCACACAGATTCATACATCCCATTCATGCAAACATACCCCAAAAGACACCAGCATAGGCTTAGAAGTATCGTAATCAATTATTTATATATATATATTTTTTTTTCTAGGCCTATACTTAATACATAGGACAGAGAAGGAATGAAATATACAAAAAAACTGATTTTTTTTGTTTACAAATGATTGTTAAAAAATTGAATGAAAAGAGTTCTACAGGTAATGACCCACCTTCAGCAAAAGGATCTACTCTCTCTGGTGAAATTATCATCCGTCTCCTTTTTTGACGATACTCATCCTCTTTTTCAGCAACTGTTGGTCTTCTTCTCTCAGCAAATGGATCATAATCTTTTTCGCTCTATAAAATGAATAAATTAGAACTTAGAAAATAATTTTATAAATATTAAAATTCTATTTTGATAGGAACAAATAATACACTAGAAGAAACGTTATTATAACAAACAAAATGTTGGTTGCTGGGGCCAAAGAATAAAACGTTTTGATTTGAAAGTTTATTTATCGACGTTTCGGACTCCTTTACCTTATCATCCTTTCGGACTACCGCACCTTATCAAATCCTGCGGAAGGACACCTGCGGGAGTCGATAAATAAACTCTTCAGGTCAAAATGTTATTTTCTTTGGCCCCAGCCAACCAACATCATGTTTGTTTTATTAACAACGGCCAAACGTAACTAATGATTATATTGAAAAGTTATTATGTTTCTAGAAACTATTAGCACTGGCGTGAAACGCTCACAACTCTCCCTTAATGCAATTCTGACAGACAATTTTTTTTTTCCAAATGTTCAACTACTCTTATTTTACCCATAACTGGAAGCCATTTCTTCAGAAATCTTGGCTTCCACGCGTTTACCCCAGCAAAAAAATATGAACAACACTTATACCGACATCACTAACACAATATGGCATAAAGCAGAGGTAGTTATGGTTGAAACTACTACTGGGGTGGAGAGAACCTGCTCTAGTTCACCTCAAACACACGCTCACAATTAGACGTACACTTTACAGACAACTAGAGTCTGGTACAGAATAACAAAATCTAGGGGAGTCACAATAGATCTCCTCTTTCAAGTCGTTATGGGTTTGGTTTTATAGTGAATCGGTCTACAAACATCTCAAAAATTTCATCAGATTGCGAAATAGTACATCGAACTGATGTGGCCATATAAAGGGATACAAAATGTCTCAGCTTCTCCAGAATTCCCCTAAAAATCAATTTTTCCGGGTAAATGTTTCAAATAAAATAACAAGTTGTTTTAACTGTACATATGAAGTTGTAATCCAAGTTTATAGAAATTCACTAATACTTCGAAAAACACATTCTGTAAAGTCGAATAATACCGATATTATTCAATCTGTGTTTTAAAAAATATTTAATAGCCTTGCAGTATGTAATAGAATCATGTCCATCTCTTAGGAAACTCTTGGGAAAAGCCTGAGATCTTCGCTTCCCAGAGAAATATTTAAGATGGCAATATAAGTATAGTGTACTAAAGGGGTAAAAAATAGTTGTGAGCCATCTTCGAATAAATAACAAAGATAAAAAAAAAACAATTCAGTAAAGAATCCCTTTCGGTTGATGGACTTTGACCCGATATCTTCATGAAAGATTCCAAGTTGATATGGTTTAACAGAATCTCCAATTAATGTATGGTTATTTGTCAGCCAATGAAATATATGTTATAAAATTTGGTGAGGTTGGACCATAAGTAAAAGCAAGATGAATTCTTGCCAACGTTTCGATAATGTTAATGGAATGTATATATATATTAAAAAAAAAAAAAAAAAAAGACCGTTTTTCTAACTAAAGAAGTTCCACGGACTTAAAGAACCCATCCACATACACCTGATATTTACAAACCCAATATTATATTCATCTTAAGACTCTGTGTGGTGTTTCTACACATATTATGTCTCCTACAAATAGTCAATTCAATTATGAGCTTTTTTAGAAAACCATGACTGTGATATATTAGTAATTTTAAGAAACTATTGGAAAAATCTATTAGTCTACAGCTGCTGAAGCTAAGCGTCCTCTATTTGAAATCTAAGAGAAAAATATCCTTGAATCAATATCCAAATATCACTGCCCGGCGTTTATTTCAGAAATGTAATACTGTTGATAGGACCTCAGAAATGCAAGTTCAGGATGGCCAACATTTGAGTGGATAAGGCTTTACGGGAAGATGTCGAGTTAAATCCAACCAAAAGTACTTGTGCACTTGCCACCTTCATACTATGAGAAAGATAAAAAGGTGATGTAGTATAGTGAGTGCCACATGAACTTACAACTCAACAGGCAGCCAATGAAATGAGAGGTTCTTTGTGTTCACATTCTTTTCTTTTTTTTTGAATATTTGAATTTTATGCATCCGTATTGTATGTTAAAGATTATAACAAACAAAATATTTTGTAGGCCTTGAAATAAATAATAAAATTAAAGAAACACTGGCAGTAATAATCTCCAATTTTAAGTTCTTGCGATTTACATTTATGATATATTTTGTGCATACACTTACAACATAAACCGTGAAAGGGAGAGGGAGCGACAATTATTTGTTTTAAACTCAGACGGTCTCAAAATATTTATTTCCAATGAATAATCAATTTCGAAAATTTGATAATATCACAATATTATCTCTTAAGTAGGAAAAAAAGAAAGAGAATTTAAAAACTGAAACTTTTTTAAACAAACAAACCTGAGCCACATCATTAAGCAAAGCCGCAGGTGCTGTATATCCAGGTCTTTTGTTTTGATTACTAAATGATACTGGTTCGTATTCATCATCCTGAAATTAACAACAGAAAACAATATTATTGCTAAAATTATTTTAAAATGCATAATTAACAGAAATACGTAATTTATAAATACATACATCTACTTCATCATTGGCAGCAATAGATGTAACATAGCCCTCAAATTTTCCTCCACCATAAATGTCACGATCAAAAAAACCACTCTCGCCTAAACCAACTCCAGATTTATCGTTACCTTCTTCTGCCGTAACGTTTTTTTTTCGAGACTGGATTTCACGTATTTGCGCTTCAATATCTGAAACAAAAAATGGTGTACTTTTATAACTTAATAAATAAAATAGACGATACTTTTATTACCAATAACGGATTCATTGGTAAAAGTACTCCAATAACAATAATGAGAAATCGAAACATTTTGTAAACAGTCAAGAAAAAGAATTAAATGGATGTATGTGTTGAAACATAAACATTAATCATCCTAAATACTAAAAAGGCGTTAACAAATAACCCTGTTTACACTCTTAGTAACTTGTAATCAAGGCAAATTATTGTGATAACATGCAAAAATCCAAAATATCCAGAACTAAACATAAGTAATGTTTCTATGGTCCACAGTTTATGATTTCTATATTCCATTCATAATTAATCAGCAATACTGATCACTATTTACCTTCATGAGTCTTCGGTATGTTCGCCATTTTTCTAATAACAAATAACAAATGCAATTACTCCAAGCACACAGTAAACTAAGTCTACAATGCAGTTCCCATCGGCAATTATCACTGTTGCCTGAATCTACAACATATGTTTCGAGTTTTTTCAATAAAAGAGGTTGCGTTTTTCTGAGGTTTTAAATTTTAGGACAATATTTAAAGCTTAGTAAAATTAAGAATTAAATTAAATGATGGAGGTTTAATCCTGATGTAAGAAATGAGAGTGAGTGAACTAAATAATATCTTTAAATAAGTATATATTTCAAACTTCTTACAAAAGTTTCAATTTTTTGAGTGTGTAAACGATCTGCGCTTGTATTTAGATATTTTTCTGTTTTAATATATTTTTCCGATGCCCACAGGCATCCAACAGGCGGTAGGTTACACGCAATCCTAGTCCGAGATGTGCAGGTTATGAGCAATGAATTTTTTTCAATTCAATTCCTGCTGTATTTAATTTAAATTGGATGAGAAATTAGTGATGATCAGTTTTGTGATAAGTCAATTTGTGAAAGAAATTTACGGTTTTGTTATATCAGTATCTCCAAGGAAGGTAATACTCCTAAAATGAAACCTAAATATTTATATTTTATTCGTAAATTGAATAAAATAAAAGGAGAAACATTTTGCTTGTCCTTAGCTCCGGTTATGATTATTAATATTAAGATAAGAATAATGTACCACTATAGCGGCATATGAAATGAAGAAATCACGGCGTGATCGAATTACTTGTGCAAGCAATTTGTCAGAGAATATAATCTTATCAAAGGAGGGGATGTTTGTTGTTTCATCATAGTGGCATTTGAGGTAATTCTCATTATTTTTTTTTTTGCTTGAAAGTAACCTTGTGGAATTATATAAAGATTTCTTCTCTGAATCATTTTATTTTTTTGAACAAATTGCAGGTGCCTAAGATGAAAATTGCTAAGACGTTGCTAACCAAGAATATCTATGGCATCTTATTTAATAAGCGTAATTTGGGTAGCTGGAAAAAAGAATATTCGGACCATAAAATTGCAGGGTATATAGAATTATAGAATTGTTTTGTTTAAAATTGGAATTTTCTTCTAACAACGAAATAACCCGAAAGTTCTGTTAAAAGCTCCTGTTTTCATCTTGTTTGTCACATTGCATTATCAATGATTCAATACTTATTTTAAAGAGAATATAATTGTAATGAAAACTGGACGAATTGCAGATTCTAGTAACGACATCATTTAACCTTTTGCGCCGGCAGTTATTCTTATTCTATCCATTATATTAAGTGATACTTTTACTTCAATAGCCTCAATCCATTAAAACATTTTTATTTAAATTAAAGTCCTAATTGCAGATATTTTGTTAAATTGGCAAGACTTATGTTGGGGTAGTTATTTTTTTTTACCAACTTTTGCTCTCTAGATCTGAACTTTGACAAAAATTTCAAAGTCTACCTACCGGAAGAAATTTAAATATTTAACTTGCAATTACCATAATAAAAAAAAAATTATACAAGAAATTGATATCCTATTAAATTCTGAATTTATTGCAGATTTTCGATGGAGCAAATGTTTGAAGTAGTATCAGATGTTGAAAACTATGCAACATTTCTTCCTTTTTGTCAGAAATCTATAGTCCATACGAGGACTGAGAAAGAATTACTAGGTGAATTGCAAGTGAGGAATTTTTTTTGTGAATATAGTTATATATAATAGAAACGTTGAAAAGTTGCTTTTTCTTTTTATTTATCGTTTTGTTTGGCGAATGTAAGGTATTGTAGATGAGATAAATGGTCAATCAAAATACAGTCTTAAAAGCATACTATTGAATAGTAATTTATCAGCTTAAATGTAACATTTTAAGCAAAAAATATAGAATTTTTCCGTAAAATTTGGAAAAAAAGAAATTATGCGCATAGGTTTGCTGACCCTAGAAGTCCAAATAGAATGGCCTTTTATGAGCATCGTCTGGGTTAAAAGACTTAAGTGCCAGGATACAATTTAAATGTTTGGTACATATTGCTGTACACGAGTAAAGTGCTCATAGTGCTTCCTCCTGTTTTATTGCGATACAGGTGCTTTCAAGGTATTCCTTAAGGTAAACATTCTGAAACAGGTTAAAAAAGGTTATCTACCCTGGCATTCAGGTAAGTTCGACGGTAAACAGCCATTTTCCTCTTTTGCATTTATATTTAAACTTCCAAAAGTCGGATAGTAACCTGTTTCTTAAAACCTTTAGAAAAGACGTTTAGAATTCTTTTGACATTATATTGCGACACTGGATCTCAACTACTGGAGCCAGCTTCTTCTTTGCTCGAACTCCCGAGTTCTAGAATTTATTATATAACCTCTCGGAGCCACATAAGATTGGACCATATAGACTTGCGCACTATTTTTATAATGCATGTATTTTATAGAATTCTCTTTTGCAGGTTGGATTTCCTCCAGTAACAGAGAGTTACGTATCAAAAGTGACCCTAGTGCGCCCATATCTAGTGAAAGCAGATTGCACGGATGGGAGGCTGTTCCATCATCTGAATACGACATGGAGGTTTACTAAGCCTCGTCTTAGGAATGCACATCATTTTCCTAATTCATGTAGTGTTCATTTCTATATTTCATTTGAATTCAAGTCACTTCTTCACTCACAGGTTTGTTTAATATAAGTCATTTATAACTTTATTTTATTATAGTTTTAACAATTTGAACGCATATGTCTTATCGATATTTCAGCTAGCAAACATATTTTTTGACCACCTTGTTAGTCAGATGGAAGCTGCATTCTTTAAGGAGGCTTACAGGCGTTATGGAGCACCTAAATGGACTAAATCTGGCACCGATGCTCCTACGTGACATCAGCGGCCATTTCGTTTAAAATAGTGGATTTTTTTTTTTTTTTGTTAGACTGAAAATTTACATAGGTATATTTCGACAGTTTTTAACCAGTGAAAATTATTTATTTATTTAATAAATATGTTCAATTTTTGCGTTTTATTATAATTTTCTCTGAGAGAATTAGTTCTGAAAGAAAATATCAGTTTAGATTTTAGTTTGTTTTTTCTTAATTTGTCAGTTAAGATAAGTTTTATTAGAACTTGTTACTGAAAAATAAAATATATAGCGTGATAACTTTGTAAAGATGCTTTTGGGTGAAGCTAACGACTTTCTACTCATGTGTTTCTTGGTTACTTTAGCGCTTGGTATTTTTACTGTTTATAACAGCTACTTAATCTCATATTGGTTTACTTGTTCAGTTGAAATAGCGAAGCTGAACATTTGGGAAACCTGTAAAAACAAACGCATTGATAATATAATCAGCTAGGGAAAGATTTTGGTCAAGAGGTTTGATGGTCTCATATTGTAAGTTGTCAAGTTATAACTTGTGTATAGTATTTTTTTTTCTACAAATATGCCCTTGCTTCATGATTACTTAAAAATAAATATTAAATTTGTTATATATAAGAAATAAAGTATAATTGGAAATCGCAAAAAATTTTAGTTCATTTGTAATGTAATGTTTATTTATAATATATTTTGTAACGTAGAAGCCTAGTCATTTAATTGTTTTGAAACTGTTTGCGATCTTTAAAAATGTAAGTTTGTAAATGTAATTGAAATTTAGTCTTCTTTAAAAAAAAAAAGCATGTAAAATCTACAAATTGTGAAAGTTTATCTTAGTTTACTATTTTTAAGAATTGTATGGAGATATACATATTAATAAATGATTATTGTTAATGGTTTTATATGGCTACTCTAATAATCTGTTTATCCCTTAAATTAATTAATTTGCTTCTTTTATGCAGTTTGGGTGAATGACCAATTTTGAGCCACAGAGAGAAACCAGGAGTTACTCTTACAGCAGTTTGTTAATAACTCTAATTAATAAAATTTCTTCAAATTTGGAATTTTTAGTAAACGTTTAATTGTACTTAAACATTAATAATACTTGTATGGTGATAATGGGTTTTTAGGACATAAAGTTCTATCTGAATGTAGTAGTTACATTGTAGACCGCTGGCCAGCGCCGCATCAGTCCCTGGGGGTAAGTTTGTCATTGCAGTTTATAGTTAGATATGAAGAGGGAGTGGAGATTTAAGTAAATCCGGTACCATAAAGGAATTACTATGGCTTCATTAGAATCCCCTCAAGTTATAGTTTCACTAGATCTAGACCATCTAAAAAATTTTCCAGTGAGATATTTTAAAAAATTAAAGTAATAGGTTTATTTAAAATTGATGAAGTTTTTTCGAGTTGTCCCGACTAATTTAGAAATCTATCGGTAAAGTTATATTTCGGTAATCTATTTTCTTCAAACTTGGAATTCTAAAAATGCATTTAATATTATAATCTAGGTGTTAGAAACTACTTTGAGGGATACTTAAGAGGAATGTTAAACGTTGCAGTTTCCTAGGACCATTCCAAAATAAATTTTCCCCAGAAAATTTTTCAAATAAAAGTGATGTCTGTAATAAGCTGTGTATAATTATAATATGTAGTTTAATGAAAATCATAGGAGCTATTTTCGAGAAAATTGCACTTCCGCTTGTCACATTTTGACAGAAAAATTCATGTAGGAAACAGTTCATGGTGACTAGACGCAGCGCTCGCTCCAGGGGCGGGCAACCTGGACATTTGTCCAGACGTAAGTTGAGAAAAATATTGATGTTAAATACTCAATTAATAGAAAATTTCACATAACATTTTGTCCTTTGCTAAAAATGTACGGTGCGTAGCATATTTATATTGTTTATGTCTGAAAGCTAAAAATATTTGCTCTATTATTGAAAAATTAATGCAGAATTTGTAAAGGGCGATGCTTAAACTTGTTTGAACAGGCTCATACTTCTCTGAACAGAATAGCATTAGCACTCGAGCAGAGCGCTGCTTCAGCTTGTGTTTGATATATATGAATATACAGTAAATTATATATATGTGTAATTGGAATAAAGAATATTTTTCAAAAATGTCATACCATTTTTTTATGTTTTTTCACTATTAACATTTTATTATCTATTTCTATTAATTAACATGGAGAGTGAACCAGCTTCAGAGTGCACCATTCAGTCTATCATCCCTAAGATTTCTTCCATCAAACCAGTATTCATTTTTTTCTTTTTTCTGACGCTTTGGTTTATCCGTCAAGTTTACACAAGTTAATTTTGAAACTGTTCCCACAAAAACAGACTGTCACCATCTTAATCCGACCGTATATTCAATAATCGAAGTACTCTTAATCAATTTACCTAGTCTGTTCAGTTCCAAATTTTTTTAAAGCATCCTAGCCTCAAACCATATGGCTTTATTATAGTTAAATTAAAATGAATGAAAATCAATACTTGCAAAGAAAGGCTGAGGGATTAAGGATAATTTTTCTTGAAGACTGCTTGCTTTTTTGATAAATCAATCAATATAAAAATGATTTTTTTAAACATTTAATTAAGTCAAAAATTATAAGTTTATATTAAAAATAAAAAATTAAAACAAAAGCGCATCTAAATCTTCTAATCTACTTACAAACACATAATCTTTACAATATTCTCCAATTTGAAGAAATCATAAAAAAAAAGTATCTTCCTTATCCATACTTTCTTCAGGATTTATTTTTTCATCAACTCTAAGATAATGATCGCAGAATACGCACGTGCATCTGGTGGGTGCCACTGTAAAATAATACAATTATCAGTAAAAAGAAACAAAGTTTGAAAGAATTTTTGGATTAAGTGCATGAAAGAAAAATTACATTAACAAGTATTACTTGAATTTAGAATTACCTGCCGATGGATGTGCTACAATTTTACATACTGGACATATATAATAACGTATTACTGCACACTGAACCATAGAAAGTATACATCTTGGTATGGAATGTCCTTGTGCACAAATCGCCGTAGATATATCTTCAACACTTTCAACGCTTAATAATATTTGTTAAGGAATAAAAAGAAAAGAAAAAAGGTACTTAAGGGACCATATTTTTTATTGTTGCAAGAGAAAGCATTGGAACCGTGAATGATTTTTGAATTTTCACTAGAAATATTTTTTCATACCTGATTAGGAAATTTTATTTTATTTTTTTTATTTATGAAATAAAGGCTAACACTTTTATTTGAAAGATATTTCCAGAAAAAATGCGCTTCATTCTACATATATTACCATTTCAGTAGCATGTATACTATATATAATACCTACTACCATAAAAACATCATTAAGGCATCATTAAACATTAGTAAAAATTCTTTATTTGTGAAAAATTGATTTATTACAACCTATAATATTGAGAACTGCAATAAGCGAAAGTGATGTGGGTGTTTCTAATAAGATTTTTTTTCTTAAGAAAATTCGGACATCTCTTTACTATATAAAAAATTAAATACATCATAAAATAGAATCTAAAATTAGTTATCAGGCCGGTCATCATTATTATTAAAATTATTTGCTAAGCCACGAATCGTTGTGTCGCTATTAAATTGTGAATAATAGGACAATCTGTATTAGTAATTCTAGTTAAAGGACTTACACGGAAATTGTTGTCTGACTTATTGCAAATATCGCAGTTTGACTTGTTAACTAACTGGTTGATTTATTTATGATCTGTCTTTGAACTGATTACAAAAGCATAATTATATGGTGTTACAATTTTAAACCTTCTTACATATAATTGCGTCCAACCAGTTACGCATAGAATTACATATCATAAACCATTAATTGCAGCAACTGCAAACAAAATTAAAGTAAAAATACTGTACTTCGCATTTACAATTAGTAGAATCAGCCAATAAAGGATATGAGCTCTACAAATGCTACACAACTCGGTGATTTTATCAGCATCATTTATACTATCATCAATCTGTTGCAATAAAGTGGAAGCTGTAGCATGTGTCGCTGTATAAGTGGTTTTTAATCCAATATTTACCAAATAGTATAACCAATGTCGCATTATCCTCAAACTTTGTGCATCTAATTGTGTAATTTCTTCTCCAGTATTAGAAATCAATTGTGTAACCCGTTTGAAGACGTGAGACGACATTATTAACGTTGTCATTTCATCTTTAAGCGATTCCTGTACAATGAAGAGTATTTGATAAACTGTTATAAGGAGTATAAAACAAAACAAATAAAAATGATAGAAATCTAGCTAGTTTAAAAAAAAAACAATAAACCATACATAAAATTATAGTTTGACAATTTTAATGTAGGACTCATTTTTTTTACATTTTTACTTCGGTTTCGCAATTAATATAGCTACACTATTATTAATGTATTTTTTACAGTATTTGATAGTTTTAAATTGGTTATTGAATTTATTTTATTATGTATTTTTTTAATCAATAAATAAACACCGTCTATTCTGAATGTGATATAACCAATAGAGGAGGAGTTTGACGAAATTTGGCTCTGTCTAAAACTATGTTCACAAAGTTGTCGGAATTAAACGAACATTATTTGTAAATCTAAATATTTTACCAGTGATTTCTTCGTATCATTTTGAAGCGAATCAAGTTTCAATGAAATTTCAACAAACCATAAATTTTTTTTCAGTTTATTAACATCCATAACATCCAACTCCTCAGTATTGTGCACAGTGAATACTTTTTCAGTCATATTCTTTTTTAACCATTGAATTCTAAACAAAAATCATATGAAAATTATAGGAATGTTTCTGCTTCTTTTAAACTGAAGAAATAATAAAGTACAATATTAAATTAATAAACGATCTTTTATACCTCACTAGCTCAAAAATATCCCAGATATCGTAAAGTGAGCCTAAATGATTATTAATAGCGGCAATAGCATCATCCAAATCCTTAACTGTACACCATACTGCCTGTGAGAATTCTCTCAGCTGGAGATGATCGTAATTCCCTTGAACACTGACAACAATTTTTTTTTCATTTATGCAAATAATACAATACAATTTCATTTACATATTTACGTTTTGGCCAAAGAAATGAGGCAACGGGGAGACTCAGCATTAACTAGGCCGAAAATATTTTAGACATTAAAGTTAATCTCTGCGACGAGATTGATCCTAGAAACTTCACTTTTTGAAAATGATTTATGACCAGTCCAAAGAAAAAAAAGAAGTGAAACACTCCAAGAATTTCCCTAATTGCAATGCATATAGGTCTATTCATAAATTTTCTTGAAACTCAAAATTTTTACCAAAAGTTTAGTAAAAAATTCCAATTTCATTTATCCTGCCAAGGATACGTCTGAAATCAATTTTCTCAAGAAAACTACTACAACTAAAAGTGGTACCAGTATGTAAATATTGTTACTAGGAAATTTAAAGAAAATCGTTGGAGTTATTATCAAGAAACATGCGAGGAACTGGAAAAAAACTAGCATGTAAAATCGCATTCGATAAAGCTATTCTGAATCTCGAGAAAAAGAAACCCTCCTTGAACCTTCTGAAATGGAATATCAAGTTTGAACATCTTGTGATTTTTCTTTTTTCCATTTGGGTGTTGTGAGAATCCCCTCCCTCCCCATACATAATTAACTAAAATTACATTCTTTCGAACCCAAGGGTCCTCAAAACACGTGTTTCCATTGAAAAGTCAAATTCTACAAATCTACTATCATCATCGTTTTACTGCGAGCGATCAATATCTTGTTGATATTGTGGGGGCTGCAATGATGTTGACCCATCCCGGTTTTTATGAGTAAAGTTCACTAGTGATCTGAGTTGCAGGTCAAAAACTTAAGTATAAACCACCACTCTGCATGCTTCCAATAAAGAATTGCCATCTGGCGGGCTGAATTCTTTATAGACTGTTGAGCCAACGATTTAGTTGAAGAAATTAACTTTGATGATAATAGGTCAACAAAGAAACATTCAAGTATGAAAAGGTTTCGACAGAGTTTCCTGCCTTTATCAAGGCTTTAATCCAAAAAAACAATACAATGAGGAACCACAATGCGTTATAATATTGTAAAATCCAGATTAATAATAACAATAAAAAAAAAAAAATTAAATAAAAATCATATTCAACTTACATATAGATAGTCGTAAAGGTGCGGAGAAAGAATTTTTAAATATACACATTTGTTACATCGCAGAAACATAAAAAATGAAAATTAAGTTACTAGTTTCTTGTCTTAAATCATCTACAGAAATGAATGTTGGGTTGAATAGGCAAGACAAAAAGGATTTGAGAAAATTTTTGGAGAGTGGGGTAGGTGAAAGGGAATTCTAGAAGGTCATGGTTTGAAAAAACGCAATACAGTGCGGACAAAGTTTTGGTATCATTACGAAAATTAACAGAAAATTTATTTCTTTTGATATATATCATTTCTAATATCTTTCTTTTTCCCTGTTAGTTTCTTTTGCTAGTATTTGTGATTTAGATAAATCAAGTTTATGATTTTTTCCTTAAAATGTTTCGGCAGTGCAGTAATGTTGTCTTTGTCATTTTTATTTCTGCAATCGTTTCATGTTGGTACATTCTGTTTTTTAAGTATTGTTTGTTTGACCAACATAAACAGCTGGACATTGTGTACTGTCTATTTGGTAAACGATGTCTGATTGTAATTTGTTGGGAGAAGGGTCTTTAAATTTACTGTATAACTTGTTAATAGTGTTAGCGCATTTGTGGGCTAAAATGATATTAGAACGTCTGAAAATTTTAGAGATGTTCTCTGACAGTCTGTTAATGTAAGTAAAGGAAATGTATTTAGAAGGTTGGTCAACAGAAATATGAGGAGGATGAGTTAAGTTGTTATCGTAAAGTCGTGTGTTGGTGATTGTAGAATACAGTATTTCATAAAGTCTTTTATATGATGTGGTTGATTTCAGACAAGAAACTAGTAACTTTTAATTTTCTTTTTTTATGTTTCTGCGATGTAACAAATGTATATGTTTAAAAATTCTTTCTCCACACCTTCACGACCATCTATATGTCTCTTTTTGTTGTTGTTGTTGTTGTTGTTATTATTATTATTATTATTCTGCATTTACAATATTATTAATGCATTGTGGTTCCTCACTGTACTGTTTTTTAGATTATAGCCTTGATAAAGACAGGAATCTCTGTCGAAACGTTGGCATAATTGAATGTTTCTTTCTTGACCGATCCTCACCAAATTTCTTCATATCATAATTTATCAACGCTCAACAAATACTTTTATACTTATATATAATACCCAACATTAGGACAAATTTATTGTCTTCATTACGGTAAAAATGAAAAAGTTCTTTCTAAAAAACTACCCAATCTAAAAACAAAAAGACAAAATGATTTATATATTATATAAAAATGACCTTTCCTCGTTAACTTCTACAACTATAACCAAACAGTCGAGAAACAGTTTCTACACCAAGAATTAGGTTTTACCCGTAAGCATAAAGGAACAAGAGGCACTAGTCAATGTATTCATACATCTTGGCAATTTCAAGGACCATTGTTCAACAAAAACAGAACCGGCGTAGGAAGAATGTAACAGCTGGCTTATAGAGCTGCTATTTAGCGTGTCCAAGAACAACCTCTAGCTCATCAACATTCACTCACTATTTTCTACTAATACCTACACTTCGTGCTTGTTAATTCATATCATATCAATTCTTACCTGAACGCCAAACACATTATAGCATTGCTGTTAGACATTGCAAATCCATTACATCGGAAGTTTTCAAACTGAATACTACTTTGAATTGTAGAAAAATGTGTCTCTAGAAAACCATTGTAATCCTGACGTACGTTTACAAGATAAACTGTTCCTTCTGTTGTAGTCATAAGTAGGTTTTCTGGAGTTATAAAAGAAACTCCTGCAAGAAAAAAAATGGAAAAAGGAAATTAGTGATTGCCTTGTGCAAAGAATGTTACACAAATAAAGAATACATTATCTTACCAGTGATAGCAAGATTATTGGAATTGACTATGCAATTAGTGATTACCGAACCTTGATCGGTATTTAATATCAACAGGAGATGCGGTCCTTTGGCCACGGCAAGAATAACTCTACTTGGCCAACTCGCACTCACCATACCACCTCCTGGTACTTCTATACGATCTTCATCTGGCCATGTTTCATAAGTTTGTCCAACGAAGGCTGCAGATTCCGCTTTGTCAAGCAAACAAACTATGTAAGTCTGTATTCGGCCATTGAGCGCAGCACAGAATAAAAGATCTGAAAAGTCAATCAAAATTTACTGTAAATCACAATATTTAGATGCTGATGGAATATTTTTAAAACTAAATGTAATATTAAAGAAAAGATTTCTTTTATATATATATATATTTTTGAATAAAATTCTGAAAAATATTATAAGAATACAGACTGTATGCAAAGTCTTTCAGGCAATGTAGGTTTTTATGAATCTGTGTTTACACAATTCAAATTTACTTGAACATTAATGAATTTATTGGAGCCAACAATTAGCATATTAATTCTGACAATGGATTTACTTATAATATATATTATCTATTATTCATTTATTTATTTGTTTTATTGCTCATTAAAATATACATTTTTGAAGCAAGAGCTGGTATTGAAAGTACAATAATGATACGAACCAGAGATATGTATATATATTTTTATTATATATTTTATTACGAAAGAATGTTGAAAGTGTACGGGAACAACTATTTGAACCGCTCGAACGTTTAAACATATAAACATATAAAAGAAGGAGAAAAAAACAAGAAAAACTTGAGGGAAAAAAAGAAGAAAGTGTATAAAAAAAATTAGACAAGTTAATATTATCAATAAAATTAAGTACTAATGGTATAGCTAAAATAAATCAATAATTAACTTTAAATTGATTGCATATACATATAATATATATTATTACTTACAATGTGCTTGATTCATAAGTTCACTATTTAAAGATGTTATCTGTCCCAAATGTGTTTCCATTAAACTAACTAATTCAGCGTTGACTGTAGTAGATACTTGATTTATTTTCCAAACTAATATCGTACCGTCCTTTGTACCAGCAAATAATGGGCACCAAATAATTGGACCGACATGAACTTCACCCCATGCGAATGCTAAAAAAAAGGGTTAATATTCCCGAGTGGATTCTATTTAAAAAAATGGTTATTGTTAAACATAATACTTTATACAAAACCTGTTCTAACTTCTCTACAAAAGAAAGCATTACGATAGTCTCAGATTTTCAAAATTCACTTTTAACCAGAAATATTACATATATGAGGGTCATTCAATAAGTAACGAGATAAATCGCTGTAGCTCAGAAACGGTTTGTTTAATCAATACAGTAGTTTCAGTTTCACAAGTTGGCATCCTTGTACTTAGTTTCTCATCAGCTGTTCGAGAGTATTTGCTAAGCATAACCTCAAATGTATTCAGTTAACAATGGTGAGTCCGTTAGAGCATTGCACCTCGGATGAACAACACTCAGTGATTAGACTTTTAGTTGCAGAGGGTATCAAAGGTAGTTAAATCCACGAAAGAATGTTGAAAGTGTACGGGAACAACTGTTTGAACTGCTCGAACGTTTACAAATGGGTAGAATATTTAAAAGTGGCCGTGTAAGTATCTGTGACGAGCAACGAAGTGGACGACCGGTTGAAGTTGCAATTTCCTCCTTAAAATCTCGCATTAACGCGTTAATTCAGGACAACAGGCGTATTACTGTAGAACTGATAGTGAAGAAGTGCACGCGAGTGTTGGAACTATCCATAACATTCTTCAGAATAAACTGCAGTACAAGAAAACTTGTGCGAGTTGGATTCCAAGACAACTTATAGACGCCCACAAAGAATCAGGTTTCAAATCAGTGACAGGACTTCAGTCATAGATGATTAATTGAAAAAAAAATTCACTAGAATTGTAACATGATATGAAACATGGATACACCATTTTGTGCCGGGGTCTAAGCGTCAAAGCCTTGAGTGGAAGCATTTCTCACTTGAAAGAAATTCAAGACCCAGCTGTCTGCAGGTAAAGTCATGCTTACAGTATTCTGGGATTCGAAGGGACCTATTTGTTGTGACTATCTCGAAGATCAACGAACCATCAACAGCCAGTATTATAGTGATATGGTCACACAGTAAGGCGTGCCATTCGAACGAAACGGCGAGGACTCGACTAAAGGCGTGATTTTGCTTCTTGACAACGCGCCACACACGGCACAGTAACTCAAGAAACACTTCAAAAAGTGGGGCGGGAGATCCTTCCACATCCCCCCCTACAGCCCCGACCTTGCCCCATCGGACTTTTATTTGCTTGGACCCCTTAAAGAGGCAAACATTTTTAATCCAATGAAGAAGTTAAAAGTCAGGTGCAAAAGTGGCTTCAACCCAAATAATTTTACGCCAGAGGCATACATTAGAAGAACGATGGGACAAGTGCATAAATGTTGCTGGGGTCTATGATGAAAAGTAGCCAAAGTTTTGTATTGATTAAATAAATCGTTTTTTAGCTACTGCATTTGTCTCATTACTTATTGAATGACCCTCGAATATGTATATTATGTATGTTATATTATGAAGGTAATTATTACGATGTAAAAATTTAAACGCTGAAGAAAATTTGTCGATTAAAAGTTGAGAAATACAATAGAAAAAGGAATTCGAATGAATATTCAGATTATTTTGTTTTAATTAGGATGACTAGAGGGAATAATCGTGATAAATGTTCCTATACCTTAATAAAGAAGTCGTATTGGATAAATCTGTTATTGTTTTTTAATTTCAGCAAATGCTGTGATGAAATTAAATTTTATACCATTTATTGAATAACATTGCTTTGCTTACCTGTAATTTTA
Organism: Triatoma infestans; assembly: GCA_011037195.1. Taxonomy (NCBI): domain Eukaryota; kingdom Metazoa; phylum Arthropoda; class Insecta; order Hemiptera; family Reduviidae; genus Triatoma; species Triatoma infestans. The sequence goes on along the minus strand of JAAEAF010000158.1, from coordinate 47,426 downwards.
ATTCTATATGTTCTTTGTTTAAGAAGTTTAAGTATTTCAGATCTAGTTACATTCTGTTCAAAATTTCTATCCCATTCAGATTTGCAAAGGCTTTGCCATTGATTAGATATTGATAATATATGTTTCCAGTTGTTATTTGATAAACAATAAATATCCAATCCACCGCTGTCCGTTAATATTGTTAAAAGTGCTCTGAGTAATTAAATGAAAAAAAAAAGAATTAAATTGTGATTTTTTTAAATTAATTAGTTTTTAATGAAACTTAAAGAGACCTAACCGGGCGAATTAAATATTGTTCAATGGACATCTCACCCAATAGATGGCGGATCGCCTTGCTCATAACGGTCTTCAAAGTCCCTCAACGGTTCAGAGATCTTTTAGCCGAATACCTTATGGGGTTACGTGAAGCCTCACAAGAGTCATAAAATTTGTGTTGAAAACCCTATGTGAGAATCAAAGGAAACCGTTTTCAATAGTATTCACCCAGGTTATAACATAACTACTCTATGAAAACCGATGACCCTGGTGGTGATAGCCAACTTCTTGTACACTACAGATTTAAGGAGTACATGCAACGCTGTATTTTGTAACACACATAATCTTTGTTGTCAAATACATTTTTCAGAGCTTTTGATGAAGGCATCAGTGGTATCGATATGTAAAGCAAATAAAAAAATATTATTTTCTTAAAAAGAGAATTTTATCGCAATTTAAGACCTGACAATTTGGATTTTTTTTCTCTTGCAAATCGCTACTTTTTCTATAAAATAAATATTATTTTGAAACGATAATAAGCTCTATGTTTGCATTTCTCAGCTTGAGAAGAAAAACTATCACATGAAGAACTGGAAATAAATCCAGATTTTTGTTGTCACTGGATCGAAAATGAATAGTTTTTAATAATTGTGAAAAAAGCCGCAGAACATATTTTTCTTTGTTGGGATAAAATTAGTGACAATTTTTTTGTTCTTTTCCTTCCAAAACCAAGTTTTCCATTGTTCAGGTAAAATTTGTGAGGATAGTCAGAACTTATTGATTTTTTTTATGTATATATATACAGCCTATATATACAGTAAAGTTTTGTGTTTTTGCAATAAAAAACTATGAACCAATTTACAGCCTTTCAAATCTTTTTTATTTAAATGTTAATATTTAACATTCTGTCTTTACCTTACGTACGTTTCGGCATTGTGCTTGCCATTATCAAAGGTTATTTTATAGGTTTATTACAGGTAAACCATTAACAATCACTAACTAACATAGATATAATATATAAATCTTTTCACAAAGAAAGTATATAAAATTATAACACACAATATATTTGAAAAACACACCGCACTCCCCACACAGCAATTTCTTCAGTTACCCAGTAGAAAGCGAATAGCTAGGGTTAAACTCAGAACACAGTAAGTAAGTAATTAAGCAAATATAAAAAAAAATTTAAATACATAAATATCTTACACATCATTACAAAAAGTACCTATTAATGAATATTTTCTATTTTTGCACTTACAAGCCTAACATAAAAATAATGAAGCATATTCAGTTACTTGAAATAAACCAATAGAACACATGGTGCACCATATTTTTGTTTTTAAAAAATTAAATAACATATAATAAAACAACACCTTTTACCTTTCTGGAGCAAACTATACCACATCAACATAAGGCAGTATAATCTACATAAATATAACTCACAATTTTACTTTTTCAACAATCCAATTCAAAAATCTGTATATTTTTTTTTAAACTACCATAAAACGCATACAAGGTGAGTTTAGAAATTTGTGGACAAATATATCAGTATTATATTTTATTATATTAGATATATGCAATAGGCACTTTTAATTTCAATGTAACTATTATTTAACTTCTTTACAGATAATGTACTGTTCGTTTTAAATGGCAAGCACAATGCCGAAACGTACATAAGGTAAAGACAGAATGTTAAATATTAACATTTAAATAAAAAAGATTTGAAAGGCTGTAAATTGGTTCATAGTTTTTTATTGCAAAAACACAAAACTTTACTTAAAGGTCAGATTTAGTGATTAGGGAGGAGTAGTCACTATTTTATCCCAACAAAGAACTAAATATCTAACACTCCTCACACATCTTACCTGACAACATATTTTTATTTTTAGATTAGCCAATTGGAGGCTTATCCCATAGAGATACATTTAAATGTTCACATTGCTAAATGTTAATATCACCAGAAAAAAAACATCTGGTGTGAAACACTCACACAACTTTCTCTTATTCCTGTTCTCAAAATTATAATTGACAAATGTTATAGTTTGTGTACCAAATTTAACGAAATTTTTCGAAAATTGAAAAAACAGTTCAGTAAAAGCGCACTTCCGGTTTACTAATTTTCTCAAAACTCGGAATTTTGGCCACCTATTTAATTCTAATTGACATTATTAAGAAGGCAGAATTGTCTAATAAACTGAAATAGCACTTTAGATGAAAACCTAACCCCACCCCTCCCCCGGAAGTGCCCTTAAATGAATTTTCCCGGAGAAATATTTCAAATAAAAGTTGTAGCTCTTTGTATATGTAATTGATACTGCCCGTTTAAAGAAAATCGTCGACGGGCCTTTTTGAGAAAATCGCAAAAACAACTTTAAAAAAATACTAGTAAGTGGTACTTCCGGTTATGAGGAATTTTTTTGACGTTAATGTACTGCCGATCCCATGAAGGCTGGATACCTACACGGAATATCAAGTTTTAACTTTCTACGGTTTTTCATTTTTGAGCTACTGTTCACATACATACACACAACACACACACACAGACCATTTTTGCTAAAAACCACTTTTTTGGACTCAGGGGACCTTAAAACGGATATTTCCGGTGAAAACTCGATATCGAAAATTTGACACGATTACAATACTTCCTCTTACTAGGAGTAAGAGAAAGTAACAAAGAAAAAGATCCTTTCTTTAATAGCAGAACAAATTCAAGTTTCTACTCAATTCAATTATAATACTTTCAATTTCAAACCATATCCTTGTTTTAAATAGTCAGTAAGGATGGAGTACTTGGATACATCAGATCCACTATTTCAAGAAAGTGTGTAATCCACCTCACTAAAATAATTAATTATATAATGATGTTTGGCCATTTTCCTGATATATGGAAAACCGCCCAAATATTGTTATTCCCAAACCCGGTAAGGATCCATCCTTACTTAGTAGTTACCGATCGATCTCTTTACTTCCTTGTCTTAGTAAACTGACTGAAAAAATTATTTTAAAGCGGTTCACCTCATTCATTGACTGCAACAGTTTACTGTCATCTTGTCAGTTTGGTTTCCGGCCTAAACACTCGACTACTGCACAATTAGTTAGAGTAACTGACTTGATTCAGCACAATTTCAATTTGAACAAACACACAGGGATGGCTTTGATAGATGTAGAGAAGGCCTTCGTTGTGTTTGGCACGATGGCCTTATCTACAAATTAATCCAATACAATGTGCTCAGATATTTAATTTATTTTGTCAAAAGCTATTTAACTAATAGGAAATTCCGGTAGTTCTTTTTCAGGTGAAAAGTCAATTGCAGCTGGTGTTCCCCAAGGCTCGGTCCTGGGGCCAACACTGTTCAATATTTTTATCAATGACCTAGCTAAATTAAAATTAAAATCAAACTGCTGTCTATTCGCTGACGATACTGCCTACCCCATATCCTCTTTCCGAGTTGTCACAATAGCCAACCATTTGTCCAATGCCGTTCAAAAAAGCTTTGATTACTTAAAAAAATGGAGAATTAGGCCAAATAATACTAAGACCGAAGCAATTTTATTTACATGCAGGAAGCCACATATGACCCATTTTGTCAAAGTTAATGGAAATACCCTTCCTTGGGCGAAAGAAGTTAAATACCTCGGGCTGGTGTTAGACTCAAAGCTGACGTTCACAAAACATGTTAATACAGTATGTGACAAATCGTAGGCATCATGTGCAGCCTATTTCCACTCTTAAGCAGAAATTCTAACTTGAATTTTCTGAACAAAAAAATTAATATATAATCTGTACATACGTTCAATTTTATTATACACGGCTCCTGTCTGGTCAAACACTTGTCCTACTAATTATGGAAAATTACAAAGAATCCAAAACAAATGTCTCAGATTGGTTGAATCTTTTCCCAGATGGATACCTATCGATTATATGCATGCTGCCCTTGATGTTGCTAGCGTATCAAGTTTTATTTATAATCTTACGCAAAAGTTCATCATCTCTTGTGAAAACAGTCCCTATGCTCATATAGCAAACATTGTTAACTACAAGTTCCTTGAATTATAAAAAATATAAGCATAAGAGGCTTAAGCATATTCTGCTTTAATTTATTGTGTAGATAAGGTTTTTTTTAGTTTATTTTTTCCTTATATAATCTATTAATGTTCATTTTAATTTGTGTAAATATGAAAGCTTGTAGAGGGTATATAGGCACAGGAGCCTGAAACCTCTTTCTTTCAGTTGTTTGTTTTATGATTTTATTTGTAAACAAACTTATTCTAGATCCACTAAGTTTCTTCTCTGAAAATACTTTAAAAGCATTTCTTTAATATGCTATATGAGTTCATTTTGTTCTCTCTGCATTCATATTTCTTTTATAAACTTTGAAATCATGGCAAATGAATTTGGTAAATTAAGAAAGCCGGACCAGCAATGACAAAACTCAAGAGCCCAATTTCGCTTCTCTCTGAAGAGTATTTCGATATAAATTATTTCACTAAAATAAAACCTATTATTTTATAGCCTATACCTGAAATGTTTTCTTAAGCTAAATTTTTCTGCATATAATTTTTAATAACAAACATTATCAAATCATTAATAATTTGTAATGTCTAAAAAAATTTGTTATAAGTCAACAATTTTTACCTCATATTGTGGGTAATCTTCATTGGTGACCAGGCTACAAATTTTACAGTTGGTGAATAGCGACTACCTTTAATATGCGGTGCAACAGCAATATCTTGTACTACTTCATATAATTCTTCTTCAGGTAGCACACGCATTAATTCATTAACATCAATACCACTATCAGAAGTTGGATTGAAATCCGACGGAAATACTATATACCTATGTATATCTAACGTGGGTGATTTATTGAATGGTGATGGAGTCATTTCCTGCAATAAAATGTATAACTTAACTCTAGTATTAAAGAAAGTTTTTGTCAAGTTAGCGCAAAATTAATTTTGAACAATGCTATAATAAATAGCATTATATATATTTCGTAACAGAGAAGAATGTTTAATGTAGTTATGTTATTAAAAAAAAATACAAGTCTCAAATTATACTTTGAAAATTGAGGAGATAATTCCTTGTACAAGTTTACTTGATTTTCATGAACATATCGTCAACAAAATACTATTTTAAGTCCTTCTTATCATTTCGCGATGGTGAAACATTTATACTTTACGATTAAAGGATATTTGTAAATTAATTTGAGATATTTACAAGTTAACCGAACTCAACGAATCGAATGGAATACATATTCACAGATTTAAATGAAACTAGTTTCACATTATGCAGAACAAATATTTTTTATGAAACTATTGCCTTGCATATCTACTGAAGACTAATTGAAAAACCTAATTCTTATTCTTCAAACTTTTGTTTTTGACACCCCGATTGCAAAACTATACAAACCTACTTTCCAAATCATGAAAGGGAAATATGTACAACTTACATTTCAAGAACAGTATACTTGAACATTCTGTTTAAACTTTTATTTAGTTACTTTAAACAGTCAGCACTCAAATTCTCCATGGATTTTATTTTAAACTTTTAGAATTCTGATTCTCTTTTGGGATAATTAATTGTGTCATCACTTTTCACGACCTAGTAAAGTTTAAATTTCAGTAAATTATTAAATTTTACCTACTCTTATTCTGGTTGTGCAGAAATTAAATTTAAATTGGATTTATCACCAGAATAATTGTTCTAAAGTAATTTATTATTTTAGCTTACTACATTTATTAATTAAGCCTTATTTACACAGTGCGAGTTCGAGTGGTCAGTTACTGTTGTACAGTTCACATTATGTGAACATATCAGGTTAAATATCTCATTTAACATCATTTTAGGTCCAATAAACAAAACAAAGTTATAACATACCAGGTAAGTTCCTATTATAACCGACATGACATGTCATTTACTTCAACAATTTTAGTTTTCACTGACCTTACCACCGTAGAGTGCTTTTACATTTTTGTGATTGGCGTACAGTTTGCCCAGAAGAGTTTTTTTGTACCCAATTTCTTACCCAAACATTTCTCTTTCGTTTTTTCATTTGTGGGATTGGTCTAATTCACCACACAGTACTACAGTAAATGATCGTATTACTGTTCGTTTTATAAAACAAACTAAAAAATTAGTTGGCTGGGGCCAAAGAAGAAACTTTTTTTTAAATTAGTTGGCCCCAGCCAACTAATGTTTTAGCTTGTTTAACTAACGTCGGCCAAACATAAATATTGTTTACATTGTTCGTTTTATGATTGGCTCGACATTTTTTACACAACATTATGCGCAATAAACTAATCAATTCGCAAAGTGCCTGGCATGCAAGTGGCAGCTACGCACTTGTCTCAGTGTAAACAGTCGGACCGAGTACTAAAAGGAAAGATATTTTATACTGCGTTCCAGAGACTGAATATACTTTGATGTCTGATGGAAAGAGAGAAATAGAGAAACAGCTTTTGCTAAGAAATTTATTATTTCACACTCAGGGGACATCAAACTTCTCGTGAAAACTTAGTTTCAAACGTAACTTTATACGATTCTTTTTTGTTAACATTAATAATTAGAGAGAGTAAGAAAACTATTTTAATTTTTAACCTTATTTCTCTCAGGGATATGAGTCCATTTTTTATTTCTTATACTAATCTAAAGTGATCATGAATTACGAAATAAAATATCTACAATAAGCAATTATTTTTACAAATGAGCATTATCTCCTTTTTTTTTTTATTTAATTGACTTAATATCTTTAGCTCATTAAAAAGAATAGTAAATCTAGGATTTCATCCGTCGTAGGATGGTTGTTTGATTCTGACTGGTTTCAGATTCTTATCCATTACTGTTACCAAGTTTCAGGGGAATGTTGTCTTGAACTTCAATCTTCTGCTACGCACCACATTCAGTATGGCGAGAATCCAAAACCTGAAAAAAATAAGCAAACTACGACGAATAAAATCCCAGATGTTGACCAGTACTGCGGATCCACCCACTTATACAGTAATAAATAATAATAATTGTGAAGTGTTGACATAAATCATCTGCTATATTCCTTTTCCATTTTGTTAGACAGCTTCTATCGATTAATTGTTTCTTTTAAGCATAAAATGAATTTGGTATTTAGAGGTGATAAAAAAATCACAGATTTTAAACTTCTTTTCTTCCTGATAAGAGCAATAAGATTGACATAATAATTTTATCAGTTTGAATTTTTCGGTTCATTTCAGAGTTTCAGTCGAAAACGGAATCACTTTTTTGTTTCCTTACTACCCAATAAAATAATCTTTACAAAAATAAATGAATAAAAAAAAGAAGACATAAATAACTAATTACACTTTATTTACAATTATCACATCTTAATTGTAAAAATTACATAAATTAGACCATTTTATGTTTTGATTTTCAATAACTTGATTATATTTTTTGGTCTAAAAAATATCTAAGCCTCTTTTAAAATATCTCAAATCTTCTGTATACAGTACTTCATAATGTTAAGATCCACTAAAATTCACCTTAAAAATTACTGAATGTATTTATATGTACATTAAAAGTCCTTCCGAAACTTTATTTTTACAAACTTCAATTATCACTTACAGAACCGAAACTCTATATGGTAACTTATTACTGGTTTTTATTTAATAATGAAGCATTACAGATTTCACATTAATTATAATTTTTCGTAATTATTCGATTCGCAATTAGGTTCCTAACAAATATTTTATATATTGATTCTATTCAATAGGTATATTGCTATTAATATAATCATGTTTTACACTTAGAAGGGTCTAAAGGGCGCCTTCCACTGCGAGCGAAGCGGGCTCCGTTCGGTCTCCGTTCAACTCGCAAAGGTTTATCTTCATGTAAGTGCTTCCACTATGAAAAGAGTGAGCGGAGCGGACTGAACGAGTATAAAGAGTTACAAAAGTGGTCGCAGAGTTGAGCGGATTTGGGACGGACTCCGTTCGACTCGCAACGCCAAATCTCATAGAAGTGCTTCCACCAATAGAGCGGACTGAGCGAGGAAAAAGGAGCCGTTGTGTCACGCTGTGCAATGCAAGTTTTGAACGGTGTCCGCTAGCCCTTCCCTACCTCCCTCCCTACTTATGCGCGCCTTCCACTGCGAATATCTTTTTCAGCTCATTCTTGAACATGTTCTGTGACTGCAGTATCGTAGTGTATTTGAATAAAATGGAGCTTTTTATTGAAACAGTGCGACAATACCCTTGTTTATGGAATACCAGCGACAGAGATTATCATCTTGTAAATCGTAGAATATCCGTAGTAAAGCGCCTTTGACAGGTCTCTCTCTAGTGTGGTAGCTCATCCAAAATCTTGGTTTGTTACGCTTCTTTTTCTTATAACTATAGAGTAGCAAGCATTTACTTATCGTATTTATATAGTCATCATCACTGGAATCGTCTGACATTATTACTAGAAAAACGAAAAAGAAAACTTCAATCCCGACTTGCTCGATCCAACTGGCTGTGATGAACTGGCTGACTATTCAGTCCGCTGATAATGGAAGCATCAACCCCTTCCATCTCATTTCTCGCTTAGCTCAATCCGCTACCAGGTTTGCGAACCCGCTGACAATGGAAGGCAAATACCTCTTTTATGTAAAACTCTTTTTTAGTGGAAGGTCAAAACTATTTTACTCCGTTTCGCTCAGCTATTTCATGCTCATTACCCTTTCGCACTGGAAGGCGCCCTTAACTTCCGGAATAGAAACTTAAAGTGTCCGAAAATTCCTTCTTTTTTGAGAATAATACGCCCAAATATAGCTTTATCATGGAAAGAAGATGAGAAGAGGCTATTATTTTTTTTTCTTTAAACACTTTCATTTCGTTAATCAGTGTAGATAATCTAAGAATTCATTTTGGTTCATTTCTCTTTCTGCCTATGTTAATAGCATTTTAGTCAAAAAAATAAGTTTCTAATTAGTCTAAAACAATATAAAATATTTGAACTTTTTAGTAATAATGAAGAAAGAATGTTCCCAGTTTGTTTCTGGTTCAGTTTACACTAGTAATGCTTGCCCTTACTCTAAATGAGGAAAAAATAGAAGCCGAGATACAGGTGAAAATACATTCATTTTATATTTTCAATGATCATTCCACCAGATTGATTTCTAGAAGTTTTACTCATTTTTTCAAAAAGCAAACTAAGCCTCTGCAAAAAACTGTCTGATAAAAATCTACCCTCCCTCTATTGTATCAGTTTATGATGAATATTTATACTATAATTCTAAGGAACTTAATTAAAGCGACTTTCAACGTTATATTGCAATCGGTCCGTTGAAATGATCCTGAAATTTGCAGGTTTAACGAATAAATCTCACTCACAGCTAGACCGGCCACAAAATGGATACAGCAGCTGCAGAGGGCTACGAATTATACGGTGCAGCCTAGTAAAATAAAATTAAAAACTTTCTCTCTCCCCCCCTTCCTAGGAAATAAAACATTTTCATCAAGTTTTTTTGACAATTATACTTAACATTAGGTTTAATGTTGACTGATATAACTAAGCACAAAGAAATATTGTAATATTTGTAAATAACATTACAATTAAATTTTCCTATACTGTTGTTATTAACTGTACTACGAGTATAATTTCATTATATTTAGTGTTGCTGTTACAAATGGAGAAGGTTCTTTCAGAAAATTAATGATAATTAATAATAAATTACCTCTGTAATGTATGAAGAATCGAGTAATGTTAAGGAATCGATTTTTCTGAAATTAGTAACAATAAGGCAATAAAAAAGAATGCTTTTATAAAATGTTTATTATTATGTTTATTCACTTTAATTTTTAAATTTTAATAAGGTATGTATTATTATTTATGATATTCATATGTGTATTTTTTTTTTTTTTGTAAATTTTGTTGTAATTTTAAAATTGAACATAAAAGTTAATTATTAGGCGTTTGTGTAATTCACTGCGCGTAACAAGTCGGCCAAGTTTATCGATAAAAATTGACGAGTCCCCTTGAATAGAATTTCCATTTTTATTAATGCTTAAACAACTGTATTTATAGCCAGTTTCTTTTCCTAAAGAAGGCCTTCTTTAGTCTACTGAAGGCAAATGGGAAGTAGTAGAGATAAAACTTTATCTATTAGAGTGAATTTAATTTTGGGATCTGCATAATGATCTCAACATTATCTCTATATTTTGTAAAATAATACTTGGACTTCGGATTTAAATGTATAAATAAAAAATGTCAACAATTTCTTATTTTGAACGGTAATTTCATCTTTAAGTGTTAATATGGAAATTACATAAAAGTAGATATTAAGGAAAAATGTTTAAATATATAATGTTAAAAATTTTAATTAGGACACAAAAAAATATACATTTATCACAGTATAAATTCATTTTCTCGCTTCTTAAAAAAAAACTTTATAACCTAAATTTAAATATTATATATTTAGAAGTAATAAAGTTGTTCTAATACTTATTATTTAATCCATTATGGAACAAAATACACTTAAAATAAAATAAAATAAATAAGAGTATAATGATCGATCAGCCCAATGTACTCCTAGCTAAACTTCTTTGTTGTATCACTTGGTTAAACATTTATAAATATTTCAAAAACAATTCTCACTTTCATTTCCGTTTATTAAAATTGTTTATATCACACCAATAAATATTAGTAATATTCGACAAACAATGAACCTTGAGGAAGCGGCTAGAGTAAATATTTTTGTTTGTTCGTTTACATTCCATCAAAATGAAACCTGTGCGCCTCTTGCCTCTTCTCGTAATGGTCTTCCCTACGTTCCTTCCAGTACAATATACCAATAATCAATGAAATTAATAAACAAGTACCAAGTAAAGCTATAAAACTTTTGACTATAAGTTTACTTGGTGTGACAAACAATCTTGCAATCCACTGGGATGGGTCGGTTAGCTGTAAAGGTATGACAACCATTTGTGAATTGGGTATAATTTGTGTCCATTGTCGACTATAACCTGACAAACCTACGTTCAGTGTTTCCAGAAAGTTTGGCGTTCTTCCTAGTCCGAACAAAGTATATGGTAAGTTCAAAGAGAAATAAGCTGACTGTGGCAATTGTGGGCATATGGCTGCTCTGCTTAAACCTTCTTGTGTGGTTGTATGGTAGGAAATTATTGGTCCAGGTAGATTAGTGCCAAAAGTACGGTTTTTACGTCCCAAAGGGCCAGGTATTACTGGCTGTTTCTTGTCTTTCAGTCCAGTCAATACCATCACTTTTACGAAATTTGCATCATAATCTAGACTGTTTTTGAATGCAGAAACATTGGCTTTTTTGGGTGATGGTACATGAACAAATATAATGTCTAAAATTCCGTCCTGCATAAAATCATAGAATACTCCCATAACTGTATTATTATTGACCGGATCAAGCGCTGTCCAAGAAACCGTAAAAGTTCTGTTGAATTCATTGCAATTAGCCGGTGATGTGCATGCTTCATTAACAAGTAGAAAACTTTTTCGGATCCCATTTGACTGAAGTGTGGCCAAAGCATCTGGATAGCCGTCCATGTTGAAATCGCCACCACGAAGTGTTATGGCATCCGTGAATAAATCTCTGCTGTTACTGCTGGGTGGTACAAAACCCCAAACGTTTCCATTGAAATGAAAGTTGATTTTCAAATTATGCCATTTTCCATTTGAATAAACAAAAATGGTACTGTTCAAACAATTTTTATCAAAACAAACCGGCAATACGTGATCAATTTTACCTTTTAATTCCATATCCAGAAACAGTGTTTGTCCTACGATACTTGCAGACGGTGGCCAAGGTATAGTACAATTTGGATCATACACAAAACCGGCGCTTTTATCTTTCTCTTTCAACCAAATTTCAAAACTATGCTTTGTAGTGATATAAAGATCGGCTGCTGAATCACCATTAAGATCCAAAAATGAATGAGAATGTGGGTGCCTTAATCGATCTAATTTACGATTAACAGACTCATCAAATATGGGCACCATTTTGGGATTGTCACGGGTTTTGTCAAACACCCAAAAAGCTCTATGTCCATGAACTGTTTCACCAAAAAGATCGATAATCATGTCTTGATTATAGTCCAGTGCGAGTGGTTGGCCAAAGAGGGTAAGATATTTCTTTTCAGTTTGACTGCAATTCAATTGTTCACCACCACTACCCCATAAAATGCTAACAGAATTATTTGATGAAGTATGCGGCTCTTTGACTGTAACCAATATATCCATCAAAGCATCACCATCGAAATCTCCAGGCACAATGCTGGTTACTTCATGTTTAAATTCACATTTCAATCCACCTCTCCGGACCAACGGTTCTGTATCACTGCCAAGCAACACTTCAACTGTTCTTCTATCGTTTCTAATAACAAAAAGATCTGGATACTCATCAGAATTAAAGTCGCCAAAAGCAGCTGGTAGTACATCTAACTGATCTCCAAAAACAGCCTTACTTATGTCGCTAGGTTCAACGCTTGGTATCAACAACAGCATATATGAAATGCAGAATAGAATCCTAACTGCCATTTTTAATGGTTTCCTTCCACTATCCTGCCAACAATAAGCAGTTAAATGTTAATTTTTCCTTATACTTAAATGGAAGTAAATGCAGTGTCACTTTCTTTTCCATTAATTTACTTAATTTTTATTATCAACGAAATTTTTATCTGTGAAAAGTCCTAAAATTTATAAAATACAATCAATCATCAACCAATAAACAAACCCAATCAGTGGACTTTATTGAATTTCCATAAAAAAATTAATACTTTTTTACAGACAGTTTGATTCTTATAAACAATATTATGACGAATATGTGGATGGGTCCGCAAAGCTGGATAACATCTGATATTTTATCCTTGTAGCATGCATATTCATTTGGTTCCTGACCGGTTTCGGATTTTCATCATCGTCAGAGCAAATTCACCAAGTTCGTGTTCACTTCAACTAATGTACTGTTACACTCACACTTCTTGGTTTGTTGGTTGGGAATTTGCTCTGACAATGAATGAAAATCCGAAACCGGTCAGGAACCAAATGAATATGCATGCTACAAGGATAAAATACCAAATATTCTGACGATCTTAAAAATAAGCTTTTGCTCATTATAATCAAATTTAAGACACGTTGTTTTTGATGACCATCATTTGCAAGACGTTCTACTATTTTTTGAAGACTGGTCAGGTAGAAGTACGAAACATTCAAATGTTGCCGATTTTGAATATTTATTTCCATTCACAAAGGCTTGAAAGTAGCACAATTAAAGGGAGAGAGAGAAAAAAAAGAAGTACATTCTTAAATGGTAATTGTTATGTAATCACACGTAACAATATCCAAACTATGGATGGATTTAAATAATGCAGAAAAAAATCAATAATTTAAATATTTTCTATCTGGTCAGCTCCAAAAAACAGTTAAACAAATTTACATTTTTAACTAACAATTTCTGAGTTGTGTCCCTCATAGCATGCTTTTCTTTCTTGGTTCTGACTAGTTTCGAATCTTCATCCATCTGGAAGAAAACTGAATAGAATCATTGACTTCTAAGTTTAAAACTTTCCGATAAACAATACCCCGGCTTTGGGTATGGACTATGGGGGCACTCTTTTAAAAGTGTATGTTAACGGTTTTATACCGAACTGTTTAGCCAAAATTTGAACATGGAAGAAGATGCGAAATCGATTGAGAACTAAGGGAAAAAAGCATGTTATGACGGTCATTCAGATAAGTGCAGCACTTCAGGTCAATCTATATATTCAATAACAATATGTTTTAAAAATTCTAAAAATCGATATATATATTGAGAATCGGATTTAATAAATTGTAGAAGAGATAGCTGGGTCGTAGATTCCAACAATTCAAAGACTTCTGGTGTTTTATCCGGCATAGTATGCATATTTATATTGTTCCTGACCGGTTTCGAATTTTCATCCATCGTCAGAGCAAATACACCTTAGTTCGTTTAGAGAATTCACTTCAACGTAATGTTTCTGTTGCACTCACACTTGTTAGTTGTATATATATCATATATATATATTGTATGTCATGTATGTATTGTATATTATATGACATATGTAAACCAACAAGTGTGAGTGTAACAGAAACATTACATTGAAGTGAACCTCTATACAAACTTGGTGAATTTGCTCTGAAGATGGATGAAAATCCGAAACTGATAAAATACCAGATGTTATCCAGCATTGCAGACCCATCCACATATTCAACAATTCAGAGACTATCTAAGGCTGCCTGCTTGCTCATTGCGGTTACCTTATCAGTTTCGGGGATTTTCCCAACTTCAGAAATATTTGGCAAAAAAAAAAATGCCGTTATGTATGAGAATAGGAAGCCAGTTTGAAGTTTAAGGTAAGATGGAAAAGTCACAGATTTCAGAAAAAGTAAAATTTGTTGATAAAAATATTTAAGTATGTAAAATGTTACACTAAGTTTCACGTTTTCAGGCGTAACATAAACAAAAAATCTCAACTTTTAAAAGCCAATAATCCTCAAAAAACTTTAAATTATACTTTGAAGCTATCTACAGAATCAAAATATAACCAAAACAATAGCAGTGGAGAATATCTATTAAGGCCTCCTAAGTCTAGGCCTCCTTAAGCCTCCTTGACATGACTATGTACTATGTATAGGAATATAAATAAAAATGTAGCAACATACTGGTAGAAATTTGATATATTATAGTTACGATCTACTTGGATAAGCAATCTCGGCAGATCATTTTTATGTAATATTTACAATATATACATGACATATAAGTTGTATAGCGCTGAAGTACGAATGGATAGGGACCTCGAAGAAATCTCACTTTCCATTGCCGGGAGTTTTGAAGATTTGAATAATTGTACATATAATTTCCTTGACTTAGGGCAGCCATTTTGATCAGAAAATAAGACAGTTTTTTACAGTTTTGACGGTTACATCCCAGGAATAAATAGTAATTATTCGTAAATGTCTGTAAGGGTCATATTTGCAAAGATGAGCCATCCGAGAAGGTATGGATAGCGCAGGATATGTCATAGTCCATGAGACAATAATGATAAAAAATAAACTTCAACATATACTAAACATTTACGTTTTATAGCCTGCAAACCAAATCATTCAAATAATTTACGTTTTATTTTAATACTGAATTTTGAAACTTTTCTTCATCTTATAGCATATTTTAGCATGAATATAGTGTTTATATTATGCAAGGGAAGGTATTTGCTTAAAAGAGAATTCCAAAACATTCAGTACGATAACAGTTTTTGACTCAATCATACTTTGAAGAAAAAGGATTTATAGTATTATGTTTGAGATAGGTATTCATTTAAATTTATGTAATAGACATAACCTTTAATCCAATGCTTTTGTTATCATTAGCTACATATATTACTGTATTAGTTCATAAGACGATTCGGAAACAGAACTTTTGAAATTAGAGAGTTTAATTATAATTAAGTCAATGGTTAATAAAGAGACTTCCCGGAAACGAATTGAGCAACAGGTACCATACTATTAGGGGGCTATATAAATGGACAAATTTAATATATCTGGAGTCTTGACTAATAAAATCTAGAAAGATTTTTCCCCTAAACAAAATTTACCATTGATTTAAACAAAAAAATGAATTGTTGAATATGTGGATGGGTCCGCAATGCTGGGTAACATCTGGTATTTTATCCGCCGTAGCATACATATTCATTTTGTTCCTGACCTGTTTCGGCGCAACGTTGAAGTGAACTGTCTACATGAACTTGGTGAATTTGCTCTGACGATAGATGAAAATCCGAAACCGGTCAGGAACAAAATGTATGTACATGCTACACGGATAAAATATAAAAAAAATGATTATTGGATAATCCTATGTTTTAGTGATCCATAAAAATAAGCAGGATATTTCAGCAAATTCCAATAATGAATGTCGTAGGTAAATAGAAAAAAAAAGTCCTTTTGGCAAATGCCAGCTCCTCTACACTGTAAAGTAGATGAGGAATCCGAATAAGTAAGTAAGTAGGCATATGCCACAATGTCTTAAAGAGTTACTTAACCAAATATGGGAAAAAAGACCACGGTTTGTGGCTGCTTAGAGATTGATAAAAAAACAGTAAACAGTCAATTTCTTTGCTTTAGGCAAAAAAATTTCCCTTCAATCATTTATAAATTCTTGTTTTTGGTCAATGGATATAACATTTATTTCTTTACGATTGGTTTTTCCATTGTGTTTTCAGAAAAACATCGTGGTTTTCTAAAAGAAACATGCTACTATATAATTCTATAAGCAAGTATTTCTCGAAATACATTCCGAAAACTTAGTGTTCCCTCTAAAGTAATATCTAAGAATATTTAATTGGAAAACCTTCTCGTTAATTAATCTTTAAAAATTCAAACTGTCTGCGTTGTTTTTTTTATTGAAAACAAAAAAAGCTACTTCACGAACATTGAATGATGTCATTGAAAGCTAATTATAAAAAGGAAATAGGTTTGGCAATGAATGATTTAAACATTATTGGTAGTTTGAGCACAAAGACGTTATTTACTAAATTTTACACGTCACAACAATTAATTGTTTTTTTCTTTTTTATTATTGCAAACTATAATAAAAATCCTACAATTTTATTCCGGTTACAAAATTTCTTCCCACTGAAAATTTGGATGAAAAGAAAAAAAATCTTAGTCTTCTTTGTTATTTACAAAAATAAGAGAAACGAAAATTCCCCTGATCTTTTAAAATTCCTCTATTATCAAATTTGAGAATAATACGATAAAAAAAATAACTAATACCTAATTAGCTTTAAGGTTCAAAAATTACAATAATTCATAAATCGAAATACTTGGAAAAATCATAATTTCTATATGAATGTAAAAGAAATGTAACAGATTGATTTTCAACACATCCAACTTAGCCAATTTGTTTTCCATTTGACAAATCTTTAAATACGATACCAGCACTACAGTTTTAAGATAAATATATAAAAAAAAATTGTCAAAATTAAATTCTCACCATCAAATATACACCCATGTCAGTGGCCATTGAGATAATATTATCTTGGGACCAACTTGCTGCAAATGGTATATGTACATGAGGTGAACATTTTGAAACTTGAAAATCTTGCAGTTTCATCCTAAAAATAAATAGACTAATAAATTTAAAATAAACTTTGTTAAATGTTATTATGCAAACTTGAATTGTTACAAAAGAGTTACCTTCTGAATCAGGTTACTATGAATGTTTATACATTAACAGAAGACAGATACTTCAAACTATGGAACTTATTCAGAGAACATTACAAAAAAAAAATACAATAAACAAATAAAAACTGTGGAAAACGAAAAAAAAACATTGGCTTAAACAACAAACTTATATAACCTCAATGACTGATTTAAAGGTTGGCTTTTGGTTAGTCGATGCTTTGGGCGAGAGGCAATAAAACTTGTAGAGAGGGGTTTTATGCTCATTCGTCATTCCACCTCGTCACTGATTGGTTGTTGTTCCTATCTTAACTTCTCGATATAGATTTCAAACAACAAAATTGAATATTGTGATTAATGAAAAAGATAGCTATAATCTCATTGCTTTTATGACTTTTTCCTACATGATCTTCATTAAGTTACTGTAACATAAATTACATTTACCAAAGAAGTCTTTGATTCTAGTCTTGAAAAAATATTATTTAATTTATCAAAAGAAAAATACAATTTTCACTTGTTGTTTAAATTTATAAGTTGATAGAAAGAAACATTTTTTTTAGGAATTTAGAATATACCAACAGTTACTGCAATCTGGTGGAAACTTTTGTACTTAATTTATAAACAAATGTTTATTTTGTCAGTCTAGTTTCTAAAGCTTACCAAAATTTGAATTGCTCCTATTTCTACTTATTATAACAACTAAAAAACAAAATCAATTGGATGAACACAATAAAAGATAATACTGAGTTATTCTGGACAAAGATGGCAGACAACCCTCTCCTACAAGATCTAAACATTTATTATGCATATTGTAATTAATTTAGCATACCATGAAGAATGATGTTTAATTATCGTAGTAAGTAAACAGTAATTGATGGTACCTGGCTATTTACTGATTATTTTCTGGATACTCAGTTTCATTGTAGAGCAAGCTCACGATAATACAGCTGCCTTATGTAAGGCACAATGTCATACTGAGCTCATTAGTTCTGGTTCTTTCACATCGTTATAAAAGGAAAAACAGAAACTGTATCTGGTATATTACTACTGACTGCTGACTGTTTACTAAGTGATATGTTGGAAGAGTGGTAGGAATGGTGTCAGCCAAGTTTGTCCAGAATGACTCAGTTTTACCTAATAAAATATCATTTAGATTACTATGTTTTCATTTTAAATGTAAATAAGACTGGTTTTCTAAGATTCTTTTTTCAGTTTAAACGCTAACAAAGTTTTTTCTCACAATTTTTTGGGTGGAAATTTGAATAATCCGTCAGCTGCTGCAATCTGGTAAAAAACTTTGAACTAAATTTGTAAAGAAATGTTTTAATAATTTCATTTCTAACGATTACCAAAGTTTTAATTGCTTTTATTTCTACAAATTATAAGAAATAATAAAAACATCAATTGAAATATAATTATCTCAATAAAATATCTTTTTTACTAGATTTCACTCTTAAATGACAATAAGATTAGTTTTTCTAAATTCTTTTTCTCTGTTTTTAATGCTAACAAAACAGTTTTTCCCTCTTGTTTGCTGTCGAATCTTGAATATTATTTATCTGTACAATCATCTATGAAGTGTCGTTTTCAGCAGCAGTTAGCACTTCATTATTAATTCACAAATATTGGATCCACAACTGTTCTAAGTTTTCTTTAAAATTATACTTTTTCAATATTATTACCAATTATCACGAAAAACTTCAACAATGCACTCTTTCGTTTGTTTTATATGGAAGTACTATTTTAAAAATGGAAGCTGTAGCCGTGAGATTTCTGCTTTATGGTACTTTTTATTGCTTTCAATAAATAAATAATAATTTAATTTAAATAAAATTAGAAGTTGCCAGAAAATCGTGAGAAGCTATGCCAAGACGTTTTCCTACTGCAAATATCGCCGATGTTATCGTTCTAAATATTAGTACTCGTGGAAAGAATTTACATATAATAATGTTAATTTTTTTCACATTGTATTAGGCTAACTATATATTTATTTATTATTCTGAAATAGTTTAGATTGCTTGAGGTATTGTAAAAAACCAACAAGTAAATCAGCCTAAAAAACTTATTTAGTTTATTGTTTAATCTCGACGTTTCGACATGACTCGCGTCATTTTAAAGACATTGTTACAGAATGTCTACAAAGAAAAAATATATAAGGGCATACAAAATAAAAGATAATTACGAATGAATACAGGAAATATGAGTATTTAGAATAATTATTGCATCTTAATTTTTTATAAAAAATCCAAAAAATGAAATTAAGATAAAACCAACCTGTGATTATATTTATTGAAGTTATATTTCACTTTTCCTTCTCTGCTAGAGAAGATGCCAGATTTTTTCCTTCATTGCTCATTGCTTGGTTATACTTGCTTATATTTCTCACAATTTTTTTTTTACATATTTGAAAATTGATTGGTGAAGATTGAAATGGTAATAAAGACACTTAAATTATTACAAATACTTATTTTTTTATTTCCTTTATTTACCGGTATTGGTTCAAAACCGGTAATACTTAAAAATGGGACGATGATAACTGAAATAATTAATTATCTAATTGTTCTAGATGTCTTGCAATCGTTTTTTATGTAAATAAAATTAAAAAATCTGGTGTGATACACTCACACAATTGTCTGTTATTCCAGTTTTCAAAATTGTAATTGACAAATTTTATAGTTTGTATACCAAATTTAATGAAATTCGTCGGTGTTTTTATGGAGAAAATCGCAAAAACTGAAAAAAAATTTCAGTTAAAACGCTCTCCCAGTTTACTAATTTTCTTGAAACTCGGAATTTTGGCAACCTATTTATTTCTAATTAATTTTGTTTGGATGATAGAATTGTATAATCAACTATGATAGCACTTAGAGAAAAACATAACTCCACCCCTCCGCCAAAAACCCTTTGAATGACATTACCAGAAGAATTGTATCAAATAAAAGTTGTAGCTTTTTATATTTGTGGTTCACATTACTAGTTTAAAAATATTAGTTGGAGTCGTTTTAGAGAAAATTGCAGAAAACTGAAAAATACTTCTCAGTAAAACACACTCCAGTCATCCGATTTTTCAAACTCAGAATTTCAACAACATATTTAATTTTAATTAATATTATATAGATGATAGAATTGTGTAATAACGGAAATAGCACTTTAGAGGACATCTCCCCCCCCCAAGTGCCCTTAAATGAATATTCCCAGAGAAATGTTTTAAGTCAACGTTTTAGCTCTTTTGTAAGTTAGTTGAGTTGATATACCTTGCTTCAAGATAATCGTTGAACCCATTTTTAGAAAATCGCAAAAAAGTAAAAAAAAAAAAAAATCAGTAAACTGGTACTTCCGGTTGAGGAATTTTCACAGATAGCCTACTGTCGGATCCCATGGTGATACCTAAACGGAATATCAATTTGACTTTCTATGATTTTTCGTTTTTGAGCCATGCTGTTCACATACACAGACCATTTTCTAAAAAGTAAAAACCACTTTTTTGAAGCTCAGGGGGTTTCAAAACGTATATTTTCCGGTGAAAACTCGATATCGAAAGTCTGTCACGATTACGATACTTCCTCTTACTAGGAGTAAGAGAAAGTAAAAGAAATTGTGTTTAATATAGGGGTAGACAGAATGTTCTAGTGTCGTGTTTTTAGATATCTTAAAAGTTATTTTGTGTTTTATTTTACTTCAAGCTAAATTAATTTTATAATTTTTATAATAAATAGTAATTATATATAAGAGAATGTTATAAAATAATAAAATATAACATAGTTTTATGTTGGATAATTAATAATTACAGGATGATGAAATATGTTCATTGCTGCAGTTCAAGATTATGTACTAACATATAAGGTAAATCAAGTAGGGGTTTCTTCGTAGTATTGCCTGTCTTAAAATACCTGTTATTATCAGAAATCGTTCGTTCGCTTTTTAACCAAATGGGGGGACCTCTTAAATAAACGTATTCTACTTATAAATAAAAACAGCTGTAGGCTGTTGCAATTATAGTGATAGCTTCTGCGAAGAACTGCCTGCAATAAATGTCTAATCCATACTGACACGAAAATCGAAGCGATTTACCAGGCAGATAAAGCGTTTATGAAATTAAATTGGTTGGCAAATCAAAAGGTTGACAGTGTCCCTGATTAACCCTTAGCTACAACCGAATAATTTTTTTTTTTTGAAGAGTAATAGGAATTCAAGAAAGAAGTGTAAACTTCAAAAACATTTTTTTAAGTTTCTTTATTGAGGCAGAGAACTTTGTTTTTTTGAGGACAAATAGGACTGCCATATATTTATTTATAATCCATTTTCAAGTTTTTATTTTTTTTATTAGGTTTCATGTCCATTAATATTATTATTTTTTTGGCTTGGAATGAAAAATATAAATAAATATTATATACAATAAATAGTGTAAAAAATTATTTTAAATATAACTTAGTGTTTTTCATTCATTTTTATTTTTATTTTTTTTTAACTGTAAATATTATTTCGGTTAACTTGAGCTCAAGTATATAAATACCTACTAATGTCTGCACTATTTTTTTGCTTCTTCTTTTTTTTTATATATATAATTTAAGATTTCTTTTTTAAATTTTTCACTTGTTTTGAGAGACTACGAAAAAAAAAAAAAATTGGTGGCCACTAAATGACCAAAAGCATTTATCATTTTGTTTTTAAAATGGACGCAATTCATATTAAATATATTTTTATTTATTCATTTGATATTTAGGTCAATGGAAAAATAATGGGAATTTTTATTATTATTTTCTGGAAGGCTCTTAATTACTTGGATTTATGCACTTTATTTTTTAAACTAAAAAATTTCGTCATTCCACTATCAGCTGATTTTACCAACATGGCTTCCATATTAATTTAGTACTTTTTAATCTTTTCAAACTCTCATCCAAATAATTTATTTTATTTTTTTTTTAGTATACAAAATATAAAATATGCACTTGGTGCAGAATAATATTTTTTTAACTATTTAATATTGATTTCTTTTTTTATTATTTAAAAAAATTATATAATTAATATTTAAAAAAATATTTACTGCGATCATTGCACACCTCATCAAAGAACATTCATATGTTTTATTTATTTTTTACTGTTTTTTTTTTGTTTTTTTTTTTTACATAAAATAAAAAATATATTTTCTTCATTCTTTGTGAAAACAAAAAAAAAAAAAATCATATGTTTAATTTATAACAATGAATAAAATATTCAAATTTTTACAAAACACAGCTGTTATCCTCATCATAATAAATCATTATTGCATTATTATTTACAATTATATAAAATGTTTTTATATTTTTATTTGACCAATATTGCCGTCACTACTATAATATTGAAAATGAATAATGAATAATATTAAACATATGTAATAATTATATAAAACAAATATTATTTCAACATTTTTTATTATTCTATATTACATTATGAGTGATTTTTTTTTATAAATTATTTTCTTCTATAAAAATATTCGACATACATTTTATATGTGCTGAATACCATTGTTACTAACATTTACCACCTTTTTGGTATTTTTGAATTTTTTGGGTTTTCCTTTTGATAATATATTTCTTAATAGGGATCTTTTGAATTCAATTTTTGATAAACAGCAAGACAATTAACAACTATTATTATTCTTTTCTTTGTTTTTTTAGCTTCATGCAATAAAACTTTATTATAGTATTCAACTATAAAATCTAAATTTTAATTCAAGAAATTAATTATAAAACAAGCACCTAATTTTATAACAATTATGTTTTAACTATTCATATACAATAATTTCAGATTGTATTATTATTTTAAATTATTTGTGAACATATTTACTTTTTCTAATATATACCAAGATTTTAAAATATAGAACCATGTCCTTTTCTTGAAGAAAAAAAAACAATCACAGGATTTATATTTCTGTGACATATAGTTTTATGGGATTTATATATTTAATATTTTAATCAGTATCTTGAATATATAGGCCGTTCACAAGGTTCATTAAGTATATCAATTAATTAGAAGAAAAGCATTCAGATGGTCCTATTATTGAAAAGCGCTTCCGCGCTTTTATTAAATGCTTGTTATATCGCATTCATAAGATCTTGGCCCATACCTTAATTTCATACCAAAGCACTTTCTCTCATTCATCAATAAAAGAGCTTATCTTTCTCTGCTGACCAATCGCTCAAAATTAAGAACTCTCCTCTCATTCTAGCTATTAATGCGCTCATAAGAGCTTCTCCTTTGTCTTGTCATTCTGAACAACCATCCCTTTTTTCTCTTATCACATTGCTAACAGTTCTTCTTCTGCTCTTACCACCTTAAACAATTATCAACCTCAAACTTTATCATAATTGATAAGGGATCTCTCTATATTATTTTTAGCGTGTGATCCGTTGCTGACAAGTGCTTCTTTTGTAAATTATCTCACCAAGAACAAGCTCGCTTTGTATCTTATGGTAATGCTGTACAGTACCTACACAATATCCTAATATCTCTTTGATACTGAGCGAACCCCCGCGCACGTTTTGGCCTCTGAACGGCATATATACATAAGCAATTAAAAAATATTATTATTTAAAATACCCTTATAATTTTGTTTTTTTATTAGTTTTTAAAATTTTTCATTTTGGTGTATTCGATTATATAAATCTTCACTATTTTTGGTGCATTCAAGTTGGTCTGTAAATTGTTCATGAAATAATAAAATAATAGATTGGAAAAGGTCACTCAAATTAATTAATTAATTAATTAATTAAAAAAAATAGTAATAATTTACAAATATAATAAATAGAAAATATTAACAATTCATAGATACATTAAAACAAAGACAACATATTCCTTTTTGAAACGCACACATATACCATTTGGATTTTTAATAAACGATGTAATTACTTTTTATATATATTAATGTATTTCTATTATTTGTTTATACAATTTTATTTCTATAGTTTTTTAATAATTTTTTTCAACATCACATCATGTAGTGTAACGAAAAACTATTGTCTTTAGGTAGGATGGATTTCTTGTTATCGATTATTACAAAAATTGTAACCACAACATTCAATTTTTTAATAACATTACGTATATAAGCTATAGCGGGCAGTAACACCACAATATTAACATTATATTGTTTTTTTTTTATGACTACCCATACACACAAACAAATAACACAACAGATGCAAGAACACAACGCAACACACAACCACACAACGTACTTACTATATACAAACACCACAAATGTCTGTATGATGATGAAAACAAATGATATACTTGGATCATATAATAGAGCAATTACTATCGATTATGTGAATGAAAATACGAATTTGCTTATTTTTTTTGTAATGAGGGAGAGAATTACATATGTTTTTTTTAACAATAGTTCAGCATGAAGGCACTAAGTGCATGGCTGAATTCAATCAAAAGAAAAAATATGGTATTTTTTTTTCTTTTGATTGAAAAAATATTGATTTGAGCGATTTGTTCTTGAGGGGGTGGGTTCATGTATTAATTGAGAAAACATGAAATTCAATGTATTTAAATAGAAATGATTTTTGGTTTGGCTATGAGGTTAAACATAAAATTCATAAGGGTAATGTTACACTCGGCTGTTTTTTAAAACGTCTTGACTGCTGTGAATTTTTTTTTAAACAGTTCTTGAAATTGCAGAAGATTATACAAAACAGATTCTCATGAGTTCTTTCAGTTGTTCAAGGTAATGCTCGGGTCGGCAATAGAACATGGGTTCGGGGTATGAGACCACTTCTACAGGTTGGATAAAACTAGGTTAAATAGCAAACAGAAGATTCCGAAGCTATTGTTAGAAGTTTAGTATAGAAGCTTTTCAATAATTCCTCCTGAAGGAATTATTTTCTAGGCACTTCTTTAGAGATCATGTGGCAACTCTCATAACTCAAACAAATATTACAATACAATATCTTCCACTTGCAGGACCTAAATATGTGCAACTATTTAGGTTTAGCATATCTGCAGGCAGAAGGCCTTACACTTTTCCCTCTGCTATTCCTTTAAAGACTAAATGCAATGTACATAAACCAACGTACCTTCGTACTTCTTATTCAGGTTAAGTTGGGCTTTGTAACACCATCTCTACTCGTGTATATTTTATCTGGTTGAAACTAACAGATGTTACTTTGCAATAACAAAAACGCAACCCCAACTTCATCAATTTCGATAATATTTACTTAAAGCAGAGATCTTACCAGGTTGCCGTCACACCGTGACGTCGTTGGATATATTGGAGTCAACCATTCGCAATCCTGTATTTTTTACAAAATTTAGAAGCATGAACTCTGCAGGCTTTTTTTTTTTTTATATTAAAAGTTAAACCCGCTGTCAAACAAGCTATTGATACAATATTTGCAGACCGGTTTCCCCTTGATCCTGGCATTGCCTCTTGCCATTTACACTTTAATTAATTTGTATTTTACAAATAAAATATCTGTACTCTTTTTCCTAAGTCAAAGCAATAATACAACAGAAATTTACTTACTCAAGTAATAATTCAGATATACCCACTCAAACTAAAATTATTCCTAACACAAATTCTATAAGTTATTCGGTTTGATATGATACCTTAGCAGTCAAAACGTATAAAACAAAATACATTGAGCGTATTTATTACACCGACTCATAAGAATCGTTCAAATGATTCAAACGACAAAATTATCAGAAAAAAAAGTAAGATGAGCTATTACATAGAAGTTGTTCAGAAACAACTTTTTTCTAACCTTTCTAACTCTTTTACAATGTAAAACCTGATTACAGGTTGTTGCTTCCTCAGAAAAGAAACAAGCGATTTCTCAAACAATGTTATCGATTTTTCAAACAGAACCTCTTTTGCTTTTTTTTAGCTCTTTTTACCAAATAGAATCCTCTTAGTTTTGGGGGACTTGTATTAATTATATAAAATTCTGCTTGGTGTTTGAGGATGTATTTGAATTGGATAGTATTTGGTTTTGATGCGGCTGGAGAATGGACAAATAAACAATTTCAAACAAGAAAAAACTGAGACAATACATGTATAAAAAATATCTATAAAATACAGTGTGCCCATATAGACCAGTCGCTATGAAAATATTACAAATCTTATAATGATTATTATGTTTAACAGACAATTGTACAACAAATAACAATTATGTCACACGTGTCATTATGATATTAATAATAATTTGTAATAAAGGAACCACTGATACTTCTAAATCATATTGTTTTATTTTATTAGTGCGCTACCTCTGGAAAATTTTACTTTTCCAAAATAAATAATTAAATTTTCTTTATTTGTTTCTAGTTGCAAATATATAAATAACATCCAGTCTAAAAAACATGCTTGTATTCATATTTGCAAGGCATCACTTTAATAAAAGTGGCCGTTTAATTATTCTACAACACTAATTAAATTTCTAATATTTATGTATATGTATAAATTGGATATTTATATAAAATCTCTTATTTTATGTATTATATACAAAACAAACATAAAATTTTTTTTATTAATTCACTCGTCTAATAACACGCCTCCAATAAAAACCTGGTTATCATTTATCCAATGGTAACTCTGATTTAAAAATACTTTTTCATTAAAATATAAATTTAACATAACTTAGGTTCTCTGCAATCTTATTGGATTGAATGTTATCACATTCTCTTTTTTTTTTTTGTACACACACAATGAAAGAACACTATTTTAAATAAATTAAAATAAACATTAATGTTATCATCCATTATTCGCTCATAATATTTTTTGACATTTTTTCCCCATCAAGAAGAGATAGTAAAATTAAAAAGTTGTTTGAAAAAATTTAACATTTATTTTTAAGGCATAGAAAAATTAAATGATTTCAAATAAAGTACTGCATAAACGGTTTTCTTAAGTTTTCAGGCAATGTCAATTCCTTCTGCAATAGTCTCCTAAAAGACAACCCAAACTTCTATGACTTTTCGCTAGCAATTACCAATTTTTGCCTTAAAGTCTCCTATTAAAATTATTTAAAGAATGTCTAAGTTAATGATACAAAAAGAATACCTAACTAATAAAGAGTTAATTTTTAAAATAAAAATTACACTTAAAGATGTAAATTAAAATAATTTTACGCAGAATCTTCCAGCTAAATAT
The DNA here is from genome assembly GCA_011037195.1 of Triatoma infestans. Classification (NCBI taxonomy): domain Eukaryota; kingdom Metazoa; phylum Arthropoda; class Insecta; order Hemiptera; family Reduviidae; genus Triatoma; species Triatoma infestans. The sequence continues at coordinate 19,869 of JAAEAF010000158.1, read as the reverse complement.
AGATTTTGAGTGATTTTTAATCTTAATTTTTCCCTGATGTTTATCTTTCAGATGATCCGCAGATGTTACCCATCAAATCTTGTTCTTTCAATTACTCGTAAAAAAACTTGCAGGCAAGGCTTTCATTGATTCAATAATTATTCTGATTTTCTACTTGGACTACATAGAATTTAGACGCCCAACATGCACACAGATACAGAAATCATAAATGTTTCACTCATTTCTGTAAATATTAGCATCTAAGATAATCATCAGAAACAGAAGTCTAAACGACTAAGTCGCACAGTTTTTAAATATCCCTACATAACTAAATATTCCTATATATCATAAATATCCCCTTTCTTATAATTCTTAATCAACGTGTCTTCAGTATCTATGACATAAATCTGTTTAAAGGTTTGCAAAAAATGTAACTTTTTGTAAAGTTTTTATAAAATAAAAATGGGGGCAAAATTTCAATCTAATAGATTTACTATATGAAGCTGTTTTTTGCAACAGTTAACTGCATCTAATAAATTTCCAATTAATAGTTCGAATATTTATGATGCTCATGGATTGTGTTGATATCATAAATTTTAATGATTATCAATTTAGAAATGTTAACATAAGAAAATAAACGTTATGAGCGAATAGTGGAAATATTAAGAATCATTCATGAAAGCACTCTCAACATATTTGGGATTAACTTCTTTCTTTTTCCTACACTTTTTCAATATGATTATCATAATTATCAAAAAGCTAGAAAATTTCTTTTAAACATATAAATATAAATGCCACCTTTTAATTGTTTTGGTAACGTCAATAAACCTTTTTTAAACAGAAATAATTGGTTATGAAGTGCATGAATTGATGAATAAACAACATTCTTGCTTAAAAATATCCTCCACAAGGACACTTTGTAAACTTGAACACAACATCTTTACTGTTTATTAATATTATTAAAAAAGTACAAATATTTATATATTTTTTTATTACTAGCGTTAAATATTTTCTGGATTTTAAATCCAACGTTGAAATTTTAGTTAGCTTAAATAGCAGAGAAAAACCAGTTCTTAAGTTAAAAGAAAAAAAATAGTTTGATCTATAAGCAACGATTTAAGAATTAAAAAAATATTGTACCGAAAGAATTTCTTTGAGGATAACATTCGTTTTGTGAACATATTTTTTTTAACTTTTCTAAAAGTGTATCTTACAGGCTTGAAAAAATCCATTATAATGGATCAATAATAAATGAAAGTTATGGATAATATTGTTTGGTTAGTAGCTTGTAATATAATATCTATTAAGTTTGAAATTAATAATTCAGTCGGTTACATAAATATCTCATTAATAAACATCTTGTATGATGTTAGTGCGCACTCAATAGATCACATGCTTGAAAATATGAAAATTATAATATCTTACCTTCAGATACATACATACCAAAAATAATATGTTTACTGCAAAATAAGTATATGTATGCCTGTATATAGATATTTATAACCTGATTTGAAAAACATTTGAAAATGTGGGAAAAAATAGACTAATACTTTTCAATAAAATAATCGATTATTTGAACATGAAAGCATATTTTTCGATGTTTCCATAAAAAAAAGAAAGTCTTATAAAAAATATCTTATTATTAAAAATAATATAAAAATGCTTCATTAATAAAACGCTGTCCTACATATAGAAGTGCGCAATGAATTGAATTAAAAATAGTTTAGTAAAGATGCAGTTAAATAAAAAGGACCCAACAGAAATTAATCCATTAATTTAATAGAAACATATGTATATATTTCCATTCAAACATACGAAATTTCAATTGTTCTTTTACGTATGTATGCTCAACATAACCTGGTCCATTATTGCCTGACTTTATACATTCTTTCATTACGCCACTCGATCACATGCGTAGCTCTCTCTGCCTCTGCTTGTATGTGAGTTTGTTAGAACATTAATGGTAAAATAAGTAACTAATTTCACCTTAAGTTTATTTAAGTGATACCTATTTTTTTTAATTTTTAAAATTTTTTTTTTATTAACAAATTGAAATCGAAATAAATAATGTTCATACTCACACACAAGCAATGCGTTCAAAAATTTTTTTAATTTTTTTTTTTAATATAATGTAATACCCATGAAATATTTATTTTCCTTTTTTTTTTTTTTTAAATTACTAATCATCTATTTTTAATAAAAATGGTTTTCACTTTCATTAAGCCCTTAAATATGAAATAAAAATTGCTAATTGGTTTTCAAATTTTCAACTAGGTTTTTATTTAATTACTTTTGATTTTTATATTTATTTAAAATGTATACTGTTAAAATTGTTAATACAAATGTTGTGGGTTTCTTCACAAACTTCATTTTCGTTATTTTTTTTCTTTAATACCCTTTAACAATTATTACATGGTGAATGAAAATATTCGGAACCATGTTCAATTTTTTTTAAAAATTGATTAAAATAGTTATTTGAAGGAGTAAAAATAATAAAAAAATAAACAAAACAAAAATTAAAATATGCCGAATGGTTGTACGAGATACAGCTTATTTTTTGGATGTCAGGATTGTAACAAATTCTGAAACAAAAGCACAAAATCAGTACAAGATTAATTGGAAGAAATGAGAAAAGGGCATTTATGTGGAAAGTCAGTGGCGGTTCTAGAGCGTCGAGGCAAATTGCTCAAAAATATGGAGTTGAGAGACCACGGTCGGTTCTAACCGAGAAGAGCCCTATACAAACTTTCTTAAAGATTATTATATATTCAAACAGTTAAAAGGTGTGTGTATGTATGTATGTGAATATCATAACTAAAAGCGAAAAATGAAAACAAGAATTTGTTGGCTTATCGACCAATTCAAGGTAAAAAACAAAAAAAGTGATTTTGTAATTGTTTTTTAATAATTAACAAGTTCGACGTTTCGACAAACTTTGTTTGTCTTCTTAGGAACAATACAAAAAAAAAACAATTATAACAAAAACAAAATACTTTTTTTAATTGTTTGTGTTTTGTGATATAATTTTTCTTTTTTTTTGTATTGTTCCTGAAGAAGGCAAACAAAGTTTGTCGAAACGTCGAACTTGTTAATTATTAAAAAACAATTACAAAATCACTTTTTTGTTTTCTGTTTTTTACCTTGAATTGGTCGATAAGTCAACAAATTCTTGTTTTCATCTTACAACTAACGGCCAACAAAGAAAATCATCTGATATTATCACCATGGGATTCGACACGAAATTATCGGACAAAATTCATCAACCAGAAAGACTACTCTATTGAAAGTGATACGTTTCTACCGATCTAGCAAGCATTCTAAGTTTCAAGAAAGTCGTTGTAACCGTTTTCGAGAAAATTCCAAAAAACGCAAAACTATTCTGTAAAATTGTATTTCCGGTAAACAGATTTTCTTCAAATTCGGAATTCCATCATTGCTTCTTGTGTATTCATGTTATGCAGATGTTAAAACCATATAATAACTTCCTTGAGCTTCATGAGTTTCATACAGGCAAAACCTTAATCAGGACTAATCACTCCCTCAATCAGATCCGTTGAGGGAAACGCTAGAACCAATAACTTAATTTCTTCCCACAAGAGAGGATACATATATTTCACCCAAAATATTTCGTCCCCAAGCCAATTAAACAAGTATTGAATTCCGCTGTCATGCTTGAGGCCTATGATGAGCTCTTGCAGTGGGACTGTGAAATAATAAATGTTGAAAAAAGAGCTGAATAACCCCTGAGATATTGAAGAACAATGATATCCTGAAATCTGATTTCTATGGCTTCTTTAAATTTATTGAGGAAGAAATAGTAAACTTTTCCAAGTCATCTACTGCATTGTTCGTTTTTATCCCTTATCTTCCGGCACTCCCTTGGAATCCCGATTCGCGCCCGGGGGAGATAATCGCCCAAGATGAGTACCACTATTCTAGAAGTCTGGAACTTGCTAAAGAAAGATTGCTTCCTTATAGTTTTTGATACTAGATCTTATAGGAATCGTTGGATGAGGAAGTAGATGGGTGGACTAAATGGGAAGAGGGGGAGGTAGCCGCCTATTCATTGGATCTTCAGTAAACATACCTTCTAGGGGCATATATTTCTCAAGATCCAAAGCATTAAACATTCATCCCTCTGGACGAACTCAGAGGATTGCCAAAAGGCTGATTTGGGGGGGGGGGAGAATTTCAAACAGTGCTGATAGAAGGATTGTGTCTTTCATGGACTTCTTCTAGATACCTGATTGGATCCCTGAAGAAGGCATTGTTGTGGCTTGTGGAGACGACTCTAAGTAAAACTCTTAGAAGGAACTGGATATCTGTATAAGAGCTTAGGCTGTTTTCTCTTAAGTTCAAGCTCCAATTTGATCGAAATACTGTGAATCTAGGAAGATCTGCGTCAAGTATGTTTGAGTAACAATAATTTTCCAGTTTACCAGCCCCTCATGACTCCGTATTTCCCTCTCTCCCCCACAGAAGATCCAATTCATAAAGAAATCTGAGTAGGTTAAGCAGTTTTAATTTTTTTGTTGGTTAAAATTATAATAAAAAAAAAAATTATTTCCTAATAAATATAAATAAAATAGAATAATACAATACCTGCATAATTAACCATGCCATCACCATCAAGGTCGGCCTCCTTGATCATATCATCTACTTCTTCATCGGAAAGCTTTTCACCAAGGTTTGTCATTACATGACGTAGTTCAGAATTTGAAATCAATCCATCATTATTCTTATCAAACACTCTGCAAAAAAAGAAAAGAAATGACATTTGTATAATTGTGTTAAAGTTGTTGTAAGTCGGGAACCTCTCGAGTAGCAAGAACTGTGATGTCCACAACCGAACTTTATGAATGCGACTCCCAATTACCTCAAATCGCGCTTTCCAACATATTTTGGGCGCACTTGCGACAACACAGATGGGCATCAAAATGTCATGAAAAAAACCTAAAAGAATGTTATATATTCACCTGAACGCTTCTCTCAGCTCATCTTCACCTTCGGCTCCTTTCATCTTCTTTGACATCATCTGCAAAAACTCATTGAATTCTATAGAACCATTTCCATCTTGATCCACACCGTTCACCATGTCTCTCAATTCGGTTTCTGTCAAATAATAGAAAAAATAAATAAAATAATATTATTCCACAGTTTATCACACAAATTTTGTCATACTCAATACGACCATAAAATGTAATCATCTAGAAAGAAATTTATTGTACATGCTAAACCCAACATGTGCTGGTTCTATGTATAGTGTTGACGTCAGTGTAGGTATAGTCGTATGTTTAAGTACGGTAACACGAAGAAACATCAAAAAAATTACTGAAGAAATGGTTAGTTACCTTCGTTCTAAGCAGGAGTTTTCGCGCATAAACGGAGCCTTCGGTGAATTTTTTTAATGCACCCTCACGGATTCAAATTTAAGAACTATCTAAGGACTATTACAGATCGGAGATCTTGAGCTAGATATAGAATGCCGAAGCAATTTACTTAACATGCAACGTTCAGAGTCGTATGTCATGAAGCACGCATTATGCCTCTATCTGCATCGAGTTCACGATCTTCCGTCTATGTCAGGCGTAAAGACATATCATCCGCATGTGAAGTTCCCCTACAAACAGAAAGTGAATGACTCGACATTCTAGCAGTCAGCAACATTTTGTACACACTCGCGTCAAGTATGCCTAGGGTAAGCTTCTCCCAAATAGCGGTGAACCTATTAGTTATCACTGCAGGACCTAAGTTTAGTTTCTGAAGAAGTGACTAGTCCACTTTCCTCTTATTAGGTGCTGTATTTGCAGAGTGCAGGCTGATTACAAATTATATAAGTTGAAGCCCATTTACATGGCATTGCCTTTCAAATACTGGTTACAAACAAAATTTTTGAAAAATTACGTGAACAATTAACAATAAAAAAACGTACCAGTAGGTCTCTGTCCCAACGACCTCATCACAACGCCAAGTTCAGCCATTGTAATAGCACCATCTTCATCTTTGTCAAACAACATGAATGCTTCTTTGAATTCTGTAACACGATGTTGATATTAACAAGTAATATTAAAACACTGAATTTTTAAAATATTATTTACTGAACTAAGCAATATAAATTAATATACATAGAATCTATACAATAGAAATGTCCCGAAAGTTACTAATCAAAAAAGTCATTGCGGTCGACCATACCTTGACCAATGAAATGAGTGCGTTAGCAGCGGTGTACAGTCAAACACATTATGCAATAAAAGGTTGGGAAAGTTGATTGTTTGTTTGCTTACTATTTTGATGTTTGGTTAGTATTCATTCCTGTTTGGTTTAATTTATTTTATACTAAAAATCTTTAATTTATTTTATACTAAAAATCTTTATTTTATGCTAAAAAAATGTCTTCTGTAAACATTGCATTTTTCTTAAGTATTTAGTGTATGTAACCTCCCAGCAATATAGTATTTTCAACCTCTATGTACTCAACAATTTCTATTCTTTCGACCAAAATCGGCTGGAATTCTTTAATTTTGCTGAGGAACATGAAATTTTGGTCGACCTATGGTTTTTGATCCCTGCTTGAATTCAATTAGAGAAAGTTTTCCCCATAAAATTATTATTCTTGTTATTTCACTATATTAACAAATAATAAAAATATAAGATACTAGTTTCTTAGGTCTTTTTATATTTCAAAGTTATTAGCTCAAAATATTAAGACGTTATTGTTTAATTGATAATTTATGTCAATAAATGTAGGAAGTGTCTCTTTACAGACATAACTGCCCAATTTATGGTCCAGTTGGGACTACTGTTATTGTGTAATTAGTCCTATATTGTAGGCGATGTCTTTCTAAATATGAAATAACCTAAATTAACTGTGCAATATGTCGAAACAAATCAGAACTATGTATTTATTATAATTGAACTTTCAGATTTTCGTGCGGCTGTCAAGCAAAACACTTAGGCCTTCGAGTTGATATAAACTCTTTGAACCGTTGGTAGTTTTTTGCAAAAAGGAAGTTTCGCCCATATTTCAAAAGGCTACTTACTTCACAGGGTAGTTTAATGGTTTGATTAATAGACCAACGTGGAACGAATCTGGATGGGTAGTTGTTGAACCAGCAGTAGAAGGGTGGAGACTAATTTAATTTATTCCTATAAAATGGTGAACATATTATATAAGTATACTCCAAAAACAAGGATTGTTTTGTTGTTGCAATAGCCAATACAAATTTGAATCTAATGTTAGTTGAAAATGGCCATTGTTAATATCTGGGAAACGTGAATGTTTTTATTGAATAAAATTTCGAAATTTACCATTGTATGAGATTTTGATTTTAAACAATTAACAACAAATTTACTTTGATTTAAAATTAGTAACAAGAACAAATGAGACACAGTCGATATAATACACTTCAACTATTTTCAGGTTAATGTAAACACTATTTAAATTTGGTCATTTACTAACATCCTTAAAACCTCCCCAATAGATAGATACATTTTTATTTGGGCTGTATTGCCAACTTAACAGTTTAAAAAAAAAAAAAAAATTAATAAAGTTAGCTTCAAAAACCAATGATAAAAATAAATAATTAATTAAAATGTAAAAGAAAAGAAAAAGTGCAACTCACCTGCGACTTGGTCTTCAGTGAGACCGTATTCAGACTGAAAAATTAAAAACAGGTGCGTCAGTCTAGTTTTTGAAATCTCGCCAAAGAAATAGGAAAAACATAACTAAATAAATATTGGAGCTAAATATGAAACATATATCAGTGTAAAACTAAATATTTGTCCATTAGTCGTAAAGAGTTACAACTTTTATTTGAAACATTTCTCTGGGACAATTCATTTAAGTCGGTTTTTAGGAGAGAAGTTTGGGGGAGGTATGTTTTCCTATGAAGTGCTAATATAGTTTATTAAACGATTCATTTAGGTAAATAATATTAATTACAATCAAATATGTTGCCAAAATTCTGAGTTTGATGAAACTCGGTTGACTAGAAATGAGTATTTGCTGAACAGTTTTTTTTTTTCAGTTTTCTGCGAATTTTCTCAAAAACGGCAACAATAATTTTCTTTGGACTTGATATGTGAACTAAACATATAATGAGCTATAACTTTTATTTAAAACATTTCTGTGGGAAAATTCATTGAAGGGAGCTTTTGGGAGAGGTGTGGTATTATATTTTTGTCTAAAGTGCTATTTAGTTTGTTATACAATTCTTATTTAAATAATATTAATCTGAATTAAATCTGTTGACAAAATTCCGTGTTTTAAGAAAATAGATTGGTCGGAAGTGCCTTTTTACTGAACAGATTTTCCAGTTCTGTGGAGGGATTTTCTCCATAAATACACCGACAGATTTCATTAAATTTGTTACACAAACTATCACTTTTGTTGGGAACTATTTTCAGAGAAAGAAAGAAGAGGAAGGTTATGCTTTCCTCCAAAAAGTTATTAAGTTTAGATTCTTCCATAGACACAATTTTGAGGGAAATTTGTCATTTATGGTTCTGTAAACAGAGAAAGTCATGTGAGTGTTCTACACTAGATTTTTTACTTTCTATCACTACTTTAAGACGAAGAATTGTGATCGTGTGACTTCGCATACCGAAACCCTTTTTCGATATCGTGTTTCGAAAAAAGGTTTTTATAAATTTGTCTGGTTTATAAATCTTGAGGGTTTGAAAAAAGTAGTAGTGTTAGTGACAGATTTTTCAATGAGTTTTACAAGCGGCAAACATCATTGGGTCATGTGTGTAAAAGTGCCACTATACTTTTTTTTATTAAATAAATAAGGATTTTTTTACATTCCCTACTTCTAAATCTTGATTTATATAAATAACTGTAAACATTTTCGAATGTCCTAATAAAATTTCAGACGCAAGCAGTAAATTAGTTGTTTTTTTTAAAAATAAAAACAAGGATAAATTAAAACATTTGACCATAACAACATAATAGATAAAAAAAATATGGCTGTGACAAAGCCACAGACTAGTAAAAGTATATTTAGCGGACAGAAGAGTCAGTATAAGGGCATCTGGAAAATAGACAAGCGATCTAGTACGCGAGGCAAAGTAGTCGATAAAGAAGAGAGTACGGAACGATAGAGGACGTCAGGGCTACCAACCCAGTTTTAGTAATGCTTTTGACAAATGGCGGAGGAGTTCCACCGATAAATATTTGGGGGGGGTACCAACTTATATGATTGACATTGAAAATAAAACTGGTGGTAGTGAGGGTAGGAGGAAAGCTGAGTGATGAACAGTTTAAAAAGCTCTAAAGAGGTTTAACTTAAAAAAAACTAAAACTTTTTATCCTGCAGTGTTTTATTTAAAGAGGGGGCCGCGAAATTTAGTAAAAATCGATTTTGTTTTTATAAGTTGATTCAAAGCATCATCAATCTACTAACTGTACTATTTATTAGATTAAACAGTTGACAGCACTGCTAGAAACAAACTGTTTTAATTAAACTGCAAACATTGCACAGTATCGATATATCTTGGATTTGTTATCAAGTGATTGATCAATTCATCATGGAAAATCTCATATGAAACATTTAATGGTTTTATTTTCTCTTAGCGCTTGTTAATGGAAGTATTGCGATCGTGTCAACCATCGTTTTATTGAGGTCCCCTGAGCACGAAACAAATGTTTTATTTTTTTTTAAGCAAATGGTCATTATGTATAAAGAATATATCTTACTTACAGAAAACTCAAAATTGTTATACCGTTTAGGTGCTATACCGGCATCTGACGAGATGGTTTTGCTCACAATCCATCGTTTCATTGGGTGTTTTTTCTTTTAGTTTTTTTCGAAAATGGCTCCCACGATATATACGTTTAAATAGATAAATGCCTTCCACTTTTATTTAAAAGATTTTTCTAAGAACATTGGTGGGAGGGGGGTCTGAGAAACAGTACCGTTAAGCTTTCCCTCAAGTACCACTTCTGTTCAACACAGGTTCTACCATTGACATACTATTATAGTACTGTATAATCATTCCTAAAATTCTAAAATTGAAGAAAATCGCTTTACCGGAATTACGATGGTACAGAATCGATTTTTTTGGAACGTTTTCGAAAAACTGCAATAATTGGCATATTTTAAGCAGATTAAACCTATTTTATTCACAAACACCAACACACTTATGCTTGTACAAGAAAGAATAACTGATATTTATTTAAGATATATAAAGGGGGTATAAATTAAGATCGTCTGTCCTTAAAGATTATGATCTGAATGACATCATCATCTTCAAATTGTATAAATGCTTTAATCTGTAAATTAAAATGGGGACAATAATTAATACATGTTAATTAATGCAAATAATGGGGACAGATAAACAAACATTTATTAATGGTTGTTAATGATAATATATATGTTATAAAGGAATCCATCGCAGGGAGTCATTAAACACTAGAGAATTTACTGTTTAATGAGACCATGAACCACATTGGACATATTGATTTCTCTTATTACAGTTTGCAGAGTTGTGATTGACAAATTTTATTCAAAATTATAATTTTCAGTAAATGTGTACTTGTCTTCAAACTTGTATATCAATTGGAAAATCTAAATTTTTTTTTTGAAGAAAGTAAAACGACCCACAACTTCGAAACAAAAGTGATAGGTCTCTGTATTCTTAGTTAGTACATCAAATTTGATGAAATACGTTTGACTTACGCCAGGGGAGTAAAACGTAGTTGAAACAATGTTCAGTAAAAAACGTACTTCCGGTGAATCGGTTTTCTTCAAACTAGAAATTTTTGGCAACATATTTAAGAACATTTTAAAGATTTTTTAATAAACTAAAATAGCACTTTATAAGAACATAATCCCATACTCACTCAAATGTCCCTTAAATGAATTTTTTAAAGAAATATTTCAATAGAATTTTTTACTAATAACTACCTACTTAAATAGCACTAAGACATTGTCCTATGAGTGTTAGACAATAGATTTTTAAAATATTATTTGCATAAAAACACGTAACACTTGAGTTTATCCCTCGCATATGTTGATCGTATTAACACAACTAATTGTAACAATGAACGGCTGATCTAAAAAAACAGCTGATGATTATTTAATGATATTTTTGTTGTTGTTGTTGTTAAGCAATAAATAAAAGATAAAGCGGTAGTAAATTTATGAACATAAAAATATATTTTTTATTATTATAGTTTTAACTTTAAACTGTTTACCAAGTAGTAAAACAAAACTTGACAGCAACAAACAATCTAATTTGAAACAAAAAAATAACAACCATTCATTATATAAATCAATTTTTAACATGTAAACACCTTTGACAGAGAAAAAACATGTGTACAACATACACGCGACTTTCTTTAACTCTCACTCAATTATTCTCTCAACTACGAACAGATAAATTTTAAATCAATGCTGGCATTAAATATCAAAAGTATTATACAAAACAGTTTGTTCCTGTTTTTTTGTTGTTTTTTTTTTAGAAAATTTCGTGGGGGAGGGGGGAGACAACGGAAAAAATGTTCTTAATTATGAAATGTTGACTGGTAAAAAACCCTAGGAAGTTCAGACTTGATATTCCGTTTTGTGGGGAATCGAGGGGATCTGGTACAAGGTTTTTTCTTTCTCTTGCTGCTGTTAAGAGCAAGTATTACGTTTTAGTCACATTTTAGAAATTCATCTTGCGCCGGAAGTATCCGATCTAAAAGATTCGGTCAAAATCAGTTAACCCGATCTCACATTTTAGTGTTGTTTTTTTAAAATATTAGTTTTCCCGATTTTTTTCCCAAATTGCTCCAACGAAACGATTTTTCCTCAAATTGCTTATCCTTACAGAAGAAGATATGTATAGTTTTTTGCACATTTATTTGAAAATTTTTATGGGAAAATTCATTTAAGTAAAATCAGAAGGATCGTGTCGTTAGATTTCCTCTCACATTCAATTTCCACCTTTTTTACTATCTGTCTTTCTTCCTCTCTCTCTCTCTCTCTCTCTCTCTATATATATATATATATAATAAACTAAAAGATTTTCTATATAACATAAAGGAGAATTTATATCTGTAGCTCAAATTCTAAGTATAAAGAAATACTTTCACCGGAAATATGACCTTAAGGGGTAGTACTTATTTTTTTTATTTTCTGTTATTGCTGGCAAGAGCAACTATTGCGATCGTGCCAAATTTTCGATATCGAGTTTCGAAAAAGTGTTTTTTTAAATTGGTCTGTGTGTCTGGGTGCCTGTGTGTGTGTGTGTGTGTGTGTATGCGGTCCGCATAACTCAAAAACTTGCTATTCAGGAAAGTTTAAACTTGTTATTCAGGTTAAGTGCTAGCAAGAGACCCGACAATAAGGTTTTGATCAAAATCGGTCAATCGGAAGTAACACTTTTCAGTTTTTAGCAATTTTCTCGAAAATGGCTCCAACGATTTCCTTTAAACGTGAAACATTAACTACGCATATAAAGAGCTACAACTTTTATTTGTAACACTTTTCCGGGAAAAGTGATTTAAGCAGGGTTTTGGGGAGAAGGGTGGGGTTATGGTTTCCTTTAAAGTGTTATTGTAGTTTATTAGAACATTCGATCATCTACATAATATTAATTACAATGAGATGTGATGCCAATGCTGGTTTGATGATGCCAAGTGCAACTTTACTAATCAATTTTTTTCTTCAGTTTTTGCAACTTTTTCTGTAAAGACACCAACGAATTTCATTAAACTTGTTATACTAACCATGCACACAGAGACCTAGGTCACTTTTGTTTGAATAAGTTTTCAGAGTAAATTCATTTATGGGAGGTTTTGGGGGGGAAGTAAGGTTATGTTCCCACAAAAAAGTAGTTTTTATAAAGTATAATTAAATAAGAGTAAATGCATGGCTGTTATTTATACCTGATTCTTCACCTATCCTTCACCCTCCGTCGCGCTACTCTCCCACCCCTCCTCCTTCATGGGACCCATAGTACCTACAGTCCACAAAGTCCGATATTTAGGACATTATCTAGACAAAAGACTCACTTGGAATCTTCCGGTTTACTAATTTTCTTGAAACTCAGAATCTTGGCCATCTATTTATTTATAATTAATTTTTTTTCCGATGGTAGAATTGTATAATCAACTATGATAGCACTTTAGAGAAAATCATTATCCCACCCCTCCTCCAAAAGTGCCTTTAAATGAATTTTCCCAGAGAAATGTTTTAAATAAAAGTTGTAGATCTTTGTATGTTTATATAGGAAGTTTCAAGAAAATCGTTGTGTCAACGCACTTCCGGTTATCCGATTTTTTTTGAAACTCGGAATTTCAACAACATATTCAATTCTAATTAACATTATTTACATGATAGAATTGTTTAATAAAATGAAATAGCACTTTAGATGAAAATCTAACCCCACTCCCTCCCCCAAAACTGCCCTAAAATGAATTTTCCCAGAGAAACATTTCGAATAAAAGTTGTAGCTCTTTGTATGTGTAGTTGATATACCAAAGTTTGAAGAAAATCGTCGGAGCCATTTTTGAGAAAAACGCAAAAAAGTAAAAAAAAAAACAACAAGTAAAGTGGTATTTCCGGTTGAGGAAATTTGTCAGATGCCATAGTGATACTAAACGGAATACCAAGTTTCAACTTTCTACGGTTTTTCGTTTTTGAGGTATACTGTTCACATTCACAAACAAACACACACACACACACACACACACAGACCATTTGCTAAAAACCACTTTTTTGGACGGCAGAATTGTCGTCCTCTCAGAATCGTTGGACCTCAAAACGGATATTTCCAGTGAAAACTCGATATCGAAAATTTGCACGGTTACAGTACTTCCTCTTACTAGGGAGTGAGAGAAAGTAAAAATTATTTTCTTTACCGCTATTTCATTTACTACTAAACCCGCATAACTTATATGCGTTTAAAATTATATACTTTCTGGTTAATCTGACTATGGAAAAGGTAAAAATCTGGTATGAAACACTCACACACTTTCTCTTAAGCCGGGTACACACGTAACTGCATACTCGAACGGTATACATGCGCAGGTCTTTTGCGCAAGTATACATGTGATCCACACGGCTCATGTATACTTGAACAGATAGCAGCTGGCGACTATGGCCGAAGACGACGATCTCGCTTTAGCTGCTTTTGTTTTAATTTACCAAAGAAAAAGTCAACGAAAAGATCGTTCTTTGTGTTGTAAAGAATGGCTGAAGAAACGAAAAAGCTATTCACACATTAATTTATTAAGTGAATTGAAATTTTACGCACGGGACTGGCATAATTATCTGAGAATGGATGAAGAAACTTACCTTCACCTTTTATCACTAGTTATTCCTTTGATTAAAAGGCATAAGCAACATCTTTTTTTCCCTTATCGTGGTAGTCTTTACACTTTACATTCCACAGACACGGTTCGCTTTCATAGATATGAATAAATTCTTCTAAATTGATCTATGCCCCTTCCTAAAATTAACCGACATAATTATTTATGAATTATATATTTTAATAATATATAACCTTTTACACTTTTACTGACTGAGAGGTTGCACAATGACGTTTTAATCATGAACAAGATGGCGCGCACATGTATGCAGTATGAAATTTTAAACATTTTCTGACTTGTGCAAGTTTTCCATACAAACGATCAAGTATGCATGTACAAGCGGACTGCGCATGTATACCGTTCAAGTATGCAGTTACGTGTGTAGCCGGCTTTACTACAGTTTACATATTTCTTCACACTTATAATTCTTACTGGATGTTTAATTTCATGAAACCCGTCGGTGTTTCTATGGAGGAAATTACAGAAAACTGAAAAACCTGTTCTGTAAAATAGCACAACCGGTTAATCGATTTTCTTCAAACTCGGAATTTTGTCAATCCATTTAATTCTGATTAATATTATATGGATGATAGGATCCCATAATAAATTAAAATACACATTAGAGGAAAGCATAACCCGACTCCTACCTTAAAATCCCCCTTAAATGAATTTTCCCAGAGAAATGTTTCAAATAAAAGTTGGAACTCTTTGCAAGTGTAGTTAATATCTTAAATTTAAAGAAATTCTTTGGAGTGACTTTTCAGAACACCTCAAAAATTCTTCTTCAACAGCAATTAGAGAATGTAAAGAAAGTGTCCTTTGAGTAAAGGTGCAATACCGATGAGAACCAATTTTCCTCAAACTTTTGCAATTTTGGCATCACATTTCATTGTTATTAATATTATGTTGATGACAGAATGATATAATAAACTCATATAACACTATAGAGGAAAATATAACCTCTTCTCGCACCCAAAACCCCTCCTCGGAAAAATGTTTCAAATAAAAGTTGTAGCTCTTTATCTGTGTAGTTCATATATAAAGTTTAAAGAAAATCGCAAAAAAACTAAAGAAAAATTTATTCATTAAAGCGTTACTTCCGCTTGATTGATTTTAATCAAAACCGTATTGTGAGTCCCATGATAGTACTTAACTAAATATCAAGTTTAAACTTCACACACCCGGACTAATTTCTAAAAACCACTTTTTCGGACTCAGGGAATCTCAAAACGTGTATAATCCGGTGACAAGTCGAAATTGAAAATAGGACACGATCGCAATACTTCCTCACCCATCAGCAGTAAGAGAAAGTAAAAGAAATCCTTCTCTCTTCCGGTTTTTAACATTAAAACTGGACGTTTCGGCCTAATTCCTGTTTTATTTCTGTTGAGGTTGGCCTCATACGCAGAAAGTTCTGTTTTAATGTTAAAACCCAGGAGAAATAGTCACTGATTTTTTCTTAGTATTATTATTATTCTGTTCACTAATGGAAGAGAATGTAATGTCCTTCTGTTTTAGCGTTTTATTTTCTCTTGCTGCTGGTTAGAGATCAGGTATTGCGATCGTGTCATATTTTCGAAATAGAGTTTTGACCGGAAATACATGTTTTGAGGTTCTCTAATGAAAATAATCCCTTGAAAAGAGGGGGGAACAGAAAGTTCATTCATCACTTCCGCGTCTTACACAAAGGTTTCAAAATTCATTAGCAGGAAATGCGATTTTATTGAATTTTTTTTCCAGTTTTTTGTAATTTTCTTTTTAAATGTTATATTTTCTTGAATTCTTTGTTTGTACAAACAAACTATTAAAATATGTGCATGAAATGCGCACGGCAATTAATGTTAAAAAGTTCGGAACGTCTGCCCCCTCGTTAAAAATTGTTATGTGTTAAAACTTCCACAATAGCAGAGGAGAGCCGCAAGATAATGAATTATATTTATAATAATATCGCTCCAAGCTTTGTCTCAGATTAAACAAAATATCCGCAGCCTTGTGCCAACAAATTTATCATCATCAAGAATAGTAATGCGTTAATCGATATTATTAGAATGGTGATTTTTTCCCCCAGTCTCTCATTTATATTTATTTACTTTTTTAAATTATTTACATATGAAGAAATTTTGATTGTAAATATAGCAATTACTAGGAGAGAATTTTTCGTCCGAGATCTGTCATAGCATGATCCTGATTTTTCCCCATCATCATAGTTCGGTTCTTCATTTTTGAGTAGAGACGTGGATGTCTCCATTGAAGGTGGCCGGTGAAGGGTTTATGTTGGCACACATGGCAGGTAATACTTTTCCAAATAAAACTTTTTTATATTTGTTCAAAATTACTAACAAAACTTATTCTATAAAGTCACAATTCTGGTTTTTACTCATTTTCTTCAAAGTTGGAATTTTGGCAAAATTGCTAATATAACTGTTATATGATAGAACCGTACATTTTACTGAAATGGTACTTCAAAGCAAAGATGCCACCCGTAGAAACCACGAAAATCTAATTTCCTGGAGCCATATTTCAAATAAAAGTGATTGGGATAGTGCAAGAAATCGATCGAGAGACATCTAGTAAGAGACAGTATAGCGATCGTGTCAAAATTTTGAAATAGACGTTTCACCGGAAACAAATGCTTTTAAGTCCTAATTACCACTTCAGTTACATCCATGGTTTCGCTACTTTATTAATACACATTAGAAGTGTTGATAGAATTCCAAATTTGAAGAAAGTCGGTTAACCGGAAGTACGATTTTACAGAATAAGTTTTTGAGATTTTTGAAATTTAAGCTTGGTACGTTTGCTGTATAGATATAAACGTATCACTTTTATTTGAAACATTTTACTGATGAATTTAATTTTAAGGGGTGGGTATTGGGGCCCTGCCAGTTAGTTGGAAATTTAAATTTTCACAAGCTTTCTTGTGTTAAACATAGAGCGCTCAGGTATCCCCACCCACCATTTTTATGGTCAGCCCAACTAAACATTGTAACGTTGCAATTTTAAAGAAAATTTCTTGATTAAATCGTATTAATTGGAGTAAGAGAAAGTTGTGTGAGTGTTTCACACCAGATTTTTTTTGGGGAAGATGATCTAAAAAAAAGAGAGAAAAATTAATACGTTTATATTTGTGCAGCAAGCATTTTATAAAATATTAAAGGAAAATCATGAAATCATTAAAGAAAATCATGAAACAACTGAAAACAAAAATTCAGTTGTCGCGCTTCCGGGTGATGGATTTTGTCCGAAATCTTGCGTGTGCTGGAGGAACCTAAACCTAAACGATTTGAGCTTCCTGCAACTTTTCATATTGAATTTTTTCATGTTCAGAAAATCCCAAAACATGTATTTCCCAAATTTTGAAAAGAAAATCTGCCACGATCGTAATACATCCTCTTACTAGGCAGGAATAAGAAGAAGAAGAAGAAGAAACAAATTATTTTAGATACTTCTGCAAAATTGGCGGCGTTAAACTACATACTATTTGTTTCGTTCAATGTCAGTCTACTGGACTGTAATGTAATCAAACACCTGCCTCGGGGCAGATTGTTCTCCTTCTCCTGGGTACTTGTTCTCCCACCACCTCTGTATTTACGTTAGGACAAACGAGTAAAATTTGAAGTTTACAGAAAATTTTTCATTTCATATATAATTATTGTATCAACAGCATTAAGAGAAAGCCGTGTCAATGTTTCAAACCAGGTTTTACTTCCTGTAACTGCTGTTAGCGGAAGTATTGTAATGGTGTCAAATTTTCGTAATCAAGCCTTCACCGGATATATCCGTTTTGAGGTCCCATAAATCCAAAAAAAGTGGTTTTTAGTAAATGGCCTATGTGTGTGTGAGACAGCATATCTCAAAAACGAAAATCCCACAATGTTCAAGCATAATAATTCGTTAAAGTGCTACCAGGAGATCTGAGATTAAGCTTTTTTTTTTTGTAAAAATCGTTCAACCGGAAGTGCCACTTTACTGCATGATTTTTTTTTCAGTTTTTTGTGATTTTCTCTATGAAAACACTGACGAATTTCATTAAATTTGTTAAACTAACTATGAAATTTATCTGCAATAAGAGAAAGTTGTCTGAATGTTTCATACCAGATTTTTTTTTTTTTTTTGACCAAAGTCTGCGTGTGGGATCCCATAATGATTACCAACACGGATAATTTCAAATTTGAGCTTAGTGTGATTTTTTTTGTCGTTTTGTTTTTGAGAAATTTTGTTCGTACAAACATACGTATGTTTGTAGATCTTAAAACTAGTATTTCCGTTGAAAACTAAAAATTTTCAGAAATTTGTCTCGATCTCAGTATTTCCTTTGACCAGCAGTGAGAGGAAGTACCAATTAATTTTAAGAGGATTTAAAAAGGAAAGAAGATTTGATGAAAGACTTTTCATTCATAAAATCTGTGTTGTTTTGATTCAATGAAAACAACTGTCAAAGATGAGGCTACGCAGCCAGTTCTAAATAGAGAAATATATTTGAAAATATTCTTGGATTTTTTACGTTAAATATATATATATATACAGCGCATAAAAATAGAACAAACCGTGTATTTTTTTGCTGATTTAAAGCAAAAAGCAAATACAAAAAAAATAACTAAGAGAATTGTAAAGAAGTTAAATTTACTTCAAGGATATATACGATCACTATATTTTTTCGTTTACCAGATACATTTTGTTTGTTTATTTTTAAAGCATCGGTGGGTGCATAGTTGTTTAAATAAAAAAAAACAAAAAAAAAACTTATAACAGTTTGTTTGTACTAAAATGTATTTCTTGTTATAATAAATTTTTTTCCTGCTACTGCAACCGGAAGTAATGCATTCGTATTAGATTTTGTGAAATCGAATTTTTCACCGGAAATAGAGTTCTCCAAATGTTTTAGATGTCTCCAGGTTTAGTGTACGCGTGTGTGTGTGTGTGTGGACAAAATATCTTAAAAACGAAAAATCGCAGAATGCTGAGGTTTTCCACTGACGCAACTGACAAAAAGGTTTCGGTCATTACTTAGTTTTTTCGCCATTTTCTCGAAACATAGCTCACAAATGTTTTCATCAAACTTTGTACACTATCTACCCGCATAAATACTTATCACATTTATTTTTACCATTTTTCGAAAAAAAAAAAAAATCTTTGGGGGTTTTAAGGAACCGTTAACCGTCAACCGTCAGTACAATATATGGTTCTACCACGTATTTAATATATATATATTAGAAGCATTACTAGTTGGACCTGTACATTCTGCAGGCGAATGAGAAGACACACAAACCAAAGAGTTATAAGTCTTTTTCAAGAACCGGATGTAATGCGGACTATTAAAATAGGAAATCTCAGATGGGAACCAGGAATCCCAAGAAAGGTTTTTAGAAAAAGAGTCTACGCTACTAGGAAAGTTGGAAAATTGAAATTGCGATGGCTGGTGACGCAAGAGGCCTACTAGGAATGAGAAACTGAATTGCTGCAGCCGCACTACATAGAGCGAAAACTATTCAAGGAGCCAATAATCGGCTGTTCGGACCCAATAATGAAAGAAAAAACATTACTGGAATTCCAAATTTGGAAGACAACAATTAACCGGATGTGCGACTTTA